>CM053622.1:121068441-121133808 GCA_028646595.1 Phalanger gymnotis
GTCTCTTTTGAAAAGTGTTTGTTTTTGATTACCTCCACCCCCATCTGCCTTCCCTTCTATCATCCCCCCCTTTTTATCTTCTTCCTCCTTCTTTCCTGTGGGGTAAGATACCCAATTGAGTATGTATGGTATTCCCTCCTTAGGTCAAATCTGATGAGAGCAAGATTCACTCATTCCCCCTCACCTGCCTTCTCTTCTCTTCCTACAGATCTGCTTTTTCTTGCCACTTTTATGCGAGATAATTTACCCCATTCTATCTCTCCCTTTCTCCCTCTCTCAACATATTCCTCTCTTATTCCTTATCCCTTGAGCTCTTCCATGGCCTGAGACCAGTTCATGTTTTTCTTGGAGGCTTTTGTTGTAGGCTCTTTGACTTTGTTGACTTCTTCTGGCTGTATGTTTTGGTGTCACCAAAGAAAGATTCCAAAGTCTGAGACTGAATCTGGGTGCACCCTCACTGCCTGGCCATGCTCCCAGCCATCTACCTCTCAGGGTTGTTGTAAAAATCAAGTGAAATGATGATAGTAAAGCACTTAGCTCAGTGCCTAGAACACAGTATCTATGTAAAAGTTACTCATTATTTATTATTATTGATGTTATCTGTGTTACTTTTGTTCATGTTCACTCAAAAGTTTGCTACAGGAGTTTCATTTAACATGTTCTAGGCTCTTGTCACTTTCTACTGACATTATGAAGATCGCATGGTATCACCCAAGGTGTTTTGTGGCTGTCTCTCCCTCTTAGCCCAAAGCCAGCCTAGCCTCCTTTTTAGTCATACATTTCTTTGATAAAATCATTTACTTTAGTTCTTTTTCATAGCTCCTTGTATGTTATGTATTGCTGGCTTCTCACAGTGACTGTGAATCTCTCCATTTGCTTATGAATGACATTCTCTTCTAACTCCTTGGAGACAATAGTGTTCCATTTTAGCCATGCAGTTATACTAGTAGAATGTTGCTATTAAAAAAGATGGGCATATTCTTAATGTAGAAGTTTGGGTGGGGTCATTGAAGGAGCTTCGTAGTTTCCTATAGGCAGTCTAGCCTATTCTCTCTCTCTCTCTCTCTCTCTCTCTCTCTCTCTCTCTCCCTCTCTCTCTCCCTCCCTCTCCGTCTCTCTCTCTCCCTGCCTCTCTGTCTCCCTGTCCCTCTCCCCTCTCCGTCTCCCTCTCCCCTCTCCTTCCTCTCTCTCCACATGTGTATATACACAATACATATGCATGTACATGTATGAAGACATATACATATAGCTATATACACTTTGTCATATTTATATACATGCACTGATAGTGGTGCACTAGAGCTAATTTTAAACAGCTCAGAAGAGCTGGTTGCTAAATTTTCAGTGTATCCATTTACACCTCAGAAACTGGCAAACACTATACATCAGGATTTGATTTAGTTTTATTAATTGTCTAGAGTTAAGAAAGTAATAGAGAAAATGTTAATAATGCAGATTAAAATTCAATGTATGTCCTTCATCCCTTTTTCACAGAGAGCCAATTATTAAACATTTACTAGCATGCCCCTGCCTAAATATATATGCATAGATTATATATCTATCTATATAGATAAATATATGAGTATATTTATACATATTTAGATAAATGTACATAAGTTTAGATAGAAAAATAAGTAGTAGATATACATACATACATATATATCTTGGATAGACAATATCTATCTATATATGTTTTATATAAATGAAAATTATCATCATCATTATTATTTTAATTTATTTTGCTGCTTTGCAACTTTTCTTAAAGCATGTTCATATGTGGACATTCTGCCTTTATAACTCAACTTCAAGTTCCTCAAAAATAGTTATTGTCTTCTTAGAAATACTGTCTTTCTTTTTTATCACTCAATGGCATCTAGTAACATGTTATTCACACAGAAGGAGCTCAGCAAATACCAACTGTTTGACAGCATGACATCATTTAGACAGCCTACTAGAATTCATACTATTCCTTCAAGTATGTTACAAGAGAAGGGATCGGAAACTATGAAGTTACAGTAATTGGCTTCCATTAATAGACATTGACTTACATCAGGTTGCAAAGCAAACACTTTGATTTTTCTATTCGTGCATTCACTCATTTATTTCTCTGTCTTCCTATCTATTCACCTCTTCATTCAGACAGTGGTGCACAGCACATCCTGTGTGTGTGTGTGTCACATTGCATAAGAATTTGATTTCCTTTCCTAATGACTTACACTGAAATCAATTACCTTTCTTGCCACAACAGGTCATCAAAGCTACCATCTAATCTATTCCACATGTATGGGATACCATTTCTGTGAGAATGGGGCAGTAAAGTCACATTGAACACATTACATGGGATATTAACCTACATGAAAAAACAGAAAACACTGACATATCACCTATTGCTTTATTAATGAAACAACCTTCTGAATAAATATTGTGGGGCAATCAGAACACACCAATACACATAAGGGTGCCACTGATTTTTTTTAACTCAAAGAAAATTAAGTAAGTTAAAGAAAAAATCAACATGCTGTGGATTCAACAAAGTCTGTATTTGGATTCATCTTACAGCATTTAGTCTGAAGATTCATTTATTCCCAGGTGCCTTACTAAATCTTTAGGAAAGAACATTAAGCATTAAACTGAAATACACTAATAAAATGAGATAAAGGAGAGATTTATTGAATGACTCGACAAGGATTTCTATGCTTCACTATTAAAAAGGCAAAGTAAAACTATAATTATCTACCCATGATGACCTGAGGACATTTGGCTTTTCATAACTACATTGACACATACTTTTTTCCTACTGTGTATGTATTTTCCAATACTTCAAACGATTCATGGGATCATAGAATTGGAAAGGATTTCAGTCAGAGGCCATCTAGTGTAACCTTCTCCTTTTACAAATGAATAAACTCAGACCCGGGAAGCTTAAGTGACTTGCCCAAGGTCACACAGGTAATACGCTTCAAAGGTAGGATATAAACTCATGTCCTCTGATTTCAGATTCAATAGTCTCTCCGCTGTGTCACATGATTTTATTCTTGTGGGATAAATCTGGATTGAAATCCCTCCAGAACATGGTCTTGTGGGTTGCTTTGACCAAAAAACTCATCACCTGCTGGCCAACCTTATGGGGACCAACTTCTCAAAACTTAACTAGGTCAGTCCTCAGAGGTCAGGCTCACAGTCTGTGCCTGGCTTACACATGAAGCCTTTTTCGCTTGGTAGGCTGACATCAGAGAATGTCCCAGTTCTCCCTCAAAGAGTAATTTTACAGTAGTGCTTTAGTATTTCTATACCCAAAAAAGTAGCAACAACTGACATTTATATAGTAGCTTAGTGTTTAGAAAGCTTTTACATTGATGTTCTCAGTAACCCTTGCAACAAACCTATGAGGCAGGCAGGATCAATGTTTGCACTCACATTTTGTGGATGAAGAAACAGAGGTTGGGAGAATTTAAGTGATTTGACTATTACTCATATTTATAGCACTTTACAGCATACACATCTTCCTCACGACCACCTTGTGACAAATATGGTATGAGGTTCTCTATGTGCATTTTATCATCTAGGGGCTCAGAGAACTTAAGGGGCTCACCCAGAGCTGTCCACCTACTAAGTGCTAGAGCAAGATCTTCTGGCTCAAATCTCAATGTTCTTTGCACTCTATGGCATGTTGTATTACCAGGTCTTTGACTCCTGCTCTATTATATTATTTTTTCCTACTCATATTATACGTGTGTGTGTGTGTGTGTGTGTGTGTGTGTGTGTGTGTGTGTGTGTGTGTGATATGGGGATGGGGTCTATAGTTGTGATTCCATTGGTATAGGAAACCTCTGAGTAATGTAGGTCAGCATTTTCTTTGCAACTCAAAATATTAGAAAGTTGCTTAAGGCACTGAGAGATTCAATCACTTGTTCTAGATCTCACAATCAGTGTGTCAGAGACAGGATTCCAACTCAGGTTATCTTGTCTGATATCTATGCCCTTTGAATGCTGCCAGAGTGAGAGAGACAGAGACAGAGACAGAGACAGAGACAGAGACAGAGACAGAGACAGACGGAGAGAAAGAGAGAGACAGAAAGAGACAGAGAGAAAGAGAGAGAGAGAGATTTATAGTATAGCACACATTTGTAACAATTATACATATATGATGTACATATGATATATTAAACATGTTAGGAAATGAAGTGACCCCCCCCCCCCTCCATAAGTTAATTGCTTAGATAACTGAGCCTTAATATTAAGTGCCCATATTTACCTTAACATTTTTCATCGAAATCTTATACTTTGTTTTTTCTGCCTTCTTAAATAGAAGATATTCTATATAATTTAACTCCATTTTCAAGAAGGCATAGGTTTAAGTCTGCCACGACTCCTAAAAATACAATTATTTTATTTCCTTTTGGGGGAAGCAGTCTTAACCCAGACTACAAACAGCTTCATTTTTCTTTAAGCTCAACATTTAGTACCAGGTTAACTTGAAAAAAATCCATGGCCCTGGACATTGCCAGTCAGTTCATGAAACACTGGCAACTTAGTTGGGCAGTTCTTATTCTTCTCAACCACTGTTAACCCATTTCTTGGTTTTACTTCCTGTATACCTGCTCATAAAAGACTAAAAAGGAAAAGAGGCAGAAGGCTCATTGGACAATTGGCAGGGATTCCATCTTCTTTATATATGTTCCAGAAACTCTCTATACTGGATTTGTTCAGTGTTCTCTTTGAGAATTCAATGATCCTCGAGACCATTTGCAAAACCTTCCTGCCCTTGGTTTGTATCTCTACCTAAGACTGAGAACTGACTTCTTTTAACAGCATTAGAATAAATGCTCTTTAAGAAGAGGGACTGCTTTTGCTTTCTTTGTATCCCCAGAACTTTGCATAGTACTTGACACACAGTAAGTACTTAATAAATGCTTGCTAACTAACAACATGTCATTTCTCCCTGTGTGTAAAACATCACTTTCAATTTTTAATTTTTTGAAAGAATAAAATTGATCTGGTTCCTAAATTTTGGGCCTAGCTCCTAGTTACAAGGGAATTGTGTTGATTTAACTATTTCTTGTTGATTTAAGTTCATTATTAGGAACATCCATTGTAATACAATGTATTGTGATGCTCTTAAGGAATTCTGAGGTATGTAGTGGTGTGTGTAGTGTAACACCAGTAGCATTAAACTCAAATAGAAATGGAGCCACTAACCAATACACAAGGATCCCCACAGACTATATATTCACTTAGAAAACCACCTATTAACATTATCTCTTGTATTTTATTTATTTTGTTAAATATTTCCCAATTACAATTACATTCTGATTTGGGCCTCACCAGAGTATTGAGGGACCACCTTAATGAGCCCTCACCTGTCACTCTTTGGTACTGTCACCATTAGCAGACAAACACCTGCCTCCACCAATTTCCCAACACCTAATTTGCCATTTCTAATCATCTGTGGTCTGGGCAATAATGAATAAGCCTGTGACTGTACTTCTCTAATCAGTGACTTCTCTTTCCCCCTTTGCCTCCCCCCTTGCCCCAGTGACTGTGAAAAGTCCAGGTAACCATGCCATACTGATGTCTTTGAGGTGAAGGTGGCAGTTGGCCCTCCCTCTCACCCAAACAACAGCTCTGTCTGCTGTTTCTGTTGCTGGTTTTCTTCTTTACTGTCAGAGTATCTGTAGCTTATCTACCCTGTCTCTGCTTTTCATCATCCTTAGATCCTGCTACTACTACAACTGTAGCTACAGCCCCCATCACCACTTCTAATCTCCACTGCCTGATGCTTCTGCCAATGCAATCCACGCCCCATCCTGTTGCCACTTCTAATGCCTTGTTCCTTGCCTCCCCTTTCTCATTTTCTTTGACTGTTCCCCCTACCACTGCCAATTGTAATCTCACACCATTGCTTCTGCTGTCTACTTCTCTTCCTTCTTTTTCTCTTAATTTTTCTTCTTTTTTATCTCATCTGTCTCTCATCACTTCTCCAATGCTTTTCAGCTTTTAAAAAAAGAGACGTAATTAGGTATCAGTATAGTGCTCTGCTTGCAGGGCGTGAAATGAACAGACATAATGCTTTCTTCCAGTGTTGGGTCTTTGGTGCAGTGTTTGTGGTACTCAAGGTTGTCAAGGGCAATTTCTTCACTGCCAAATACTTTTTTAGAGTGTCTGCTTTAGAATTTGGAACATATTTATAAATATTAATTTCTCCATACTGAGGTTAGCCTGTGATTTCCTTGGTACTCTTAATTAAGGAAAATTCTTCTACCACTACAGGTCATTGCCTTCCCTGGCACTTAGAGTTTTGAGGAGTCTTCTAGAACTCTATGTTTCAGTGACTCATCCAGGGTCACACAGCCAGTATGTGTCAGAGGTAGGATTTGACTCCAGGTTTTTCTGGCTTCAAGCCTCTTTTCTAGCCACTGTACAACACTGCCTCTCATGAGACCTTCCATTTCCCTACCCCCATACTTTAATAAAAATCACTGTATAGTAGTCAACCTTTTGACAATACCCTTGCTACTCAAATAGCCTGGATTTTTGACAGAAGACTCACAAACCATTACTAGGATTTGAATAAAGGCCCTCTTCTGCTTGATAACATATGCCAGAGATTGTAGTTTGTATGTATGACCTTTGAGAATCCAGGTCAGAGCAAAGCATCAGAGTAGGGCTTGAGTAGAGGTATACATGTATACTTCAAAGATCAAAGATTTCTTGGTGTGAATGCTCTCTCTGTTGATGCAAACTGTAGCCTTTAGAAGACTTTTAAGGATTTCGGCAACTGAAAAAATCCATCATTCTATGGACAACCTAGTGATAAGGCTCTCCAAACTTAGCTAGGCTGGTCTTCAGACAACAGATACGCAGTCCATAACCAAATAGATAGGACATACCATAGCATAAACTTAGCCAGCACTATCTTTAAGAACTGATGGCTATCTGATTACTACAATGAGTCATTAGAGTGAAGTTTTAGGCCTGTACAACACAAAAAACCCCCCGTATAATATGTACATATTAATATATCATATACACTATGCTAGGCACTGGTCACTGCTATTATTCTTATAAGATCTGGCTTTTCTATAATGCTTCTGCTGCCACAATTCTGAGTGGTAGGCAGTTCAAGCATTCTCCCCTTTTTATAGATAAGTAAACTAATTCTCTGTGACTTGTCCACTGTCATACCTAGAACTCTTATTTTCAAGAGTCAGCCCAGAATCTTTTGATTCTAATCTTCTGTTTTTTTCTGAGAGACCATGCTACATCTCATGGGGAATATAGGAAAGAATGTTTTTTGCATTTCAAAAGTGGTGTACAATTTTTACAAACAGATAATGTGCTTCTACAAGCCTTATTCTTTGTAGAGGCAAATGGGGAACTGTGCTTTTTTTAAGCTATGGAACTGAAGATTTGAAGTTTAGCATTTCCTCTATAAGAGAGTACAAAGAACTAGAATAGTCAGTCAATTAGTACTTATTGAGTGCCTACTGTGCGTTGTGTTGGTCTGATTGGCCATAGTTGGACACACCATAACTTGATTCTAACATAGTGATGTCATTTTGGTCTTCTTCAAGAATAAAGGTCAACAACCAACCAACAATGTGCTAGATACTATGCTAAGCCTGTAAACGCAAAGGAAGGCAAAAAAATCCCTGTTCTGAAGGTGCCCACAGTCTAATGAGTGAGAGAATATGCAAACAACTACATACAACCAAGATATATACAAGATAAATTGAAGATAATTTCAGAATGAAGCTGCTGAGATGAAGAAGGCCTTCTTGCGGAAGAAGGGACATGAGCGGAGATTCAAAGGAAGCAGGAAAGTTATGAGGGAGGAATGAGTAGAGAGAGCATTCTAGGCATGAGAGACAGCCAATGAAAGTGCCCAGAGTTAAGAGATAGAGGGTCTTGTGTGAGGAACAACAAGGAGGCCAATGCCATTGGGTCATAGAATACTCAAAGGCAATAAGGTGTTAGAAGACTGGAAAGGTAGGAAGGGACCAGGTTATGAAGGGCTTTAAGAGACAGAGGATTTTATATTTGATTCTGGAGGTAATTGGGTAACTGTGATACTTTTACATATTTAATACATATGGATATGTGTATATATAAATGTATGTATGTATGTGTATCCAATCTAATCCAGTTGACATTTATTAAGTGCCTACTCTGTGTCAAGCACTGTGCTAAACTTTGGGGATACAATTAATAAAAAGAAAGATAGTCCTTGCCCTTAAGGGATTTACAATCTAATTGGAGAGGGGAGAGACAATACAAAAGGAGGCAGGAAAGTAGGAGTGGGGGAAGGGAGGCAGAGTGCCAAGTAGCATCTTGTTTTCTGGATTTGAAACCAGACATAGCAGCAGGTGCAAAGTGGAGTAAGCTGAGTCCAGATTCTACACTCAATAAAGGAAGGAATTGGAGGAGTTTGACTTCACCCACCAACATGGGTATATATGCACATATAAAAAGATATAGATATGCATGCATGTTCTACTTTGGTGGAAATACCAAGCTCAAAACTTTTTCTAAGAGCTGATAGGTGTACAGGGTTGGGGAACCTGTGGCCTCAAGGCCACACATGGCCCACTAGGTCTTCAAGTGTAGCACTTTGGTGGAATCCAAACTTTACAGAAGAAATATCCTTAATAAAAGGATTTGTTCCATAAAACTTGGACTCAGTCAAAAAACTGCACCCAAGGACCTAGAAGGCCATGTGTGGCCTTGAGGCTGCAGGTTCCCCACCCCTGAATTAGAACATAGCTTTGTCTTTTTCTACAAACAGACATACACACAGTTATTAGGACTTTGGAGCAGGGGACAGTAATATTTCTAGAATAATCCTACATTCTTTCTAAAGTGCAGAATGTTTTACTCTTAAATTCATATTCTATAATGTTGCCATACAAAACAATTAAAAAGAAGAAGAATCCTAGAGTACTGGAAATACCAATATGTTGACCATATGATAGGCATCAGAAATTTCCAGTTAAACTAAACAGCTGATTTGTTTCGCCTCACTAGTCTGTTTCCACCTGAATTAGCTTATTTAAGGGTTAGTTTTGAGTTGTGCTTAAGCAGATTTAACATCAGTGTAAGGTATATTAGCGGCACACTTCCCTGGCTAGAGTCAGAGAAACCACTCAATGCTCTTACACTTTCAAAAGAGATTCATCTCTAAGTTTAAACATCGCACAAACCAAACACGTATAAGGATGTTTGGTCAATAATGAGGATTAAACTGAGCTTAGGTCAACATTAAGAACAGCAGTGTAGAACACTCTTCTCCTTTCCCCCAAAAGATCTTATCACTTTAGAGCAATTTTGGTGAGGAAATGGATAGGATTCCCTTCTGTCATTTTGCAAATGTCCTCTGCTGGTAGGGCTAGCTGTTTTTCTTGATCTTTCCTAGTGTTGTTAAGATTAGTAATTGCCAGTTCTACATTCCAGAAAAGGTTTTTTTTCCCTCGAAGGTTCAACTCAGCTGAAATGACCCCAAGCCTTTGGCTTTCATGGTCTCGCCTGTGCTCAGTCGTATGGCAGTTACATGGATTGGATTCTAATTGATTTGGCAGGTGTAAGACAAAATTGGATAAAGTAAACAGTCGGTCATGTCTGGATCTCAGGTTGCATATGAGGGAGTGAATGATTGCTGGTGATAGATGGAGCTATCCACCTGCTAGTTCTCCCACTCTTTCCCGTCGCATAACAGAGATTTGCCTGTAATGCGAACACTTAAGGAAAGAATGATCATTTCTGTCAGAGCTTCTTTTCCCTTTTTTTTTTTTTGCTACAGCGAAGCCTCTGCATTGACTTCCCTGGTTCTCAAAGAAAACTAGATGCTTCACTTTTAATATAATAGCTAATATTCCCATTCCCATTTCTAAACTTTCCCAGCCGATGCTGTGGTCAGCATTCTACTCAGCTTGAGACTTGCCAGCCAGAAACCTTTGCTTCTCTCTTTCGAACCACACACACCCAAACTCCTTAACTTAAAATATTCACTTGTCAATTTCTTATTTGATCAATCATTTTTAATTTGACAAATAAATATTGAATAATGTGCCAGTGCAATTTAACGATTAAACAAATAAGAAGTTTAAGTTTAGAAGAAAAAATATCATGTACACAAATAACTATATAGAATGGAAAGAGAATTGGACTTAGAATATGAACACATGGATTCTAGGATTGAGTCTTCTCTTCATTAATTATGTGATTATGGCCAAGTTGCTTAATCTCTCTGAGTCTCCTCATCTAAAGAATGGAATTTATATTATCTTCTTTATATACCTCGAAGATCATTGTAGGGAAAACTTTGTAAACCTCGAAGAGAGATGTGTATCCTTATATATAGATAGAAAAATAGAGAGATAACAGAAACAGATAGACAGAAAGACAGGAAGGAGAAAGAGAGAGGAGAGGGAGAGACAGTGATATAGAAACAGAGATAGGGAGACAGGACAGAGAGAGACAGACAGACAGATAGAGATAGAGAGACAGACAGAGACAGAGAGACAGACAGACAGAGAGACAGGAAGGAAGAAGGAAGGGGAGAGAGAGTGATATAAAATAGAGATAAGGAGGCATGACAGAAAAAGAGAGAGACACAGAGATACACACACACACACACACACACACACAGAAATGGTTGGAACCTATTATTTCATTAATATTAGGAACTTCAAATAAGGAAGTAATCTCTTCCTGTACAAGTTGATACCTTCTTTATACTTTATTGTCTCAGGGAGGTGCCTAGAGCAGTGGTGTTGAACTCAAATAGATATGGGGCTAATAAGCCACACATAAGGATACCTGAAGCCAAATACTGACTTAGAAAACCACATGTTAACATTATCTATGTTCTATTTGTATTTTTATTTATTTTGTTAAATGTTTCCCAATTGTTTTTATCTAATTTATCTAGAAATAAAGATGCACATCTCTCTTCAAATTTTACATAGTATTTTTGGAACGCCATATATGTGTGTGTGTGTGTGTGTGTGTGTACACATATACACACAGAGACAGATATACATACTACATATACATATGTATGTGTACATATTTATATGTGTGTACATATATGCATATATAATGTTATCCTATACTAATACCATCTGTCTTTTATACTGCTCCAAAATAATCCTCCCAAGGCACAGATCTGACAATTATATCTTTGTTCAAAAAATGTTAGTGGATACTTATTGTGTTTATAGGATATAATTCAAACTCCTTAATCGAATATATATGAGTTTTTAAAACATATCTTCTTTCCAAAACTACCAGAACTACCAAACTATAAAGATTGATTTAATATTTATAATGTTTATAAACTTTATATATAATTCCATTCTATTCAGTTCAGCTCAGTAGACATTGTTTGCCAAACACTGTTTTTGGCTCTGGGGATAAAAAAAATGAAACAGTCCCTGTCTTCAAGGCTCTTATATACCTATATGTGTATATATGTATGATGTATATACATCAATACGTACGCATATGAATGTGTATATATATGTGCATTCATGCATGCATGCACGCACATATATGCTAATTTCCCTATTCCTACAAGTAATTATTTTGGTGGAATGAGGGAAAAACATGAACAGCTTTTCTTTAAATATGCTGCCCTCAGGCCTCCATATTGATAATGCACTCCCTTCATCTGCCTTTTAGAATTCTCCTCACCCTTCAAGGCTCTCCTCAGGTGCCAACTCCTCCATGCAGTTTACCCTGGTCACCCCCACATTCAGTGCATTTTCCCACCTCAAATTTTCCTAGAGTATTTTGTCTGGATCTCTTATTTACTCCCATAACTAAGCATTGTCTAGTATCTAAGTATAGTCTAAGTACCTATCTTGCTATAAGACTGGATTATCTCCCTCTGTGTCATAGATCTTTTAGATAATATCCATTAGTTCATTTTTTTTACAATTTATCTTCACCTTATTCAATTCCAATTCCCTCACTTACAGTTGAAGAAACTAAACTCAGAGATGGGAGGACTTGCGAAAGGTCATACAGCTAATTTCATGCTACTGACTTTTAGACTACAACTCATTTGTAAATTGCTGGCTGCCTGTGGTAGGATAATGCATAGATACTAAAGGGACACATAGACTAGTTCGGTAAAATAATTTAATGGCTGATTTAAAAAGAATATGCAGTGAGACAAACTTAAGCATAATGTCATGAAAAAAAATTTCCCAACACAATACTATATATAAATGGAAAAAGGCGACCTTGGAAGGTACTGGGTTCCCCCTAATTAGAGCTATTTGAGCAAATTTTGGATGACCATTCATTAGTACTAACGAGGTTCCTTTGGGGTATAGGTTGAACTGAATTGCTGCTGACGAAATGTCCCCTTTTAAAACTGATTATTCTGTGATTCTAAAGTGTTTCTAATTCTTTCTTTTGAAACTAAAGTGCTGAATTAAATTCTGAATCCCAGTTCCTAGTGTTACAATGGGCTTGCTGCTTGGCTGCTTAGTGTCTTGTGTTGGCTCACAATGAGGTGAAGACATTAGAGGTTTACATGATGAATGATAACCTTTTCCATGAAGAAAACCTACATTTCCATGTGGGACATTTATAGATATAAATAACTATGGTGAACAAATTGTAAAGATATTTTCTGGATAGGAGAGAGACATATTTTATGTCCTTCTGTCCTCACTTTACGTACACTTCTTAGGCTATGTTTATATACATTGTAGATTTAATGACTAACCAGTTCTTATAAAATGGCTAAACCAGCTGTGTCTGAAGACATGTACTTGACTTCCCTCATGTCCTCCGTTTACTTTCCATACTCTTCCTACTCTGTTGAGTAATATTTTCTTTTGACCTGATTTGCTCCTGATTCCCAATCACAACTTAAGGCCTTTTTTTATACCATTATTACTGTGTCTTAGCCTAAATCCTTTTTTTCCTTGAAGACACAGGTTAAATCTTACTTTCTACCAGAAAGCTTTCCTGGTATCCCTTAATTCTAGTGCCAGCCCGCTGTGGATTATTTCCATTTTATCTTGTATATAACTTGCTTTTACATAGTTGTTTGCTTACATAGTTGCCTCCTCCATCACACTGTGAATTCTTTAAGATATGGGACTGCCTTTTACCTTTCTTTGTATCTCCACGGTGCCTTGCACATAGTAGAAGCTTAATAATACATGTTTATTAACTGAATGTTCAAATTTAGTGACAGATAATTTGTGTAAAACAGTTGTTTTCTAAATCATAAATATGTTGATTATAACAATGAGACAAAAATTATACTTTAGATGGTGTCATAGGTTCATCTTAAATGTAGATTTGAAAGGAGTCTCAGAGGCCACCTAGGTTGATTCCATTTCACAGATGAGGAAAATGAGGCCCAGTGAGGCTAAGTGATTGCCCAAGGTCACAAGGTAATGTCATCACCTCATTTACAACCTACAAAGATTTCTTGAAAACTCTATCCATCACTTTTATGAATAAGCAGAAGTAAAACTTTGGAACATGGAAAATCTAATAAACAGTTATTTGTGAGCTATCTTTCTGCTCTAACATCTTTATATTTTTGCTTCTTTCTTTGTCTTTGTGGCACTTCCTGTTATACTGTCTCTGCTCCTACAGTACTTGTAGTGGGAAGACAAGAGAGGAAGAGGAGAAGGCAGAGAAGTGGGAAGAAACTATGTTCCCTTCAGGGAATTAATTGAGTATGAACCAAAAATGGCACCTTCGATTCAACAAATACTTATTAAGCTCTTATTCTACACAAGGCACTGTCTGAGGTGTTAGGGATGACATATACTTTTCATCGAAAAAACTGCTTTCCTTTGACTCTTAGATTAAAATGGTCACCTTTCCATATTTTAACTCATTCACACAACAGCTCATGAATTTTGGTTATAATTTTATACTGATTTATATTTACTTTTCTTAATACTCCCTGTGAGCGACCTTGGACAAAGCATATAGCCTCATTGAGCCTCAGTTTCCTCTTCTGTAGAATGAGGGGGTTGGATTAGATGGCCTCTGAATTTTCTTTTATCTCTATATCTGTGACAATCGTATGACTCCGTAAAAGCTTAATTTTTGTTTCATTATTGCAATGTATGCTTGATGTAGAAAACATATTTTAGAGTAATTAGATAATATTAATTTAAATATACAGATGAACTGCAGGACGACACAGAAATTCATGAGGACGTATAATTCCTTCTAAGAGTGACCATTTTGTTGAATTCTTTGGTATGTGCAAGATTTGAAAATAAGACAAAAACTTTTGGGGGGAATGAGAGAGTGAATTTCCATAATTACCATATCAATAGTTGAATAATAATAATTGGGATGGGAACTTACTTTGTGATTTCCTTTTTATAGAGAATTCCCAGGTGAAGAAATCCGCTCTATCAGTGAACGTTGGTGCCTTTTCTGCAGCTCATATTCTTCTAGAGTTCCCTAGAACATTGAGAGGTCAGGTGGTTGTTTAGTAAGCTCCAGTGGCTTCCTATTACTTCCAGGATTTAAAGTCCTCTCTAACCTGCCTTCATCTTACCTTTCACTATTCTTATACTGCCTCCTCTTCATATATCTATGATCCAGATACACCGGAGCACTTGCAGTTCCATAAGGACTCCATTCCATTTCTCATTGCTGTACCTTTTGGACTGACTGTTATCCATGCCCCCTGTCCTCTGTCTCTCTTTTTCTGGCTTCCTTCAAGGCTTAGCTCAAGTGCTACCTTTGTAGAGGCCTTACTTTTCCCTCAGCTGCTAGTTCCTTCCCCTCTGAGACTACCTTTCATCAATCTTTTATGTCTGTTTTATGCTCCAAGTTATCTACATGTTTTTTCCTTCTTTAGAAATAAGTTCCATGAAGGCATGAATTGTTTTTGAATATCTTTGTATTCCCAGAGTTTAGCACATTGTCTGTGGCATAGTAAGCACTCACCAAATGTTTGTTGATTTCTCACTGAATTCCACATGATTATATAACCTCTATATATCAGAGATGGGATTTGAACTCAGATCTTCCTGGCTATGAGGGTAGTTCTTTATCCACCATACCATGTTGTCTAGGTACAAGTCCATTCTTATATATACTTATATATACTACTATATTCTTATATATACTACCCATGACTCTGGGTAAGTCGCATTTGAGAGTATATATACAAATATATCTATATATGTATATAGTATATATATATATGCATATATGTAATAATAAATTTATACAGTGCTTTAAGATTTGCAAAATACTTTATGTATATTATTGCATTTAATCTTCACAACCACATAAAGTTTTAAAAGTTATCTTCATTTTATAGATGAAGAAACATACTGACAAAAGATAAAATGCTTTGCCCAGGCATACATATTCAATTAGTGTCCGAGAAATAATTTGAATTCAGGTCTTCCTGGTTCTAAGCAATGTACTCTTATCTATTCCGACTTCGTACCATCGTTCTTAGGCGATCCTTGTGTCTCTTCAAGCAATCTCCCCAGGGGATCTCTAGGCAAAGTACTGAAAGCTTTTCTCTGTTTTTGTTTGGTTCCAATGCTGTGTTAATGCAGTTAACATAATCAAACATACTTGGTAACACAAAGGGCAGATGAGTGTGGCATTAGTAAGTATCATAGTGTCATTTTTAGGTTACCACAACAAATCTGGCAGATATTTGAAAAGCTACAATGCTCTGTCCCTTTATTTTCTGGAAACCTAATTTAAAATGTCAGGAGAAATGTAAATATATTCATGCTAAGGCAGTTATTCATTCCATAAATATGAAATATATTAATTTAGATGATTTATAAACTGGTAAATAAAGTGCTTTGAAATTCCAGATAGAGTCTAAAACAAAAATTTAGCTTATTAAAAAGCACTTGAAGTTACTTTTCAAAAGTTGACTTGTAATTTTCTTGTTATGCTTTTTATAACCAATTTATAACCAATTACAGTGACTAATAGCATAGGCATTTATTAGCTAGCCAGAGACTTTAAACTCAAGTTCATCAGTTTCTTAATCTTAACAGTCAGGGTTTGAAAAAGTCCAGTGAATGATAGCAGAAATCCCACACATAATAAAATATCTTTGGAGATTGCTAATATTTTATAAATTTTAAGGAAATATGCGTTTAGCTTAACAACTAAGAATAAGAGTGGGATATCCATATTATGGTCCTTTATTATAATTAGCAACTTTATTACCGAGACATTTCATAAAGCTTAATAATTTCAATAATAGTCCTTTCCATGTTGAATGCCTTAAAACTTTTGGCTTTCTGCAGTTCTGTATTTCTCTTCTTCCATTCTTCGGTTTCATTTAAGAAACTAGTCCATAAGATGATAGGGTCATAATTTAAAGCCATGGTGGATCTTTCTGGTCATTTAGTTCAATCTCCTATGTTACAGATTAGGAAGGTGAAGGTCAGAGATATGAGTTGATCCTGATAAAGTCACTCAGACAGTATGTGTCAGGGCCAGGACTTGAACCCAGATCTTCAAAACTCAAATTTCAGAGCTTTTATTCATACTTTGAGTGACTTTTTTTTAACCTTATTCCACAGTAAATTATTTTGCAAGGTTATATGAAAAGTTCTGGAAAAAAATTTGATAGTGGAAAGACAGGTAGCATAGAAATGATTATCAACCTTCTGGAGTTTGCTTCTTTGTTTAAAAACCTCATTCTCATCCCCAAAGTGTTTTGTTATATGTATGTTTATACACATATGCATGTAATTACTAAAGCAAATAGGATTTTAAAAAGAAATTTGTTATATATGTATGTGAACATATATATATATGTATATGCGTGTATAGATAATAGTTCTTTCTCTAAATAGTTTAAAGTGCAAACTTTTCATGCCTCAGAATGACTATCTGGCACAATTCTTGTCCATGCTTTTTTTAAAAAATAAAACCTTCAAAGTGAATATTCTTCAAAATTAATTGTTTTAATATAGCATGGACAACTACTATAATAATAATAATAATTAATAATAATTGGCACTTACAGGACAATTTTCAGGGTTGTAAATTGATCCTTATAACAACTCTGTGATGTAGGTGCTATTTATTATCTCCATCTTATAAATGAAGAAACTAAATCCCAGAGGAGTGAATGACTGAGCTACGGTCTACGGTCAGTAAGTGTTGGAGGTAGGATCCAAGCCCAGATCATTCCTGCCGGTCCAGTATTCTTTCCACCTTCCATGCTGCTTCTCAGGTGTATAACAACATTCAAGGTGTCCATCATATCCTTAAATTTCCTATTTGGCATTTAAACCCCTCACAGTCTGATTTTGTTCCGTCTTTCCAGACTCTTTTCACTTTACTCCCTCTTGTACTACATGTGTGTTTCAGCTAAACTGGCCTATTTGCTGTCTCCAGTACATGATGTTTTATTTCCTGCTCCATGCTTTTGTCCATTGTCATTCAGGTCTAGAATGCTCTCCATTCCCAGCGCTCTATCTCTTGGGATCTCTACCTTCATTCAAAAATCAACTCAAGCTTCACTTCCTAGAAAAGGCCTACTTTTGATTTACTGAAATTCCCTACCCCTTCACTCAGTCCAGGTTGCCTTGTATTTAATTTATTTGTATTTTATACTTCTGTATCTAAATACAAGTTGTTCCCCTCCAGTATAATGCAGACTCCAGGAGACTATTTTTATTTGTTTTTGTCTTTGTAACCCCAGAACTTCCCTCAGTACCCAGTATGCTATTTCCCTCATACTAGACACATAAATAGTTGTGGCATTCAACTGACTTAGGATGGCCCTCCTCTGCTCCATTTACATATCATTTATTCTGCACAGATCTTTCTCTGCTACAGCATATTGGTTTGTAGAATTTCATAGCATGCTTTAAGCAGGCCAGTGAACCAGGGAACTTGAAGGGCTCTGTCTCACCGTATTAGATTAGGGCATCAGTTACTTGCTATAACGTATAGACTGTCTGTAGAGAATCCAACCAAAGGAAACAATTCAGGCTTAAAGAGAACCTTTCTCTCCTTTTGCCAGCTTGTGAATTTTGGAAGATGCTTTAAAAGCTCCTTAGCCCATCATGTTGTGATTATTATTATAATTGTTTTAAGCACAGTACACTTTGATTGTCAGATGTATTGAAAACAGTTAAGACTTTTTTTTTTAATATTATGTCTAAAGTCCTTTTCGGATACTAATTGTCCTGTTAATATCGTATTTCTTTCTTTGCAGTTTTACTTAAGAGTGCAAAAAGAGAGGAGGACAAACCATTTAGAGACTGTGCAGATGTGTATCAAGCTGGTTTTAATAAAAGTGGAATCTACACTATTTATATTAATAACGTGCCAGAGCCCAAAAAGGTAAAAGCTGAAGTGTTTGTTTACAAGTTGTGAACTAGAACTCTGAACTGAGGAAGGGAGGTTGTGATTAATCTGTGAACACGCTAAGCTGAAAGTGTGTCAGTGAGCTGGGTTGTCCCCAGAGAGCCTGTGTTCCTTCCTGAGTCACAGAGGGGCAAGAATAGCCCTTTTCTCAGGGCAGCTTCAGTATTTCCTGCTTGCTCTGTGCTCACTCCTAGGGTGGGCAGGGAGTAGAGAACTAGCCCCAGCATTCCTGGTCAAGGTTATGAAGAGCTCACGCAGGAGTGACTTGAGGGGCTGAGAAGGGGGAAGTTAGAGATACCACATTTCTAGGGGGACAGATGTCGCCCACCCCAAACCCCTACCACCATTCCACAATGTGTCCTATAAGAGCCAGAGCATCAATTTGGCAGAACTGTTCCTGGGGGTGTGGGTGAAGGGGTGGGGGGTGGGATGGGTGGGAAAGAGAGGCATTCTTGTCTCTAAATAATCTGACAACTTCCTCTGCATATTTTTCTAAAACTGGGTAAGAGAATTAGATTCACAGGGAATGAGAGAATCCCTCTGAGAGCTGAAAAGGGATTTCAGGAATGGTTGAGACCAACCTTCTCATTTTATGGATCAGAAAAGACATCTAGGGTTTAAATGACTTGCCTAAGGTCACACAGTGAGTTGGTGATTGAAGTTAGATTAGAACTCAGATGTCCTAACTCAGTATAGTCTCCACCGCCCCATACTATATCATGTCATAGAATCAGTATTTATAGCAGAAAAGATCCTAGGAAAAACACATGAATTGGTCGAAGTTTTACCTTTTCTGAACTTTTTTATTTTTTATGGAAGGGGTGGTGGGATTGTACCACCCTGTTCAGTTATCTTCAAAGACTTTTTGCCCCATCTCTGTCTTTTGGCTGCTCAGAGCCCTTCACTTTCATTCATTCTCCAGGACTGGTGTCCCTCTTCTTCACCCCTGTTCCCCCATTCCCATCTAGATTCAGTATCCTCATCTAAACTTACTTCTTCTGTTTCCCAGGCTATAGGACTTTAGTTTTAGAACTAGAAGGGAAGTTAGAGGCTGTCCAATCTAGTCTTTTCATTTTGCAGATTAAAAAGAGAAAAATCAAGACCTGTAGATATTAAGGGACTTTCCCATTAATCACATAGGTGGTACATCAAGATTTGAACCCAGATCCTCTCATTCCAAATCTGTTGCTCTTTCCTTAGCATGGCACTACCTCCAAGGGTCCTGCTCACTTACTAGGGCTAGAAATACTTCTATCCTTGAAAGGTTTTATGATTTCATTCTAGTACATTGCTCGCCAGCACAGATTGAATTCTCCATTCTATCTTCCACTACCTCCCCAACCACAACATAAACCTTAGTTCTTTCTATGAGATGTTATGGCTAAAAATTGAAACACACATACATACCCAAAAATACTACCACTAGGTGACACAGTTTTCTGGTGATGAGGCTTTTGAACTGAATTAGGCAGATCCTTGGAGAACCTATCCACAGTCTGTCCCACTGCCAATAACCAAAGCTTTTCCAGTTTGGTAGTACTGCTATCTTCCAGAGTAAGCAAAAGTCCAAGGTTTTGTTTTGTTTTTTTTTTTTGATGCTACCCTAAAACATATTCTCTCTTATTAGTAAAGACCTAGCATTGGGAAAATGAATTCAAGGAATTAATTAGCTGACAATGTCTTTTCACTTTATATGTTTCAGATAAAATTTTCATTTAAAGGCAACAATTAATTCTTTAATCTGAAGGAGGAATAGGGTGGGAATTTCAGTCATTACAGTGGCCACTCAAATCTTAGCCCAGTGCCTCATCAGGACTTTGAGATAACTTTGGATTCTTCAAGGCAAAGCCAGAGGAATGCAAGCTATGGCAATTCCTGATCCCCACGCCCAAGCTGGAAAAATCTGGAGTCCAAGCCCCCAAGAGACAATACAAATCTAGGAACTTAGCTAAATTCAAAGAGACTATTCACTAGTTTAACTTCTGTATGATACTTTGTTTTATGTTGTTTTTTAAGTCCTAGGGAATCCCAAGACTAAGACACATAAAAAAGATTGTGATCTGAGCCGGTCAACGTGTCCATACTGATGAAGCCCCAAGTCCTTGAAACAAGAAGGATACAGCAAGACTAGTTGAAGAGAACAATAGGGAGGTCATATGGAAGGAGGAGCTCTTGATGCTCCTCAATGTACAATGGAATCAAAGGATCATAGAGCTGGAAAGGAATAGTGATGATGATGAAGATGATAATATGATAATAGTTAATGTTTATGTAGCACTTCTAGTATTTCATTTGACCCTTTGAGACAGGTACTCCGGGTATTATGATTCCTATATCTAAAAAAAATCTGACAACCTTATAAGACAGCTAGCACATGGACTACTATTGATATTTCACAGATGAGAAAACTGAGATACAGAGAAATTCAATGATTTGATCATAGGCACAGAGCAGTCTTAGAGGTAAGATTAGAACTCAAGTCTTTCCCATTCTTAGTCCTGCACTCTATCTTCTATCAATTAACCAACAACAAGCAATTATTAAATGCCTACTATGTGACAGACTGGGGATAAAAAGACAAAAAAACTCAAAATTGCCCCTGCCCTTAGGGAGTTGCTTTCTATTGGGGGAGACAATGTGTATATACACAAAAAATTAATAAAAGATATATCTTTTGAGGGTAGCTCAATAGGCATTGGAGGGAGGTGGATCTACGTCACAATGCCCCTCCCATTTAGATAGTATGTCATACAAGCCTCCTCTTTTGCCAATGGGAAAGTTGAAACAACTTGCCTAACTAGAAGAAAACAACTAGTTAACAGCAGATGTGAATTAGAATATGTTTCCTTTTTTTTCTTCCTGGACCATTGCGGTTTTTCACTACCTCCTCTAGGTATAATCACTTCGAACTCCCTCTCAGGGTGCAACATTTATGCAGTTTACCACAGTGGAGCGTCCAGAACAAAATCTAGTAAGGGACTAGCCACAATCATGGCATTTAAGAAGATTGTTCTAAAGAAGGCACAATTTTACCAGAAGACATACTATTCTTATTACTTCCAGGAAGCAGATGGAGGTTTGGGAAGCCCTTGATGAAACATTGATTTTTATGAATGGCTAAGGTGTTCAGCAGAAAGGGAGCTATTGGAGGAAAGACGGAACATTGAGACATTGAGTGCCTTTTCCGGCCTCATATATTAATCCTTTTAAAGACATTTCCCCCTTCATGAGCATGGATTTTCTGAAGGGAGGCAAGGAGGTATGGTTTAAAAAAAAAAAGAAGCATCAAGTTTGGAGTCAGGCATCTAGATTCAAATAATAACTCTGTCAGTTACGTACTATCTATATGACTTCGGGCAAATTACTCAACCTCAGCTGGCCCGAGTTATCTCATCTATAAAATGAGGTAATTGGAAAACATGATACCTACAGCATCTTCCAGCTCCATACCTATGATCTTACGTATTTATAAGAGTAGTATTTTTCCCTAATTTGAAGACTGTTTAAAGCCAGTCAGTTTTAAAAAGTCATCATGAATCATGGTACTAGAAGGGCTACCTTGTGTGAAGCTTCCCAAATGCTACTTATATTCATTTATCTTTTCATTCATCTATTTGGCAGTAGTGTTAATTGAAAGTCCACCAAAAATGCATTCTTACTCATGCCTCTATTTTCCAGGGAATTAGAAAATCTGGGATCAGTAGCTGACCTGGATAAAAATCTAGAATATTACAACATTAAAAAATGATTTCATATTCCGACTTTGGGGTGGGACCTGTGGCCATTGTAAATAGGATTTAGGATAAAGAATATTTGCAAGATTTTCTGCTGGAATCAGTATTATATACACCATGCTTACATGAATTCCAACCTTCCACCCTCACTTTAATCTGTTCAGTGAGATTGACCTAATAAACTGGTAAATTGGTGCCATGTATGAGAAACTGGGTGGAGAGCAGGAAAGATCAGCCAAAAATGCGTAAATGATGTAGGTCACACTAAAATTACAAGAATAGCAAAATGTAGTTTAATATAGTTTTTTATCTGCATTGCTTTATCATTGAGAAATATCTATAAAGCTCAAAATAATGAAATTAAAGTTGAGGAGAAAAGCATTGTTCTATAATACTGATGAGGAGAACCAATGACAATTTTCTGGGGCCATTTCACATTTTAAACAATTGAAATAAGAACATATTGAGCATTTAAAGTCTTTTCACATTTAAATTATTAACTTGTGGCTATTGTATGTACTAGATTCTTTTCTAAGCATTATTGTAGGAAGCATGAATTTTCCTTTCATTTCATAGATGGTCTTGCAGCCAACATATTTTCTTCTAAAAAAAAGTCAAAATGTCCCCCAAACTCTACTTCTCATTTAAAAATATTTTAGAACTAATAATTCTCCTAATTCTTGGAAAAGGGATATAACTGATATGTTGAATCTTTCATTCTGAAGCTATGGAAAAACAATTAGCATCCCTAAGAATCATTATTCCATCTCCTACAGAAAAGCATGAAAATGAAGTGAATCAGATTTTGTTTTTATTGTTTGAATTTCAACCCCCATATTATGTTAAAAGGTGTTTAATGGTTGAAAGCTTTGACCTTGCCTGGGATATGAGCCAGTTCAATCTTTTCCTGGATGGAGTTAAGTCAGAGTCAGAGTTTCAATAAACTCAACAGCATACCTAATGTAACAGGTTCCCCAACCACCAGTAGGGATCATGCCAGAGAGTGCAAACCACACAATGCTGGCAAATGAGCCTTTTAAGTCTTTTCATGTCTAAATCCTCCTGCCAACAAAACCCACCATTTTCCCCCTGAACTTTTCCTCATCAGTTAACCAAAGATTCATTTGCTTCTTTTCTCACTAGAAACAGCAATGTGGCTTTTGCTACCTAGTCAAATGCATTCTCTTTTTTTTCAGTAAAGGAAATTGAGAGACCTAAAGTTCCATGTAACTAACATTCCAAGCTAAACTCTAGAAGTCATCATAAAACTAGAGTCAAAACACGTGAAATGTCCCAGAAACAGGCAAAAATAGTAGGGTTATAACCTGAGTGCTGGAGTGACCATCTAGTCTAATTCTTTCATTTTACAGATGGCGAAATCAAGACTGAGAAGTTTAGCAAAAGTGACTAAAAGTTACATAGGGAGAAAAATCAGATAGCCAGGATTTAAACTCAAGTTCTCCAGCTCTAAACCCAGAACTCATTCCACTCTACCACATTAAGTACAGTGCCTAGCACATAGTAGGCAATTAGTGTTTATTTGTTAATTTGATTTTCAATATTTCTGAACCAAAGTGCTTTCTTTTATACCTTTAAAAATATGAGTTTATTGTTTCTGTAAGTAGCTAAGATCTATGATTCAAGTCTTTTCACAGACTTTAACTGTAAGGATGCTGCATGGTCATTTTTTTAAAAGCTAGAAAGGAATTTAAGGGTCATCCTGTCTAACACCCTAAATTTACAGGTGAAGACATGGAAGGCCATGGAAGTTATATGACTTGTCCAAGGTCACACAGATAGTAAATAACAGATACAATATCACGAGAAATCAGTAAGGAAATTTTATCTGAAGTTCCAGAACAAGAAAGTAAAGTAGAAATAGACAAAATCTACCATTCACCACCTGAAAGAGATCCCAGGAGAAAAACTTATAGGAATGTCATAGCCATTTTCAAAACTCCCAGGTTAAGGAGAAAATATTGCAAGCAACAAGAAAAAAAAATTAATACTGAAGAAATAAAGTCTGGATTTCACAAGACCTAGAAGCTTCTACTCTAAAAGACTGTAGGTCTTGGAACATTATATTTCCAAGAACAAAAGAGTGGGGGTTGCATCCAAGAATAGTTTACCCAGTAAAGTTGAGTATAATCCTGAATGGAGAAAAAAAGAACATTTGACCAACTGAAAGACTTTCAGGTATTTGTAACAAAAAGATCAGAACTCAATGGAAAATTCAATAGAAAAGATTCAGAAGAATTATAAGGAAAACATTAAAGCCTAATTATAAGGCACTCTTTGAAGATGGGTTTTTGAAGCCACACTCTGACTTTTTTTCATGACACCGAACAGCCTATAAATACCTTTATTAAAATATCCACATAAATAATAATAAATAAGCTTTATAGAAAAATATATTGTACATAAGGTACAGATTTAATTCAATATCGAAACCAAGCAAACATAAAACCAAAGCCCAAAGCAGAGTCTCTTCCTTGGATATTCCTGTTGCCAAACTGCTTTCTTTTCTTTTTGTTTCTTTTTTCCTTTCTTTTCCCTCTCCCCTCCTCTCCCCACCCCTCCTCTCCTCTCCTCTCCCCTCCTCTCCCCTACTCTTCTCTCCCGTCCCCTCCCCTCCCCTCTCCTTTTCTGTTCTAGCTAAACTGTCTTGTTAAAATCTGATCCTGTCTGCCTTCCTTTACAATCAGAAATCCCTGAGACTGTGCTTAATACAAAAGCTCAGTTTCAAGCAGCTACTAAAACAGCTTTGGCAGTGGATGGCCTCGAGCTATTTTGACTCTTAGAGGCTTGGAAAGGTCTGTACTTCTGACCTTATTGTAAATCTACTTAAAAGTGCTAATTTTGCCTATCCCCTCTAGATATTAAATTTGTAAGTAAGTGATTACTCTAACCAAGATCTTAGCTAATACCTTTGTCTGGAATGGCCTTTGGAAAATCCCACTAAGGGCCAGAGGAAATTTCTTATTTGCTAGATCTTGCTCTCGGTCTCATGTCTTAAGGCTTCTTTCTTCTTCCTAGTCTGAACAGAAAAGTTAGAGGAAACCATTATAAAATCCTCATTCTAAACTCTAAGACAAGGATTATGTTAGAAACTAAATGTCATAGCCCATCACCATTGCCTGGACCTGTCTCTAGAGAGGTGTTATTAGAATCACGGAGATGCTAGAGCTGTGTGGGACCATTGAAGCCATCTGATGTTAGGTTCTTCATTTTACGGTGACAGAGAGACAGAAAGAGACACAGAATAAAGAGAGTAACAGAGAGACAGACAGAATCTACTCAAAATCAAACAACTAAGTAACAGTTAGGAATAGAATTGATCTTTCAAAATAATCTGGAGATGAGCTTCTGAGAACTCCATTGACTGGCCACTCAAACTGATTTATAAAATTTTCTAAAGCTTTTATATAAATGAATAATATGTTGTAAAGACTTAGAATTTACAATCAGGGGTTCGTGGGGACAAACTTGAAGCTAGAACGGAGCATATCTTAAATTAAAACTATATATAGGGTAAACATATCACATAAATTAACTTAAAAGTCTAAGAACAACAACAAAAACAGGTCTTTGTGCATCCCAGGAAATACTTGCTAATGTCCTCAACTTTGTTCGTTTATGGCTGAAAGAACTCTGAAGACTAGCAATGTGGTTCAAACTTCAGCAATATTCATATTCTCTTGACTCTAGCTATTCCATGATCCATCAGAATGTGAGCTCCTGGAGGGCAAGGACTGTGTTTCTGCCTTTCTTTTATGTCTTCAGCACTTAACATAGTACATAATAATGCTTGTTGACTGAACCCATCCCTTATAGTGACACACAGGAGCTCTTGGGTGGGAGGGAGAAGGAACCATAAAAGAATGGAAACTGTACTGAATGGGGAGAAATGAGTGTAATCCCTCAGGATCATCTAATACCTAAAAAAGAGAGAGAATAAACTGCATTTGGCAGAAGTGTATCAACAAAATGTGTTAACTATGATACAGTGAAAAGAAGAATAGCTTGGAAATTGGGACACATATTCTGCTCTTGTCTATTTACTAGTTGTGAGGCCTTAGACAAGTGACCAAGCTCTCTGAAGCTCAGTGGCCTCATCCTAGCACTGCTGTTTATTAGCTCTCTGACCTTGGGCAACTAGAGTCTCTGAGCCTCAATTTCCTCATCTGTAAAGTAGGTGGTTTGGAACAGATACCATCTAGAGCTAAAATTGGAATTGGCCATAACATCTGTAAAATGGAGTTGGACTAGGTTTTCTTCCAAGCCTATAATCCTATAATCCTATGGATGGATCCCTTTTACCAAAGCTGAAACTCCTAGGAGTTTTTTTGTTTTTTACATTTTAGAAGCTGCTACAAATGCTGCCAAAAGAAGCTTTGCTCTTCTATTTCCGAATGACAAAAAAAAGAACATTCGGTAAAATGCAGGGTTCGGAATAAATGATGTTTGATGTCCCTTCCAGCTTTTAAATTCCATGATTCTCTGATGCTCTGAACATAAGAAAACATGGCCACTAGATATTAAACAATAACATTACAATTCAATTTACTCCACCCAGTCTAGGCAAAAATCACTTGTAGATAGTTAACTCTTTCCATCAGGAAATAAGTAGCTACCTTGCCTCACTACTTACAATGCAAAGTTTGGCAAAGTGTGTCAAAATCCAAGATAGAAGGTTGGAAAAGCATGGAAAACCTAACTTCATGCTGGAAGAAAGTCAACCCACAATAAAATGTGGGAGAGAAAGAAGTATCAGCTACATCACAAGAGAGTTTAGCCAGGTTTCCTCTGTCTAGAAAGATCTTGCTGCCTCTCCCTCCCCCATACCACTTAGTTTTTTTTCTCCCTTTCACAAACTTCTCAATAAATGATCTGCTTGTCCTCTCCGTTTTCCTTACATTTTGCAGGTAACTTTTCCCCGTCTTCCCCAATCCTGGTGTCTTGACTCTGAGCATACTCTTGGTTCATCCTGCATGTAGCTTGTTTGTATGTAGTCTTTTGCATATTGCATTTCCCATTATACATTGACCTTCTTCAGAGCAGTGACTAGTGGGGGTAGGGGTGGTTGGTTTTCTTTTATTTTTACCTTTAGTTTTATTCCTACTTATATGCCTACCTTTCTATACCTAACAGCACAGTTCCTGATGCATAGTAGGCACTTAATAAGTGTTAGTTGTTTGACACTTAAACCTTCCCCCTGGCTTTCTTCCTGACTAAACTAAACCAGAACTAAACAGTTCTCTCCAAAATCAGCAATCCCACCATTTCTGCTAGAATCAATTAAGAGATAATTGCCTAAAGTATAACAGTTTTGCTTCCTTCTTGACCTATCTCTGGCATCTGGCACCATCAACCTTTTTCTCTTTTGACTTCCCTGATTCTACACTATCCTGGTTTTCCTCCTGCCTATTTTGTTTGTTTCCACAGAGAGCTTATCTTCTTTCCTTTGGAAGTTTATAGGCAAAGCTAGCTTATCACTTTGAAAGTATGTTCTAATTGGGATTCTGTGTGTATCTCTGTGGGTGTGAGTGTCTGTATGTATAGGTCAGACTCCAAGGCCTCTTTAATATGACCTTCCAACTCTGAAATGCAACTCTGTACCTACAGATCCCTAACCTAGTAGTATATGTTTAACACTCTACTGGACATTTCCATTTCAATGTCCTGCCTTCATCTCAAAGTCAACAAGTCTAAATGAAACTTGATCATCGCTTTCATCATGATTATTATCTTTATCAATTCCCCTAATTACTTAGGCTCAACACCATGAAGCCATCTCTATCCTTTACTTTACCCATCACTATCTAGTCAGCACCCAATTTTGTTGATTTCTGTCTTTTTAATCTCATATTAGTCTCCTTTTCCCATTTCCACTTCTACTGCCCATGTCTATGTCCTCATCACTTCTTGCTTGGATTATTGCAACTTTTTCATCAGCCTCCTTGACCTAAGTCTCTCCTACCTCCCTTCTGTCTTATACCCTGCCTCCAGATTAATCTTCCTAAAATTCTATTTTAATCACATTGTTATCTGCCCAATAACTTAAAGTGACTCCTAATTGCCTACAGCATATAGTACAAATTCAAGGGGTCACTTAATTTGATGTCTCCTTAACATCATTCAGACTAATCTTACTGGCCCCCCAAAACATTTCTTGTTCTTTCCTATGTACGTTTGATCTTACTGTGTCACCTTCACTTCCACCAAATAAATCCTACCCATCCACTCAAAATCTGGGGGCTTTGATAAATTGTAAATTCTGTGAATCAGTACAGTACTATGGCAACCAAAAAGCTATCAAGATCTCATACTTAAAACAGAAAGAGGCGTAGTGACCAGGATAAGTCGGTTTGTAGTCTCATTTTACTTTGTTCTTTTCAGACCACATATGAAATATAACGCGCAATTCTGGGTACAACATTTCGGGAGGGCCATTGATGAGCTTGAGAAAAAGTCAGTTGGGATGGTTTAGGACCTCAGGCTCATGCTAGGAAGAGAGGTTGAAGTAATTAGGATTATATAGCCTGGAGAAGAGGGGAATACTCTAGGATATACCTGTGGTAGAGTTTAGGAAAGCAGCTATCCTAGATTTGAAGAGCTGATATAGATTAGGTTTATTCTGCTTCACCTCAAAGGGAAGAAATAGTACCGAGGAGGAGATGCTATAAAGACTCTGCCTTTAGCTGAATATGTGGAAGAATTTTCTAAACGATTAGAGCTGCCCACAAGTGGAATGGCCTCTCTTAGGTGGGTTGGATTCATACTTAGCGGAAGTCTTCAAATGGAGGTTAGATAACTACTTGTAAAAGTTATGATAGGAGAGATTCTTGGTAAGGTATAGTTTGGATTAGATGTCTGCTAATGTTCCTTCGAGCTCTGTGATTCCACTAATTAAATGTTCAGCCCAAATACCACTGTTCCCATAAATTTTTAACAGCCTTGCCAACCTGTATTAACCTTCTCGTCTCCTAAAATCCTTTGACTTTATTTTCTGTAGCACTTATTTGTGGTATATACATAACTAGTGCTCAATAAATAACATAAATGCATAATATAAAATAGATGTACATCAAGTAGGCTAATCACATTTTGAACTTTAAGAGTATGTAAGTTAAACGCATCACTGTCTTGGAAAGTTAAGTCTCATTCCAGATTCACATACATATATTTTACGTGTACTAAACAATATTATTTATTGTAGCATCCTCTTTGGGTTCTGCCTCCCAATCTGTAGTCATACTTGTACTTGAACTCTGTGGTTGGTATTCTAAAAGGGGTACTACTACCTATCAGGGTTCAAAGTATGCCCTCTGGTACTTCTTCCTAAAACTAAAGCTCATGATTCACCTACAAATGCGCTTACCTTTAATGGCTAGTAGGCAATTATCTCAAAACAAAAGCAATTTCTGAGATGGCACAGAATTAGTGGGAAGAGTGGGCACAATTTGAGTATATTGGTAGTGAAAAACATACGTAGGGAAAACACATGGCCAAAACAACCTATGTCTCTAGTACTGTACTAGTACTGTAGGGCCCTAGTATCCTTTCCTTTTTTTGTGAAAAGTACAAATTGCTCCCCTTGGGTAGCATCTTTACTGTGCAAATGACTCAGTTTTGTTCCCTAAGCCTATTTTTGTTGGCTGTTCTACTCTAGACTGCCAGGGCTACTTCTCTCTTAAATCCTCAGCTCTCTTCTCTGCTGTCAGAGGTCATACTCCTTGAAGCTGCTTCAGGACAGACTGTCTTCAGAGGTGGCAAGATTAGATTTTAAAAGACCATTTGGAGTCAATCTTCAGCCAAATTGCCCTTGTAATTTCATCATCCACTTCATAAAGAGGCAACAAGGCCTAGACACATATTCACATTTCATGTAACACATTAACATCTTTAATATGTTCTAGGCTCTGTTACATATTTGCTTCTTAATTTCTGTGATTAAATCAACTGGGCTGGTGGGAGAAGACATTTCCCTTCAGGACATAATATTTTTATATTTAAAGTTTATAAAAAACATTTATTGTAATAGGTTGAGCTGCTTAAAATTCTGAAGCAAAAAAGAATGCTAAGAAAATATGATAGATACAAATGAACTATAGATATAAGCTGATCAGTAATTCTGTCCCAATGAAGCAAAAGTTTTAGTCACTAAAACTGCATGTGTTCATTACTGATTCCTTTTTATTTATTCAAAAACATTTATTAAGTACCTTCTATGTGCAAAGCACTTTATGGGATACAAAAATAAGGAAGAGATGGCCATTGCCCCCAAGGAACCTATAATCAAATGAAAATAACTAAGACATGAATGATATAATAATAGTAGAATAAATGAATGAATGAAAATCTTTTATTGGGTGCTTACTATGTACCAAGAACTAAAAGCAAATACGGAATAAGTGGCATACAAGTCATATAAACAAGTGGTTATAAGAGTTCAGAGAAGGAGCAGAAAATTTCCAGTCACCGTGATCAATATAAATTTCATTGTAGAGGCAGCAAGTCAGAAGGTCTGTGAGGGAGGAGAAGAATTTCGATAGGCAGGGTCCTATTCAAAGGGAAAGCTGAAGCATTGGTGTGAACAAAGAGGCTAAAGTAGGAAAGTCCAATGCTTGTTAGAGGTAAACTCATTTGCTTATGACATAAAGTTATAGGGAAGTAATGGCTAAATGGGGCTCACTTTTGCTCTCACACAAATGAAGTGCATCTGTTGAACAAGTGTGTGCATTATTCCAAGAGTAATTTGGGCAATAATGTACATTAATCCAACAAGGAACTGAATTTGAAAGACAGATGCATTGGCAGAATCCAATTCCACCTCTGCCTCCATACTTATTTTTAGAAAAATCACGTCTTTTTGAAATAGGAAGCTATCCTTGAGTTTTCAGCTATTTAAAACACTAAGCACAAAACCAGAGAATCCCGTTTGTTCCTCTGTATTTTTAAAGAAGTTTTTGATGTGAAACTTGAAATACACAGTGAAACTAAGATATTTTTTTATCAATCCAGATCTGTGAGGCCAAGTGACTCCAAATCACTCTTCAAGTAATTTGGGTGTGGACAGATAGTATTAGATAGGTTATGATCAGGAAATAGCAAAATATTCCCGTTTTCCTAAAACAGAGGTGACTTTAAGGAGAGTGGACCTCAGAAAGGAAGAAAGAGAAAGGTGGCGGGAGGGAAGGTTCTGCCTCCATTTTGCCACTACTTTGCCCTGTGATACTGGGCAAGTCAAGTCACCTCTCTGACCCTTAAGAGATCATAGATTTAGAGTTAAAAGGGACCTTAGAAGCCACCTAGTCCCATTTCTTCATTTTACCAATGAGGAACCTGAAGCACAGAGTATGAAGGGACTCCTCTGGGCTTGCACAGCTAGTCAGTACATAACAGAGGTGAGATTTGAACCCAGCTCTTCCTGGCTCTTTTTGCTGTCGTTTGTTGTTCATTTGATTCAATCATATAAGACTCTTTGTGGCCCCATTTGGTGTTTTCTTGACAAAGAAAGTGGTTTGCCATTTCCTTCTCCAACTCATTTTACAGATGAAGAAACTGAGGCAAACAAGGGTTAGTGACTTGCCCAGGGTAAATGTCCAATGTTGGATTTGCACTCATAAAGATGAGTCTTCCTGATTCCAATCCCAGTATGCCACCTAGCTGCCCTCTGGCATACTTTAAAAAAATTCCTTTACCTGTAGAATGAAAGGGTTAAACTAAATGATATAAAAGTCCCTTCCAGCTCTAACATTCTATGGGTCTAGAAATCAGTAGTTCCTTTCACAGTAAGTACATTGGCAGTTCTGTGTTTTGGACAAGGATTGTGACTACTGCTAGAGCGCCCTGCCCCTCTTTTGGTCCCCACTTATTGCCTTAGGGGACAGTTTGAGGTTTTTCCCTGAATTGAAACTTTGCATGCTGTGTGTCCACACAAACTACTGCTATTGCTTCACACCCACACCTTTAGCCAGCCACAGAAATGTTCCAGTAATTTGCTGATTCGGCAATGCAAGGGAATTATCATCCCCATAGATTGGTCTTGAATTATCAAGCGGCTACTACTCTGCACACTGCTCTGAAAACAGAGATTGCTCTCCAAAGACCATTATGTGCTACATATGTTTTCCTTCTCTCTAGGACTCTGGGGGGAAATACATCAACTTATGAATAAATACTGTGGCCTTTAGAACAATCGAAGCACACACAAGTGTGTGGAAGGTTAGAATAGCTTTTCCACATAGGAAAGAAAGTGTGACCCTGTCAAAAGGACCATAACAGGTCATATTCTTCCCTCCTCTGTTTGGGAATAAAAGTCACCCAATGAGCCAGATTTGGTTTCTAATGGTGTTTAATGGACCAGAACAACTTTTATATTTGACTTATGCTAGTATGTGATTTCAAAACTTTAATAGACTGTGATAGAGAAAAGCTTTTTATTCTTTTTTGTATATGTATATATACACATATATATACATAAATAGTTTGCATGTATATACACACATGTATGTATGCATATATGCACACATATATACATGAATACATACAAATTATAGATTAAGATAAGTAGAATGGTATACCACAAAGAATAATGAATTTGTAATCAGATGACCTGAGTTCTAATCCTTTTCTGATACTTACTGTGTGACCTTGGCAAAGTTAGTTAATAGCTCTAGGCCTCAGTTTCTTCGTCCATGAAATGGAGGAGTTGAATTAAGTGATGTCTAAGGTTCCTTCCATCTCTAAAATCCAATAATCTTATGTTAATCTTTTTAATGTCTCATATACAAGTTTATTTAAGACTATCGAACCTACTATTTTTCATTTAGTTAGTTTAGTATTACTTAGCTCAATCTTGATGTTAGATGGACTGTGGAGTTGATCAGATCTAGTTTGGACAATAAGAAAACCAAATCGATCATTTGTCATAGAGTTCCATAACTTAGAGCTGAAAAAAGAAAAGCTCTGAGGTTATCCCATCCAACACATTCATGTTATAAATGAGAATACTGAAACCCAAAGAAATCTGATGCCTTGCCAAAGGTAACACAGTATGACCTTTATTCTTGAGACTGAACCTAGCTGACTTTCACTACTAAAGAAGTTTCTATTTCGTGTTTCTTTCATCTGCTATGGATCCCAAAACAAAGCTAATGTGCCATTATTTCTCCATTGTTTTTTGTAGGTGTTTTGCAATATGGAGCTTACAGGAGGAGGCTGGACAGTGATACAACATCGTGAAGATGGGAGTCTGGATTTTCAAAGAGGATGGAAAGAATACAAAATGGTGAGAAAAAATGCATTTCTCATATTTTGGGATGTTTTATAGTCAAGTTATTTCTATCGCACTATCCCACCCTCAAATGAACAAAAATCAGTAACATAATCCTCATCATTTTAAGCCATCTTTGGAGTAACTTTCTAGTAGAAAGAGCATTTTGTCAAAGGTAGTTGTGGTTCCCTCACATACAACATACAAGTTAATTTTAGGCAATGTGTCTCATATGTGCATATTATGAAAGTCTTTGAAACATGATATATTGAGCCAGTTAGTAGAATGTTGACTGCATTTAGGCTTCCAGTCATCATAGAGTGAGCATCTTTTAATAATCAAAAACACTGGGGTCAGTTCCCTGCTCTACACTTAGGAATGAATACCTAATCTCTAGCAATTACTTCCTTTATTTTTCTATTCATTTCCCTGCCTCTCCCAAAAGGAAAATGTGACTTACAAAGTACATTATTTTATATATACTTTTTAATTTATTTCATGTACAAAGTATATCTTTCTAGTAAGATGTAAGTCTGTTGAAAGTAGGGACTGTTTTATTTTCCTCTGGATGTCTAGGGCCTTGCACGGTACCTTAATTATAGTAAGTGCTTAATAAATGCATGTTGAACTGTCAGAATAAAATTTTACCTCTTTTTGCACAGGGGACACATTTAGAAATGGATCATGCATGGGTGTGGAATTTTAACCCTTTTTCATCCGTGGCAGTTTACATCCATATTAGTTTTTTCTATCTGTGCTTATGTATGGATGATATTGGTAACGACTTACCACCAGTAATAGAAATACTTTGACTTATTTTTCTAGTAGCTATAATGAATCTAAACTTACACACCCACACCCACACCCACACCCACACACACACACACACACACACACACACACACACACAAACTCATGCCTTCTTCTCTAAGTAACCAGTGACATAAATTGATATAATCTATGACTCTGGAAGAGTGTCATTTTTTCTAAATTTAATTAGTCTTTGGTATAGCTATGTGGTGCAGTGGATAGTGTGTCAGGCCTTAAATCAGAAAGACTCATCTTTCTGAGTTCAAGTCTAGCTTCAGACACATACTAGCTGGGCAAGTCCCTTAACTCTGTTGGCCTCAGTTTCCTCTTCTGTAAAAGGAAGGGGAGAAAAAATGGCACACCCTTTCAAGATCTCTGCCAAGAAAACACCAAATGGGGTCTGAAAGAGTCAGACACAACTGAAACAACTGAAAAACAACCATGAAGAAGTACTACAATGACAAAGCTTTCTTAGTAGTAGTGTTATGATAATTTAGATTTGAAGATCTTTCCCATTCATTAATAGGCCAGGTGACCTGCTTACGTCACAGGAAGCCTAAGTCACATGTGGTGGGAGGAGCTTGCTGAGAGGAAAAGGAAAGTGTGTCACAGGAAATGGGGAGAGAGAAGTAAGAACTGAGGGAGAGAGCAGAGGTGTGGTGGCTGTGAGTGATTGTTGGTGGCAAGGCCCCAGTGGGCGGGGAGGAGGAGGTTATAAGATGGCAAGGCTCCATGCTGTGATATTGTGTTTTAAGTTCTTTGCTGTTATGATAAAGTGGGCTTACAGGTTTTGGGAGTTGGTGCTGCTAGGATGGATTGGACTTACTGGTTTTGGGATCTGATTCTTTGGTGTCTGAATAAACGTTTTACTTCTTCTACCTTCTACACAGAGAGTCTCTTATATTTTGTGATACTACATAGGCATATTCATAATTACCATCTATATTGTGATTATTGCCTTGCTAATACAAGTAGTTGCTCCTTTGGGAGAAAAATGAACTGGTAACATTTGTTGCACTTGAACTCAGATCTAACTGAAACATAACATAGTTGGTCTAGCCATCCTCAATTCCTGAAATGCAACTGCTCCTTAGTGTCACCTTATAGAACCCTCTCATCCTTTAAGAAGAAACTCAAGCACCGTCTTCTGCATGAAGTCTTTCCTGATTCCCCAAACTTCTGGTGCTTTTCCTCTCAGACTACATCATAGTCAATTCCTTCAAACATTTGTTTATTAACTTTGCACACACACACACACCCAAGTGTATATATATATATATATATATATATATATATATATACATATATATATATATATATACTGCATATATAATTTACATGCACTTATTGTCTTCACACACATACCCATTACAATGTAAATACCTTGCAAGTAGGGATTATTTAATTCTATCTCTGTGTTTCCCCAATATTTAGCACAGTGACTGGCACATAGTAGTAGGAACTTAATAAATAATTGTCACTGGTTGACTTTGTATCGCATTGCTCATGACTGAACATGAGCAAAATGACCGCCATGAAGCTAATTGTAGTTTTTGGACCAACATCTATTGCATAAGATAGTGAAGTACAGAAACCCCATGAAGAACTTGATAAGATTCTCTAAAACAAGTCAGCTATGTTTTTATGTATTTACTGAGATCAATGTTAAATTGGGACCAGGAAGGATAGCTGAACTACATGACTACTATGGTTCATTTTATCTCTGAGTGTCTGTGATTGTGATGGTGCAAGATAAATGTGAATTGGGAAATATGCTTCATGTTTGAATAAGCCAAAGGTTTGTAAACTGTTCATATAATTTATTGGTAGAATGAACTGCCTAAGAACAGGAGATTCTTCAAACGCACACTAGATGACTACTTTTTTGTGTGACATAGAGGGGATGTATTTTAAGGTACATATTGGACTATATGGCCTGTAGATCTTCTAGATCTTGAGTTTTGTGATTTTGTGGTTTTAAATGGGAAAGAAGTCTGGAGAGATATATTGCCTGAAGTTTTGGAGGGTCTTGGATATCAATGCCAAGATAAGACTTTACACTTTATTTGGGGAGGAAGGGCAATGGAGGATTATTCTTACTTTGTCTCTATTAAGGAAAATGAGTTTCAAATTAGTAACAGTAGAACAAACATGGTTAAGTCACAATGGACACTAGATTTATCTGAGGCAGTGCTAAAGAAATGACTAATTATAAGTAACTTGAAATTATTTCAAGTCTCATTTTCAGAAAAACATGCATCCTAAAGTAATGAAAGAGATAGAAATGATCACAGCACCACTATCTGTTATTTTCTGAGAAATCGTAAGAAATGAGAGATGGAAGTGGACAAAAGTGCTGGTTTACAGTAAGAGAAAAAAAAAGTTTTGTTTTTTCTTTAAAGATGAATGTTACATAAAAGCCCAGAAAAGTTCTAGAAAGGACTATTAAATATATTGTTATTGCTTCAGAAAAATAGTGGTGGTCACTAAGCGTGAATCAGAACTAGCTTCATTTCATTTTCTGATCTAATTGCTCAACCGTTAGATCAGCAAAAGGTGATAAGCATTATTCAAAAAGACATTTGATGGCATATTTGAAAATCTGTTTTGTGGTATGCCAGTACATCATATACATATATACATGTACACAGCAATACAAACATCAAAATACAAACACTGTGGACATAGTTTCCTTTATTTGATCAAAACTTCCTTTCATTATCTCTTTTTATACTATTTTCCTTTCTAAAATTATTCTTCATTCTCATGGTGACTCTTAGTTCCTCCACCATTTAATACTCATTTATGAGCTGTGTGAGGGTTGCATATCATTAGCATAAATTCTGATTTTCTATTGAACTAGAATTTGAAGGATGTGCAAGGAGTAGTGAACAGATGTTGAATGTAGATTTAGAGAAATAGATGTGTACAGATATATTTGTGAATCTGATTAGAATCCCATTAGGGTGATAACATTCAACAAATGGGGCGTGGGGAAGTGATCATGTCCCTGCAAATATTTTTCTCATTGCTAAGACAAATGCTTTTTAATATTGGTGATATTCCAAAGCAGAGAATTATACATCATATCATGTCACTTGCATTGGCAAACTAGACATATAAAAGAGGAGTGACATGTAAAGCATGGAATTGATCCATATCTTTTAAGTATTTACCAAAAAAATCTCCATTTTGAGGCAATGATTTTTCATTATTGGAATGTTGTTTAAGTTATACTGCCTTTTAAGGAAATCAACTGCTCTTTGATAAGGAGTATTTTCATATTGTTTTTTGCTTCTAATATGCTCAAACTTGTAAATTATTTTAGATGTATGTTATTTCCACAATATTCAGGAAAATGGACATTTCTGATAGCTGAGGCCATTAGGACAGAAGTGAGGGAAGATACATTTTTACTGTTACAAGAATTGATTGCTTTGTTTTAACTTGAATTACTTACACTAAAATGTGTGGTCTATCAATGGCTTCCTTCAGAACTGATCTTTTGCCTGAGAGAAATGTAGTAAATTTCAAATGTCAGCCTTACCAATTTTGCTTCATTGCAAAATTCACTATCTACTCTTGAGGTTTATGGCATACATCCTTTGAGAAAATAAAAGCTCCTTGTATTTCCAATTTGAAAAAATGGCCACAAAGTATTTTTATGTCAATTCAATCTGATCCAACAAGTATTTATTAAGTATCTACCATGTAGTAGGCTCTGAAGATTAAAAGACAAAATGAAAAAGAACTCCTACCTTCAAAGCATACCTGTAAGCAGATAATTACATACATCATAAATGGAGCTAGCAGGAGAGAATATTAACAACAAAAGCAGTGAGGAAAGACTTCCTGTGAGAGAAGGTGCCTTAATGGAAGCTAGGGATTTGAAGAGGCAAACTGTGAGAAGGAAGTACGTTCCAGACATGAAAGCCTGTACAAAGACCAGGAGGTAAGAGATGTCAGGCCAAATTCAGGTAATGGCAAATAGGCTTGTTTGGTTGAAATGAAGAATGCATGATAGGAATAAATATGCATTTAACCTGAAAAGATGGGCTTGAACCAGACTGTGAAAGACTTTTAATGCTGAGCTAAAGAGTTTATATTTTATCCTAGATGAATTAGGAGGCAAATGAAGCTTCTTGAGCTGAGGAATGACATGACTGTGCTTTGGGAAGATTATTTTTGGCAGTTTGAAAAGTATGTTTGGAGAAGGGAGAGCCCCAAAAACCTGAAACCAACTAGAAGACTGTGGCAGTAGTATGGATAAGAGATGAAAAAGGCCCCAATTACCACACTGACCTCCAAGAAAAGGCTCTGATCTAAACTTTTTATATCTACAAAGATTAGGTGATTAACAAGTGTTCATTGTAATATTTTTATGCACTTTCCTCCTCTGGTGTTATGTGAAATGCTGCTTCGTGATTCTTCCTGGTAATTTAAGAGTAGCAAAACTGTCTAAGACTGACCTCTCCTCCCCAGGAAATGGAATGCATTGTCAAGGAAAGTGGAATGACTACCTGTCTTACCATTAATAGGGGCAGAAGTTTGTTGTGTTTGTCCTTCGTTCTCGAAGAGGATCATGACATCAGGGAAATGATGACAGAACTTGCAGTTGACTTTGATTTGAGTGAGGGAGGGTTGTGCAAAGTCACCAGCTTCACTTTCTTGTCCAGGGCCATCTGGGTCCAGTGACCAGATATTCACCAGGATGATGGGAGCTCTCCCAGGATTCTCACTTTGAGTGAGGTAACACCCATTCAGTGTTCTTTAAGAAGTGAATAAAGGGATGGCTCCTTTAATCAAAACTCAAAAAAAATTCAAACTGGGAAGGGAAGATCCTCAGGGTTCCTGGACAAAAGAGAAACAATTACTATTTAGTATAGCAGAAGAATGCTATAGTGGACAGAGTTCTGGGGTTAGAATCAGAGGACTTGGGTTTTACTCCCCACTCTGTTGTTTACTACTTTTGTGGCTTTGGACAAGTCTCTTAAGTACTGGAGTTTTCACTTTCCTTACCTATAAAATGTGAAAGTCACAGTAGATACCTTTTAATGTCCTTTGAGCCCTAAATCCAGGATCCTCTCATAAAAGTTACACATTTCCAGAGAAATAAACAGAGCCTACCAATGCAGGCACTAAAAATAGATGTTCTCATTGGCATTTTAAAAGTTCTCACATGGTGAAAGGTACCACTGAAATATGTGATTCATGGAGTTTAACGTTAGCCTAGGAGACACTTTCACTAGTTTTGCTTTTACTTGGTTTCTTTTCAGATTCATTAAAGTCAATACCCTTCTGATTTGCAAAGACAGGAGGTCTTTCTGGCCAGCTTACTTTATTAATAGGGTATTGAGGAAAGAATATGAACTTTTTTCCTATAAAAGAGTACCAATTTTGCACACTGCCCCAGTAACAATTGCCAATATTAGAACTGTGCCTGCAACATAGTACGTGATTAATAAATGCTTTAGCCATTTGTCTATCATCTATCTGTTTGTCTGTCTGTCTGTCTATCTATCTACTTTACAGTATTGCCATTGACCATATGAGCCCATCTAGAGGAGGGAGGCCACGTGGTTGGATGGAGAACATGCTATATGAGAAGTTCTGTTGAATGAAGTGGAATACTGCCTGTAGAAGATAAGATCTGGGGGCAGAAAAGATGATAAATGCATGTAAATATTTGAAAGGCTGCCATGTTGAAGAGGGATTATCCATGTTCTGTTTGGCCTCAAAGAAGGGCTGAACTAGTTTCATTGGATGAAAATTGGAGGCAGATTTTGGCTTGTGATACAAGGAAACACTTTCTGACTGTTTGAATAAGAGAAATGTTGGCTTCCTCATTATGGGAAGTCTTTGAAGCAGAGTTTAGACATCTCTCTGTTCCAGGAGTGTTCTACAAGGATTTGAAATTCAGTTAGGACTTGGGCTAGATATAACTGCTGAGGCCTCTTTCCATTCTGAGATTCTGTGATAACCATACCAAGAGGCTCTAATTTACTACCCAGCATTGACTTCTGCACTGTGAAGAGGACAAATAAAAACTAAATAATACCACTTTGTACAGTATTTCTTATTGACACAAAAATTTAAGCCCATGTTCTGTCATTAGATTTTATTTTTTTTTAGTTCTAGAAATTAAAGACCATTTGCAACTAAGCAGGGAAAGCATATCAATGAATGAGAGGAATATCAAGCACAATTTGAAGCATTTGAAATAAAAAAAGGTCTTTTGAGTTTTCCTTTAAACTTTCAAAGACTTATACTGAGCTTCTCAGCAGTGGGAGAGGGAAGCTACTTAATTTTACTTTATGGCCTCTAGAAAGACAAAGCTCTATAACAGACTAACTTATTAGCTGTTTTCTGTAGTGATTTGTCTAACAGAAGATGAACCCCATAGGATATACCAAGTGTGTCTGGTTTTAATTTGTTTCGTCTATAAAAAGTCAATACTTCCTATGAGCATTATCAAGCAAAATAAATAAAGAGATAATTGTTTTATGTACTTGGAACAACATGAAGCAAATTGGATATTCCTTCAGGTTTTGGCAAAGCCAATGAAAAGTATTTTTTTTCTTTCCTATTAATACATTTTTTTTTGAGCAAAAGTGGTCTCTAGAGTTTTATTGTTGACTTTTAGACTAGTATTAGTTTTAAACAAAATTCCATTATTTTTATTTTGATTGTTGTAATAAGGAGTGAAATGATCTTGAATGACAATTTGCCATCTAAGACAAATGTAGTGTCTGAATCATAGTAATAAACCTTTTCATATCAGTGTTCCAGATAACTGAGCAAGGTCATTATAGTGTAATGGCATAATATCCACAAATATTATTCACAAACATGATGGTCTTACATTTTGTCCTTTTAGTCAGTCCTTCCTTCCTTCCTTCCTTCCTTCCTTCCTTCCTTCCTTCCTTCCTTCCTTCCTTCCTTCCTGTCTTTCTTCTGCCCCTTCCTCTTTCCTTCTCTAGCTCCTTTCTCTCTTTTTCTCTTTATTAATTTCTTTTTTGCCTTTCTTTTCTTGCTCTTTTGTTCTACTTCTCTGCTCTTTTTTATTTTCTTCTCTTCTTTCTTTTTTTCTTTCCTTTCCTTTCTTCTCTTCCCCTCTTCTCTCCTCTTTTTTTTTCTCTTTTCTTCCCTGCCCTGTATTTATTGGATACTGGGTATGTACATAGCTCTGTGCTAGGTGTCCAAGGGAAATATACTAATGTGTAAAAGGTGTAATTTATCTCCCTAGGGAATTTAAAGCCCTTTTGAACTAAATGACACGATTACCCAAAGCAGTTAAGTGCAAAACTCTCAATTATGTGCCACGAATAATTTCATGAAAATGCATTTGGTCTTCTGTGTTTCAACTGTAAGAATCCACATACTTAACATATAGGAGGATGGAAAGGTAAGGGAAGAGCACTTACATAATGAAAAGCAGATATACAGGTGTCTCGAAATATGAAATCAAAACATAATTTTATCTGCTGACCCATAAGGGTAGGGAATGTGAAGGGATGCCTATTTCTTGTCCTCTCACTGCACTGATTATATCATCAAGGATATTCTAATATTCTCTCTCTCTCTCTTTCTCTCTCTCTCTCTCTCTCTCTCTCTCTCTCTCTCTTTATTCTTGTTTTTTTATTTTATGTTTATTTATTTTTATTTTATTTTATTTTTTATTTCTTAAATGATTTTTCATATACTTAGTATAGTATCTAATCATAGGTTGGAGTTGAATTTAGATCTTCCTGACTCCAGGGCCAGTACAATCTGATTACTCCATGCTTCCTCTCAGGATCTCAAATATGGCACAGTACCCTTTCATTAGAGCCTATACATCACTGAGGAGGCAAGGTGGAGAGGGCTAGGAGTGTGGAAAGATACCAACTACTTCTGTTTTATATTTTACCATAATAATACTTGAATTCTTCAGTCATCCCTGATTTTACCATTGTATGGGGCAGAACGGGGCTAAGTGATACAGTAGATAGAGTGAGGCTGGTCCTAGAGTCAGAAGGACTCATCTTCCTGAGTTCAAATCTGGCTTCAGACATTTAGTATCTTTGTGACTCTCAGGAAGTCAGGACAGTAAACATAACAATACAGTAAACTAGCATTGTTAATGTGATGATAATACGATCATTGATTTAGAGACAGAAGGACCTTAGACACAATCTAGTAGTCTAACCACCCATTCTATTTTAGAAATAAGGAAAGTAAGGTCCAGATAAGTGAAGCTAGTTATTCTAAGTCTCCTCAGGAAGAATAAGAATAATAATGAGCAGCATTTATACAGCACTTTAAGATTTACAAAGGCTTTACAAATGTTTTCTCATTTTATCCCAAGTAATCAAGAGGGAGAAGAAGAGAGGGCCTACAAGCAAACCTTGTGATGCTTGAGAGGTGTTTTTATTCTTATTTTTTTTTTGATGAGGAAATTGAGACAGACAGAAGTTAAATGACTTGCCTAAGCTTATGCAGCTAATAAGAGTATGAAGCCAGATTGGAACTCAGGTTTTCCTCATTGCAAACACACCACCTGATACACTGCAACACCTAGTTGCTTCTATGGAAGTGAGCAACAGAACCAGCATTTGAATCCAGGTCCTCTGACTTCAAATGCTTGGCTCCACTATGTGAGATCATTTGTCAAAGAACATGTTCACCTCTAGTATAGGCAAGTTTTGTAAACTGTCGATTACAAGATATTTTGTGTGTATGTGTGTGTGTATACATATATGTGTGTGTGTGTACTAAATATATAAACATTATATGTATATATATATGTATCCAGTATTAATATTTACTAATCTAGTACACATACAATATCCACATTGAAGTTATTAAGATATATTCTCTCGGGTTTTTTATATAGAATAAAGCCTTGGATCATTACTCCCACATCTGTGACATGCATACATAGCCAGATTCAATCAAATAAACTCAGTAACCCTTCTTTGCCCTTATTTAAGAATTCCTGGGATATTAGCAGTCTATCAAATACATTCCATTTGAATAATGATAAATGTTAATAAGTGACTTAGAGTTCATGTAATTTATAGATTTAATTTAAAAGAACCTTTTAAAAATGAAACTATTCCTCAGTAAACCTTCTGAAAAGGTCATCTTAACAAATCAGAAATACGAATTAAGTGAGCAGATGGTGGGAGGAAAACTAATGAATTTACTGAATAACTTACACCACAGTAAAGCAGTAGAATAGGGAAATTATTTTCTTATCTATAGAAGGCTGGGGGGCTTGGAATAAATGATCTCCAAATTTCCTTTGTAAAATAACATTTTATGATTCTAACAATGATGATTATCTGTGCGAGGAAATTTCTTAATGTGCAAATGATTTTTTTCCATCCTTACTCCAAAATCTTTGTTTTGCCATCATTGAATTTGACTACTAATTGGACACCCTCTTTAACTCAATCTAGACAAATGTTCAGAATTCAACAATGCAGCAGGTGTGGAATCATTTCTATCAGCCTGGGAGGTTTTGAGAGGGAGTGGGTGGAAAAAGATGCTTGTAATAGAGTTTGACCTCTAAAAAGTAAATGTCATCACTTTCCATTCAGCTTCTTTATCCTTTATATTTAGTCAGGAAGGCAGACTGCTTAGGAAGAGATATTCATCTCAGTTCAAGGGGAGAGCACATCCTTGCATGCAGAAATGTGGATGAAATCTCTGTGAAGAATGACATTAATGTTATTGCATTTCTGTGGCTTCCTTGAGACCGTTGCTTTTTTCCCTTGGGAATGCCAAAGACTTTATTGACACAGGGCTTTCAACAGCATGGAAATGCATGACCTAATACTTAACACTTCACCATTCTTTGCTTTGGATAAGCAGACATATTCTCACATTTAGTATCTCTCTAAATCTGGATTAGCTGATTAAAGAAAAGAGGGCAGGGAAAGATGACTGGACTAAGGATAAGGATTGACCAAGTTGGTATTCCTTCTCTGTCTTTGTGAAGTGTACTTAGAGATTGCTAGACTCATTCTCTTCCTTAGCACATGGGTTCCCAAGTGTCATAAAGGCTTTGCATTTCTAGGCATCTTCTGCACTGTGATGTTAGACAGTATTGATGGATGGATTAGACTATATATCTGATTGTGGGATGCTAATATACAATCAAAAACACACTACGTTTTAGGACCTAGCAGAATGAATGGAGGAAGGAGTCCAAAATAATATTGCCAAATAATAGACAGTTCTGTTTTTTATTTTATTTGCTGCAGGAAGCTCTCTTCGGGGAAGGGGGGGAAATTTATGAATTCTCGGAACTAATTGTCACTTTCCTCCCTTGTGATACATGTTTTGATATATTAAAAGCTACTATGATTGCCCCAGACTTTTCCCCTTGCATCTCCCCAGTTCAAATATAGTAAAAACTTAGTTAATGAAAAATTCAAGTAAAGTGACTCTTACATTCATCATTAACATGAATATTAATAATAAAATTAACTTTAATAATTTAACTACTTGGAAAGATCACAAGAAAATAAGCTTGTTTAGATATTGAATAAAAAATATCAGTTCCATGAGTACATCCTGGAATCACTTCAGATGCAGCCTAAATCTGTTCTATCTTCTATTTTTCTTCTTTTTCAATTGTACCAGAACACAAATACGGAATAGAGAAAAGAAACAGAAGCATATCATAAACTTAAATATTGAAACTTAAATGCAAAGTAAGAAAGAGAAAGAGCATGTCATGTGCATAGCAGAACATAAGAGAGGATTCAAAATATGCAACAATAAATTTTCATTTCAGGAAAGCTGTATGATAAATAAGACAACTTGTGTTGAGAATTTTCCATCTTTTCTTTGCTTCCTTGTGTTTTCTTTTGTTCTCTGCTGTGTACTTTTTAACTTTGTTCTTTTTCCCCCTCCCCCACTCCCCAGAAGGCTACAATATTGTTTAGATATGTTTCTCAATATATACATACACATACAGAAATATACATACTTATACATATATACATGCATATATAGACATATGCTTTCCCAAACATACTCTACTTCTGATGTTTGTTTTTATGTTTGTACATATCGCATTTCCTATCCCTCCTGCATCTTCTACTTTATTTCTACTTGCTGCCTTGCCCTCCTGTTACTTGCCTACTCCCCTTCTCTACCAACTATCTTTCCCTTCTATTATTTGCCTTCCCTCCTCCAAGGATCCCTCCCCTAACCTTCCATTCCCATTAATCTTAACACCCTTCTATGCCCCCTTTTACCTATTCCTTCATTCTCCCCTCTAAAGATCCTTCCCTTGTCCTCTCTCCCCTCTCTATGCCCCTACCAATTTATTTCTTCTAAATTTAGAAGACTTTTATACTCTTCTAAATATATATGTATTATTCCCTCTTAAACCCATTCCTGATGAAAGTAGGTTACCAGAACTACCAGCCCTCCTCCCCTATCTCCTCTATAGCCTTTCTTTCTCTTGCACCTCATTTGTATAAAATAGTTAGTCTTTTTAGCTGTTTCTAAATGGTTTTACTTTTTATAATTCATATCATAGTCAGGTTTACTCCAATCTTTCTTATGAGCTCACCAGTTATTAATAAGAATCTTAGGCATATGTTTTACATTACATAAAAGATAAACAGTCTGTCCTCATGAATCCCTTATAATTAGTCTTTGGTATATACCTTATGTTTCTCTTGGTTCTTGTATGGCTAATCTTCTATTAAGTTGAGGATTTTTTTTTACAAAGTCTTGAAAGTCTGAGAGTTGATCAAATGTCCATTTTTTTCCATCCAGGATTATGTTTAACTTTGCTGGGCATAATATTTTTGGCCAGAAGCCCCAGGTATATGTATTCCAAGACCTGCGATCCTTTAATGTCTCTGCTGCTAGGTCTTGTGTAATTCTGATTGTGGCACCCTCATATTTAAATTGTTTTAATCTTGATGCTTTTAATATTTTATCCTTGAGCTGGGGGTTTGGGAATTTGACTATGATGTTCCTATGAGTTTTCCTCATAGGATCTCTTTTAAGTGGTATGTGATGAATTTTTTCTATTTCTACTTCCCTGCCTTGTTCTAATGCTTCAGGACAATTTTCTTTAATTATTTCTTGTATTATTGTATCACGATTCTTTTTTTTGATCATAACTTTCAGTTATTCCAATTATTTTTATGTTTTATCTTCTTGATCTGTCCTCCAAATCTATTGTTTTTCTTATCAGATGTTTTGCTTTCTCTCCTATTTTTTCATTATTCCTGTTTTGTTTAATTATTTCTTGATCTTTTATAATTTCACTGGCTTCACGTTGCCCAGTTGTAATTTTCAAGGTGTCATTTTCCTCCTTAAGATTCTGGATCTCCTTTTCTAATTGGTTAACTTTTCTTTCATAACCTTCTTGTTTTTCTTAGATTAGTCTTATTTTTTTTTTTTTTTTAGTTTTTCCTCCATCTCTGTCATTTGAATTTTAAAGTCCTTTTAAAGATCTATAAATTCTTTTTGGGCAGGTGACCACTTGACATTACTCTTTGGGGGTTTCTTTACTTCAATATCCTCCTCTGAAGATAAACCCTGGTCTTCTCTATTCTCATAAATAGCTTTCTGTGGTTGGCTTCCTTCTCCTTTGCCTGTGCATTTTTTGTGGTAATAGTTTGATTTGGTAATCACCTCTAGCCCTGGGGTATGGGAAATGGTGCCTCTTGTCCTAGATCTTCAGTTCTCCCCTCTAGCCTGGAACCAAAGCCAAACCTCCAACCTCCTGTAAGTGCCCACAGCCAGGGGCTTTCTGCCCTACTGCTTCTGCACTCACCAGGCCTGTTCTGGTTCCTTCTTGCTCCCACCACTCTTTGCAGCACAGCTGGGTCTGGCTTTCCTCTTCAGCAGAGGTCCCCTCAATCTTCCTGGCCTCAAACACCCAACTCCCTTCACTATCCCGGGATGAAAAGTTCCTGTGGCTGGGACCAAGGCAGCCTCTCAAACTAACTAACCCCAGGACTTGCCCTTTGTTATTTAAGGTGTTGCTGCTTGTTTGTTAAAGCTGGACCTAGCCTGGAAGTGTTTATTCTTTGAGGGACCAAACCTCTTCCTGAGATTTTTCTTTGGATCTGCTCAAATTGTTCTCCTTTTCTTCTTCGTCTCCACCCACATTTTGTTTGCCCTAACATGCTATTTTAACTCTTTCGTGGGGGGGAAATCATGAGAGCGTGGAATTTTCTGACGTACTCCACCATCTTCCCAGAATCCCCTCCTCTATCTTCTATTGATAGCTACATCTGTGCCTACACTACTACACAATGAAAATCTATGTTCAAGTATTTGCATGTGTCTTGGCTTTGAGGGGATAATTTCAGAGGTCGAAAAGACTATCAATCTCTTGTTCATTCCTCATTTCTTAGCAGTGAATGCTCTGAAAATCCATGTATATTCAAAGGGTTAACACCATGTTATCGAAATGTGAAAAAAAAGAAAACGGAGCTCAATATTTAACTTACAGTTTCCAATTGGAGCTTTTCATGATGGAGAAAGCTACTAGAATGTGAATGCTTCTCTTGTTTTTCCTTAGCCTCTGATAGGTCTTCATGTGTCATCACTCCTACATCTTAGGAGGTCAGGTGGCAATTAATCAGCAGCGGAGATCTTTTTCAGAGTATAATTTAAAAGTGTGTTTTCTCCTTACAGAGAGAAAAAGGCTTATTTCTGTTGTCATGTATCAACAAATTTTTTGCCTTTTAATTTGTTCCTGAAGGTTATAAAAGAGTTGATTGGCTAGAATACACTTGGCTAAGTTTGTAGATGGTCTTTTCTGAAATCATGATTGGTCTTTTGGGGCAACTCAGGCTTGGCATATATTCAAAAATATTAGCTGCTTTAGACATATATTTCTGTTAAGTAGGCAGCTAGGTATTATAGTGGAGTGAGTGCTGGACCTAGCATCAGGAAGACCCGAGTTCTAGTCCAACCTCAGCCATTAGCTATGTGACTCTTGCAGGTCACTTAACCACTGCCTGCCTCAGTATTCTCATTAGTAAAATGAGGTAATAATAGTACCTACCTCCCAGGGTTGTTGTGAGGGTGAAATGAGATAATATTTGTAAAGTGCTACATAAATCTAAAAGCACTATGTAAATGTTGGCGATTAGCACAGTATCTGGATTGCAGGGCTGTACTGGGTAGTTTCTCATAATTAACTGAAAGATAACATACTCAATAACCTTTAAAAGTGAATGCTATCTCAGGGATGGTAGGCAACTTCTCCTTTGTAGGTACTAATAGCTCTCTTAGAAGGAATTGCTTTCATGTTACAGGGAAGGGAAGTCCAGTAAGGTTTCTTTGCAAAATTTGCTTTGAAAAGGGGGGGAAATCTACTGGATTTTTAACAAACTATGGAGTTTCAAGATTCTTCAAAGAAAATGGGGAACAACCTGCAAGCCAAAATGGATACAATAAATTATCTGTGATAAAATATTTCTTTTGCTAAGGAAGGAAATCTCCCTAAATGGGGGGTTATTCTGATTACTTCAGTATACAATAAGTAACAATCTCACACAGAAGGTTTGGTTCATCACCAAGCCTTTTTTCAGCAGACAGAAATTCATTTAGCTGTGATAACTTAAGTTGGGAGGTAGGCTATAGCAGTCATATATCACTGACTAAGAAAAATGTCACCAATAATAGTATGAAGTCTCTCCAGATGATAATTCATCAAAGAAAGAATAAAATATGCTTAATACATTTTACTTACTAGGAGGACAATATACAATAATACATTTTAGAGATTCTCAGCAAAGGTTTTATTAGAGTACCCCATATTCCAAGATTCCAAGTAAATGGAGTTTATTATAAAAATTGCACATAAGCCTGTATGTATAGAGGGAAGAATAGCAGAAACACACTAAAGGCATTTTAGGAGCCACTTTTTATTATACAAACTTTTAAAAATTATACACAAAGTCTGTAAAACTTAAATTGAAAGAGCCTTACACTAATACGATCATTTTATCCACTTTTTTCCAGGGTTTTGGTAATCCATCTGGTGAATACTGGCTGGGAAATGAGTTTATCTTCGCAATTACCAGTCAGAGACAATATTCTCTAAGAATTGAGTTAATGGACTGGGAAGGAAATCGTGCATATTCATTGTATGACAGATTTCACATAGGAAATGAAAAGCAAAATTATAGGTAAGTACTTAGTCTGTTATATTGCTTTTATTGAACTCATTACAAGTTTTTATTGTATTTGCAGAATTCATACTGCAAACCACAATGTGTTACACAAATTCAAGTGATGTCTGGTCCTCCTAAGGAGATTTTTAATCCCTAAAGGCAAGGAAGATGTCTTTAATTTTTTTTCCCTGTATTTCTCACAATAGTTAACAAAATTCTGTGCACAAAATAGGTGCCTAATTTATGGGTTTTTTAGTATTATTTTGGGAAACTAAAAATTAATGAAAAAGAAGAAATTTCAAAAATATGCCCTCAAATGAATATCTGAAATTATGATGTGATGCAAAGCACAAAGAAAAGTGGAAATTCCTAACGAAATTCCCCTAAAGTCCTATAATAATGACAGTAACTATGAATTTTAGATCAGATTGTGAATATATCAAGTGTAATACTCAAAGGATCTGATTAGTCCTTGCTTAGAAAAATAACAAGCAAAGTAATCATTAATACTCAGTGATCTGAAAGAAATTACTTTTGTTTAACCAAAAAACCCGCCCAACAACTGTGTTCATCCTTTTGGGGCTATTCATTTTGTCTATGACTTGCTGTCCTGATGGGTAGAAAATGAGGAAAGGCATTTCAGATTTTTTTAATAAAATGGAAGCCTCTATACAGTTTAAGAAAGTTTGCATATAAAACTATAAAAATTAAATCAAATCAATGGAAGTAGATGTCTAAATAATAATTACTGTATGTATATTACATATATATACACATGTATGTATGCGTGTGTATAGTCATATACTTTAAGGTTTGCAAAATGCTTTACAAAAATTAATTCATTTTATCCTTGCAACATTCCTCTGAGAGAATTGGACTTTATATCCTCATTTTACAAAAGCAGAAACTGAGGCAGACAGAGATTATTTAACGTACACAGGATCACACAGATAGTGTGAGAATCTGGATTTGAACTCCAGGCCCATTGTTCCCCTTGTTTTTCATTTGTTTCACTCATATCTGACTGTCTGAACCCATTTGGAGTTTTCTTGGCAAAGATATTGGAATGCTTTGCCATTTCCTTCTCCAGTACATTTTACAGATAAAGAAACTGAGGCAAACAAGGTTAAGTTATTTGCCCAGGGACATACAGCTAGTTAAGTGTCTGAGGCTGTGTTTGAACTTAGGTCTTCCTGAATCCAGGCCCAACATTCTATACACTGTGTCACCTAGCTGCCCTCATTCCACTTACCTGCCTGTAAAATACAGAATTTCCAGTGGGAGGGAAACAATTAATTTTGAAACATAGGTTAATATATTGTCAAAACATTGTAACAGTTGAAAGAATTCTGGATTTGGAATCAAAGGACCTGGATTCAAATCTCAACTCTGTCATTTGCTACCCTTGTAACTTTGGGCCAGTCATTTCAACTCTCTAGTCCTTAATTTCCTCATTTGTAAAATGAGAAGAACGTGCTAGATTACCTCTGATATCCCTTCCAACTCTAAACCGATGGTCTCCTATTTGACTATGAGGTCCTTGAGAAGAGGGACTATCTCTTGCCTTTCTTTGTATCCCTAGTGCTTAGCACAGAGCCCTTCATGTAGGTGCTTAATAAATGCTCATTGAATGACTGATCCTTTGAATTTACAGACACCTCTTTCAAAATACTATATCCAAGCACTGTCTTGAACAATATATTCCATAGAGTTTACTTTATAAACATTGCATTTTATTAGCAGTCTGGAGATCAGTGCATTCTCCTTAATTAACTAGTTTACAAACTGTCACTGCCTATTGGGTATCTATTTTCAGCATTTCCTTTTACCTTCCAAAAAATAATGAATCTCAATTTTAAGGAGGCAGCATGTGTGGTGGAAATAGCATGGAGCTAGATGTCAGGGTTGCTCAGGCTTAGTTCTGGCTGTGTTATTAACAGGCTGGGGGATTCTTTCCTTAGCCCCATTACCTCAGCTCTCAGGATCTTAGTGAAGGAATTGGATTGGATGTCCACTTAAGTCCCTTTTGGTGCTAGCCTTTAGATAAAACTGCAGAACCCTTACCATAAACTCTATCCTGTCATTATGGGAATATAGTTTTCACATACTACGAAGGATTTACTCATTGATTCAAGGAAAACAGAATAACAGCTTGCAAAGTATAACTAAAATCTTGTCATATTTTTTTTCAGCCAATGTAGACATAACTTCATGGTTCATTTGTTTCTGGTGCTTATTTGGATTTTGAAGCCATACTACTCTTTAGGGGCTATCAATGCATCTTTTTTCATAGGCACAACTCCCATTTTGTTTTAATGCATTACTTATGGGATTGGGCCTTTGGAGGACAAAACTATCATTTTCATAACAACTTGTGATGATGTCATCACAACAGAAGATTATAGCCCACAAGGGGGAATAGATTCAAGGAGCAGATGACCTCATGGAAAGATGGAGACTCCTTTACTTTGTTCTTAATAGTAAAGGAGAATGAGGGGAAGGGGAGGGGAGGGGAGAGAAGAGAAGAGAAGTGAAGAGAAGAGAAGAGAAGAGAAGAGAAGAGAAGAGAAGAGAAGAGAAGAGAAGAGAAGAGAAGAGAAGAGAAGAGAAGAGAAGAGAAGAGAAAGAAATCAAGAATGAGAACTGTACAAAATTCTTTTGATCTTAAGGAAATTTCCTAAGACTAATTTTGCAGAGAATTTTACAAGAATAAATGCAAAGGCTCCACAGTTTAAAACATGTGGAGTAAAACACACTCATGGGTCAGTGTTTTGAATGTAACATTGAACTAAAAAGCCCAACAAAACTCAGTTAATTTGAGGAAGTCTAATAACAGGACTAGCAAATATTGAACATTTAATTTTTTTCAAGGCTTTCCTCAAATTAAAAAAAAAACCCATACTAATTCACATCAAAGGTAGGCTTTTGTGTGCCCAGTTGGATAAGTTTAAACACCTACTTACTTTATTTTAGAATGTATATACTTCTCCCTCTAGTCTAGGATGCTTTTTAGTAACCTGTACAGTTATCCCTTCCACATCATAACTTTCCACATCTTGGTTTCAATATATCATGGGTCAGCATAAGAAATTTAATGGGAATTTTGCAGAAGCTGCAGACAACATGTGAAGGCCAGTAGATGACACAGAAAAAAATTTAGATACACAACATACAAAACATATGTATAATGTTGTATAATATCAACATATTTTATCTTTAAATACAATAATAATTCAGACTTCTTCTCTGGTCTGAAGGGAGGGCCAAACAATTCTACTCAGATTTTCCAGATTGCCGAGGCACTGTATCTCTAACCTTAATGATGTGGAAGGGATAACAGTATATTAATCTGTTTTTTAAATTAATTGGAATTTTGAATTTAAAATTAGGTATTTTTTTACAATCCTACACAATACAATTCTAAACTATTCAATAAAATTCCATTTTCATTGCTTAGGTTATTTAAAATTTTTTAAAATGTAATCATTCTCAAAATGTATAGAGGATTCTCTTTTAACCAAACTACTCTGAAGTAGATGTATTACACATTAAGCATCCATATGATTTGTTGTAAAGTAAATTTCATTCCCTCAAGTGTAGGATGGGGAAAGATAGCACCTCCCCCAATGCCTGCATCTATAAATGCATGCTATATCTTTACTTATCTGATTATCACCTCTGTCTGTGTATCTCTCAGCTGCTTGGAAACAACAATGCCCATTGATGTCAGTGAATGGGAAGGTGCAGAAAGTGATATTGAAGCAGCTTAAGGGCAAGGTTAGACACACGTCTGAGAATACAAGTGCTTGCAGTATATTCAGGTGTGGTAACACAATGTAACTCTTTGTCAAGTCCATCAACCTTGTTGCCTGCCTCTTACCCAACCATTCCAGCCTGAATCTGAACTTCCTTCGTCACTAGCTCTCTTGGGCTTTGACATGGTTCTGATTTTGATTTTGCTTCCCTGTCAGGCATTACCTAAAACTTCTGATCCTTCAAAAAACACTAGACTTCTGATCCAGCTCCCATATTCCTAGCAGTTGATCTTAGTTGTCTCCTTGATGATTTCCCTCCTAGCTTCCTTTTCTTCTCAGTTACTTCACTCATGAGGAAATGCAGGAGTAGGAAGATTAAAGGAAACATTTGACCAAGCTCACACACATATTTTACAGCGAGAAGGGATCAAAGATATTATTCCACTCTAGCCATCCATGCCCCCAATTTACCCAGGATGGAATTCAAGTCCACAGAGGTCAAGTGACTTTCTTGAGGTGAAATAGTTAATAAACAATGGACTCAAGATTTTAACTTAGGTCCTCTCACTTTGAAATTAGTCATTTTTCAACGGTGTTATATCTGATTTGTTGAAGAACTAGGACTAACCTCCTACCTCTGAGACCTCCTGTCTCTTTCTTTCTGCTTTACCAGACATGGCTAATAAAGCTTTTGTCTCTGAGCACTCTCCTGTCAGCAACACTGAATAGGTGGTATCTGGTTATTTAAGCACAAGCATCATTTCAGGATTAAATTGATGAGGGGTTAGAATTCATGAAGACTTTGTAATTTATTTCATTAACATTTAAGAAATGTATGTGTGTGTGTGTGTGTGTGTGTGTGTGTGTGTGTGTGTGTGTGTGTGTGACGGGGTATATATTTTTTTCCTAAGGTGTCATAAAGTACATTAAATCTATTACCTCATTTAATTGTTGCAATAGCCCTGTGAAGTATGTCTTATTATTACCCTTTCTTACAAATGAGGAAACTGAGTCTCTGAGAGCTTAATTGACCCTAAGAGACACATACACAGAGTGTCAGAGGCCAGATTCAAACCCTAGTCTTCCTACCTCGAAGCCCCAGAATAAACCCATTACATTATACCTAGAAAAGCAAATATAATTCAATTCTGAGTTTCCATTCCCATGTTGTACATTTATAACCTTAATTCTGACATGTTTCCCTTTGTGCTTGCCCCCCCTTTACCCTCGATGGAGTCTCATTTATAAAATGTCACTAACTGAAATTGAAATTGTTCTTTGTTTTACACTTATTTTTGGTATTTATCCTTTTGCCCCATTTTAATACTAAAGTAGTGAATATTCTAAAACCTTGACGTGCGTTTTACCAAATAAGATTGATTTTGTCTCTATCATTCGTTCAAAACTACCATTTAATTTGGATGAAATCTAATTTATGGCTTTATGTGTTTTGCTGAATCCTTCTTCACAGGCAGTGAAAGTAAGCATAGATTTACTTCACTTATGGTGAAAAGAGCCCCAGAGCTGTGGTGTACTGGAACCAGCTCAAACTGATGGTTACATTTCAATATGAGCATTTGCACCTTGGAAATCAGCAAATGCTACAAATACAGACTTGATTTATGTCTTTTTAAATTGTCTAGACTTAGAAAGTGATGGGGGAAAATGTTGGTAATATAGATTAAGCTTAAAAATGTGTGACAAGCACATTTTTTCAGAGAGCCAGGTGTTAAACATTTGCCAGCACACCTCTGATTGAACTTAGGCAATCTGCATTCTGATTTGAACCCTGTTATTTATTTTGAGACTTTAGGCAAGTCATTCATTGTCACTGCAGCTCAGTTTCCTTTTCTTTAAAATGAGTTAGGTCAGATGGTCTGGATGATTACTTTTAATTCGAAACTATGAGTGATTCCTTGATCTATAAATATCAGCCTAGCACATGTTTGAAATGTCCATATTAATTGGGTCTGCATTGAAGTGACTTTGCTGCGTACTATAGATCCATACAAACCTGGAATATCGTCTTAAAATCAAATAACTTTGGGGGATGATGATATGAGTAGTTTACAAAAGACAAGTGTTTCTAAACATTTGCCTCAAAAACCTTTAACCCTTTTTGATTGACTCTGAAGGTGAATGATGAGGCTAGGTGGAAATCTGGCTCCTTTACAACATTGATTAGAAAAAAAAGAAACCTTCACTCTAGAAGACAGAAGCACAATTTATGAGACACAAGTTCATGGTCTGGGGAAGGCTGGAAACAATTTGAGGATTAACCATCTAGGATCCACATGACAGAGTATTATGAAGCACCATGTTATAGTGGAAATTGCAATGATCTCCACTAACAATCAGGTGACCTGAGAACTGGTATTGACTTTACCACTAACTTGCTTTGTGACCTTGAACTAATGAATTAACCTACTTTGGCCTCAGTTTTCTCATCTGAAACAAGAAGGTGCTGGTCTAAATGAGTTGAGATCTTTTCTAGCTGGAACATACCATGACTTTATTATTTGAAACTCTATTGTGTGTGTGCTTCTACTCAGGACTAGGCAAACCGGTATTTGTTGACTAGACTTCCCATCCCCTAGCTCTCCACCTAAAATAGAGGTATGTCTTTTTGATTGCTTGACAGAGTTTATTTCATATTATTCATTGTAATAATTTTCATTTTTTTTCTGATCCTCTGAGCCTCATGGTTCTGGCTGGAACCAGTAGCAAATGTGTTGAGATGACGTAAGAAAAGCAGTTTTTTTTCCCTAAGCTCCTGGCTTGATCAGGATGAAAAAAGTATGTGACTGGGGACTTTCATGGCTATTTCCATTCTCCTGAGATTTTCTAGCCTAAATTGCCTGAGGATTGTAAGGAGTTTGGGCTATTGTCAACTAATACTTCCAGCTTAGGGGAGATTATTTTTACTTACTTGAATTTTCATCCAGTTGTTGTTAATCCTTGTGACTTGCTAAAAATGTTTTCACTAGCAAAAAAGTAAGTTTTAAGCCACTTGAGTAGAATAAAATTTCCAGGAGCCAAAGGAAAAATATGGAAGCTGTACTGAGGAGATACTCTTTCTCTAAGCCTTCAGAAGAATGGATGGTGGTACAAACAGAAACATTTTGTACTTTCCAAAAAATTTCTTTTTTTAAACTATTTTATTGATGTCTTTTTTTAATTGTTTCAGTTTTCCCCTTATTCTTCACCCTCTTCTTCTCAGAAAACTATCCTTAGTAACAAATAATTTTTAAAGAAAAATAGAAAGAATATAAAACAATTAGTAAAATTGATCAATACATTGAAAAAAATCAGACAACGTAGGCAGTATTTTATATTGTGTCCACGGAATTTCTAAGTATTACCAAACATATCTGTAGAAATCAACACAATATATCTCTGGGGATTAGTGAATTTCTTTAGTAGCAGAAATGAAAAAAAGCCTGATGGCCTTGAATAACCTGTTAACTCTTAGTTGAGAATGGGTTTCATAGACTCTCTTTTTCTTTGCTGAATAATATGGTATCTCATTGTGCTTAAGTGCTGCAGGAATTTGCTGAATTAGTGACAATTTAGAGGGTTCAGTTTCCTAAAACTAGTGAAAAGTGGTGTTTTTTAGTCCAGCAAACTATCCCTCTCTATTCCTCTGAGATTGAAATTCCTGATCCCCTTAGCTGCTTTGCTACATTAACGAGTATGTCTCTTCTAACCTTCTACAATATAGTGAAGCCAGAGGATGTCATTGCAATCCCCAACGCCTGCTTTAGGAGGGAGGTGCAATATGGCAATTGGGAGAGAGAGACAGAGACAGAGACAGAGACAGAGAGAGAGAGAGAGAGAGAGAGAGAGAGAGAGAGAGAGAGATTGAGATCGTCAATTAACACCTGGTAAGCCCCCACTATATGTTGGGAAGCTAGATAGAGTGTCAAACCTGGAGTCAGAAAGACCTAAGTTCAAATGTGGCCTCAGATACTTATCAGCTCTGTGAGCCTGGGCAAGTCGCTTAACCCTGTTTGCTTCAGTTTCTTCATCTGCAAATTTCCTCATCTGCAAAATAAGCAGGAGAAGGCAATGGCAAACCACTCTAGTGTCTTTGCCAAGAAAACTCTAAATGGGGTCACAGAGTTGGACGTGACCAAAATGACTGAACAACAATAACACTACATGTCAAGCACTGTGTTAAATACTGAGACTACAAAAATGAGGAAAAGAGAGACAGTTCCTGCCCTCAACGAGTTTATAATCCAGTGGAGGAAAACAATATGCAAAAGGAAGTTGAGAGAGGGTAGTATCTGAAGGCCAGAGGGCACCCAGTGCCAGGCATGATATTCATGGAATCAAAACCAAGCAGAGCAGCTGACTGAAATGTTATTGGCAAAATTCTGAAGCATCTCTACTGGGAGGCTTTAGGAGGAGTTATTGCTCTACCCTCCAGCCCTCTAGTGAGAAAGAAGAGACAACAGATAGTACTGAGATATTGAGTATCAAAGCTAAATCAGTCTCCATGGTGATGAGTTTTCAGGTGATGCACTTATCCTGGGGGAAGCAGGATGGTTGTGCTGTCCAAATTTAGCAGAGCAGCTGATAAGAAGTGAAGAGATAGATGGATAGATAGATAGACAGACAGACAGACAGACAATCTACATAAATTATACATCTAACTACATGTATCAACCTAAGCAAGTCATTTTTTACCCACTCAGTTTTTCCTGTGATAGGGTAAGCCAAGCTCTTGATAGTATCATGGGCATCCCAAGCACCCAGACTCTCAACTTAGATGTCATTCTCAACGCCTCACTCTTTCTCAACCCCCTGCCCCAATATCCAATCTGTTGTTAACTCCTGTTGATTTTACCTTTATATCATCTCTTGTATATGCTTCCTTTTCTTCTGTGACATTGCCACTACTCTGGTGCCCTCATCATCTCATTATTATGATTGCCTGCTGGTTTGTGCCCCTGTATGAAGTCCCTCCCCACTCCAGTCCATCCTTTATTCAGCTGTCAAATTAATTTTCCTAAAAAACAGGCAGATCTTATCATATCTAACCTTGCTATTTAACGAACTTCACTGGGTCACTATCACCTGCATAATCAAAATATAAAATCCTTTGGTCTTCACATCCCTTCATACTTTCTCCTCCTCCAACCTTTAAAGTTTTCTTAAACTTTTTTCACCCTGTCCTCCCAATACTCTGTGATCTATTGACACTGACATCTTGCTGTTCCACACACAAGACCCTTCATCTCCCAATTCTTGCTCCTCCTGTCCCTCTTGCCATGTATGAAATTCTTTCCATCCTTATCTCTACCTCTTGACTTTCTATAATCCCCAGGTAAATTTCATCTTCTAAAAAAAGCCTTTCCTAAATTCCCTCTTAATGTTAGTCCCTTCCCTCTATTGCTTGTGTGTCCAATTTATCCTCTATCTTGTTAGTATCTAGTTATTTGCATGTTGTCTCCCCTGGTAGATTGTGAGCTCCTTGAAAGCAGGATTTCCCCCCTTTCTTTGTATCTTCAGCATTTAGTGTAGTACCTGGCACCTGATAGGTGCTTAGTAAATGCTTGTTGGCTGACAAACTGGTTATGGCCCAAAAGTACTCCAGTTCTATTTTTGATGCAACCAGGTACAATATCGTCTCCCAACAAAACTCTCTGGAGTAACTCACTATCTGTAGGAATCCTTTTTAATATAGACTCTGTCGTGAATCTCCTCTATGGCACTGGTGAACCTCTAGGGAGAGCTTAAGTCTCTCTGTCTTGCATTACTAGATATTTAACATCAGAAGGTGCTTGAACAAGGTTATTACATTTTAACATCTTTCAAGAAATCTTGCATAATGTTGATGTATGTTTTGGAGATACCTTGTTGAATAGAGCCATTGAAGTAGCATTTTGTTCTACTAAGTCAAAATTTTCATTTTTAATACTTATCATAGGAAGACTTTGCATTATCTATATCTTTAAGGTAATTGTATAAATTGCATGAATATTCAATTGAATATATTAATTAAATATGTCACCTGCCTGTTATAATGAGGAAACCCACTGGTCTACTTGGTCTACTTAGATATTCATTTGTAAAATCTTGCCTCTTCCTTGCCCTTGTTAAGGATGCCCTTAACATGTGCATAGATTATTGTCATAAGATGGACACATAGATAGATGGATAGATAGGTAGGTAGGTAGGTAGGTAGGTAGGTAGACAATGATAGGAAAAATAGGTATAAAGTTTAGTTGTTTCTTATTATTTTCTCTGTTACCTTTTTTGTATAGGTAAAGTGTGAGATTTTCTCACTTATCTTTTGGTATTTTGCCCTCTTTCAAAAACCTTGTGAATCAATCCCTCCTTTCTCTCACAATTATGTCCTTTATCTACGTTTGGATTCATTCAGGTGTCTTTCTGTTTTCTTTAATACATATGTATATCTCCTTTATAAGTACACCTAGCACTTTGATGTCCAAATGTGGTGATTCTACTGTCCTTAAGGGTGAAAAATGTTTTAAATATCTCTCCAGACAGATCTTTTTGCATCTTCTCCTTGTTATCCTCCTTTCAGATTCATCCTAAAATACTCTCAGGCTGATTTTGCTTAGATCTCTTGCTAAGATTTTCCTCTCTCTGGCTTTACCCTCCAGTTAGTTAGTCAGTCATTTGACCCTTATTAAATACCTGCTATGTGACCAACTATGTAAGAATGAGATATGTATATATACATGGGAAGATCATAGATGGATAGGTAGATAGATAGATAGATGGATAGATGATAGATAAATAGATGATAGATGGGGAGAAGACACTGGCATTAAGGGAGATTGGGAAAGCCTTCTTGCAAATAATCACATTTCTGTTTTATGAAGTGATACTGCTCATAATCTCCTGTCTTCCTTCTCTGAAAGATTTTGTAAATGAGTTTATATTCTAAAACTTTTTTGCTTTTGGCTGCCATATCTCTTTGCTTGGCAATATATCAAGCAATTACTAACTAAGGCTTGTTAGGGCTTGTTTGGTTTCATCATCATGATGATTGATATGTTTTTACCTTTTATATGAAAGTATTATAAGGAATGTCCATATCCTTTTATTCACCCATAGCCAATTTTTCATGCTGTGGATACAAAGACAATAAAAATGAAGCAGTCCTTGCTCTCCAAGACCTTATGACATTCTACCAAAGAGATACAAGATATATACAAAGAAATCAATGTATATACAGAGTGATGCATGTTAATTTTAAGAGAGAATGTCTAAGGACCCTTGTTATTACTTCACCTTTGGGGCAGCTAGACTGTATCTGGATCTCTCACCACCATGCTGTGTAGTACGGATCCCTTTGATTATAAAAGAAAACCATCTTCCATTCCCCTGTCAAATTCTTGAAGCCATAAGTGTTAGACACCACTTGCAAATGAACTTCCTATGTTCTCTTTAAAAACTATATTCTTATGGAAGAAACTATCTTTCCCTTATTTAACCCCTCTCATATATGCTTCAATATTTTTCAACAGCATGCTCACCATCTCTGTTGTACTGTTTTCTTTCAAAAGATGTGAATGTAAGAATATCATGCCTAATTTTTAAGTTAAAAAAACCGAAAATACGTATCATGAGACTATTCACTGGGAGGAAGTCACCATTCTCACTCATAACTTTTGAAGGGTAAGACCTTCATTTTGAAGGAGGAACCTATAAAGGAGTTAAGATGACCAGTTGGCTTAGTCGTTTCAGCATCCTTTGAGAGCCTGGACCATAAATGGGTGAATATCAGTGAACCGTTCATTCAAAGTTGACTTTTTTATCAGCAACAGCTGACGCCAAGAGAGTTGAAATATGTTTAAGAGCCTGTTGGTATTTTTTAGAGGGGTCTTAGTGCCACATCATTCATTTTGGCACTTTTTATTTTCCCTGCATATTCTTAGAAAACTGAAGAAATCTTGCAAAGAGTGTTTATTTTATTTTGAACTAGAAACAATGTGTCACTGTAGTGTCTAATTCTAAGACCTTTGGAATAATTACGTCATTGACATAGATACCATTAAAATGTTTTTGGTGCAGAATATAGTATACTCTCTCAGTGCAAGTCCTTCAGCTAAGTTGTTGCACCCAGAGATAACAGTATGGGGATTCTCTATTTTCTTTGGAGGCAGAATTTATAACTAGGTTGTGTGTACTGTGCAAATTTCATGTCAAGTTGAGAAACATTGGAGCCTATGTTTCACAGGGGTTTTGAAACTTGGGTCACTTGCAACAATATTTTCAGTGTCAAGAGAGCTTGAGAAAACCTGTTTGGAGGATAAACTTATTTTTTGTTTAATTCGTCAACACATTTGGGTTTGCAAGGCAACAGAGAGACTTATTAAAGGGAGTTGAAAATGTCAAAACTTGAATATAAGGAAATGTTCTATGTGATGAGAAATATTTATTAAAAAAAGCCCACTGCTTAAAATTATGTTTTTAAAAGAAGGATGATATATCTTGAAATGGAGGTATCAGCTCTACATTTGCAGCTCTTCTTTTATTATTCATGCTGAGATCCTATTCTGTAACACTTCCTGTTTCTTTTAAATGAACAGCCAGTTTTCTTGACTCTTACAAACATGATTTCCAATATCCATATGAATTACCAGGAGCAACAACATATCCAAATCAAGGTATTAGTAGCACACAAAACAAATAAGATCATAGAATGAGAGCAGGGGAAATTTAAAGTTTATCTAGTCTGAGGATTCACAAACATTTTGGTCTCGACCCCTTTACATTGAAAATATTGAGGAACCCAAAGAGCTTTTGTTTATGTGGGTTGTATCCATAACTATCCATCATATCAGAAATAAAAACCAATAATTTTTTTTAAAATGTGAATTTAAAACATCAATAATAGACACATTACGTCTTAAGCATATGCATTATGAAAAATAACCATATTTCCAAAACAAAAAAAAACTTGATAAAGAGAGTGGCACTGTTTCCCATCATTGTGCATATCTCTTTAATGTCTGGTTAAAAGAAGATATTTGGATTCCCATAACTGCTTTTGTATTCAATCCATTGTTTTATGTTATTTTGGTTGAAGTTTATGAAGAAAATCCAGCCTCACATAGATATGTAGCTGAAAAAAGGAATATTTTAATAGGCAAATGTATTAAAATGGAAGGGTGTCAAAGTCCTCATATCTCATTTTGAGAACTGGCAATTTAATCCAAACCTTTGATTTTTATAGATGAAGACACACACATAGTTGGTCAATGACAAAATAAGGATTAGAACACAATCATCTGATTTCAGGGGCAGCTAGTGTAGCAGGAAGGCCGAATTTATGATCTCAAAAACGATCATATATATATCTGAATGGTTCGAAATTGTTGGGTATATAGAATTCTCTAAGCAGAAGGCATCAAAAAATGTATTCAGGGCCCAGAGCAACAAATTAGCGAACCAACCTCCCCATTCCAATATTGTGAACACAAGCCTCCAGGCCCAGTAGGCCCGCCTCACAAGAATAGCCGGGAGGCCACAGAAAAATAAGATGGCATAAATCATATTCACTGGCCTCAAGTCCTCGCTCGAACTCCTGGGTCCACACATGGTTTGGCTCTGCTTTGGCTTTTTTCAGCTGTAGTTTCTCAGTCTCTCCTCGCAGCCAAGCCTCTGGCGTTCTCAAGCCCCACCTCAACGACCAGAGACCAGAGACCATTGGTTCCCCAGTTGTCCCCTCTTAAGTCATTAATCTACACCCACACAGGTTTCACATCTGATAGGGCTTTGGGCCTGGGGCTTAGCACTTAACAGGTGAAAGTACTTTCAAAATAAACAAAAGCCAAACTCCTTAAGGGCACCCGTTAAACTAAGCCCATTTTGCCTTACTGGCACAGCTAGGTGGCACACTATATAGAGCAGGGCTGCCCACAGCCTGCAGGCTACATGTGGCTATCAGTTCGCAGCCTGCCTGTGTTTACTAGGGGCGTGGAAATTGACATAAATGCTTTAACTAAAGCATTTGTGTCAATTTCTGTGCTTGTGGTGGACACAGGAGGGCTGCATGGGGGTGCACGGCCCATGTTTTGGACAACCCTGACATAGAGCTTAGGATTTAGAATCATGATGACTCATTTTCCTGAGTTCAAATGTGAACCTCACTAGCATCGTGACCCTGGGCGAGTCACTTAACCCTGTTTGCGTCCGTTCCTCATCTATAAAATGAGCTAGAGAAAGGAAATGGCAAAGCATTCCAGTATCTTTGCTAAGAAAACCCCAAATGGGGTCAACAAAGAGTTGGATATGACTGAACGACAACCTCTGACTTCAAACCAACACTTTTTATATTGCTCCATTCTGAACAAATAAAAACAGATTTATCAAACACTTTCTATGTATTGGGTACTCTGCTAAACACAAATACAAGTAAGGAAGGCAGCCTTTGCCTTTAAGGACCATACATTTTAATTAGGAAAAGACACCTAAGGGGAACTAGAGGGCAGAGTATAAGCCTTCCGATATAGAATGAAAATGGCTGAGAAATGATGTCAAGGCCTGGTTCTAGGCAAGATAATGGTAAAGCTTCTCTAACTGAGCCTAGGATTCAGCAGAGAGGGAGCAGAATTATAGGTTTCTAGTGGGATATGAATGAGGAGGATGGAGAGTGTAGATGAGGAGTGGTTTACAAATGACCTGCAATTGAAGTGAAGGACTTATTCCGGTCCTCCTGGTCCTGGTTTCGTTATACACTGAAATCTCCCAAATAAGTAAAATCCAGATCCAAAAACGGAATTCGACTTGCCAAAGGTTGTATGACCAAATCAGAGCAAGATAGGCCTTTCATCCCTTATCCTAGAAGACCCTATGCCTGGGTTAATGAAGCCTGTGGTTGCCTTTTGACTACCTCAACCTAGTACTGACTTGTACTGAGCCTTCAGTCCACTAACACATCTGATTTTTGTGTGTACTGTAGTCTAGACACATTTCTTATGCTGTATTTGAAAAGTGTTCTTTTTAAAATTCAAGTGCTATACCTTTTTTCTATTGAATTTTATGTCCTTAGATTCTGCCAAGTATTCTCTCCTATTGAGATAGTTTGGGATCTTCAGTCTATCATTCAAAGTATTAGCTAGCCTTCCCAGATTGATGTTATCTATACATTTGATAAACATAATATTCATCCCTTAATTCGGGTTATTGATGCAAATGAACATAATGGATCCAACAACAGAATTGGGACAATCCACTGGACACTCCCCTCCAGAAATAACTAACCCTTTCTATTTGACTCTACTTTCCTGTTATTCCTCATTGCATTGTTCCAAACAACTCCATTGTTATATTTTCCACAGCTAAGCACTCTTAGGTAGTGTGTCAATTCACTGACCACTGTACAAAAATCACACAAAGAGAGAAGCAACTAGAAATTTATTTTTGAAGGTAGTTTTAAGTATGTGAAACATGGCACAGTGGAAAGGAAGCCAGCTTTAAGTCACTAATACCTGGGTTCAAGGTCCACCTCTGAATCTCAATAAATCATTAACTTTTCAATGTCCCCAGTCTGCTCTAAGACTATAATTGCAGAATAGTTGCTAAGCTAGTTAGATGGCGTGCTGGACAGAATGCTGGACCTAAAGTCAATTCCTGTCTCAGATATTTATTAGCCGCATGACCCTGGGCAGGTCGCTTAACCTCTGTTTGCCTTACTTTCCTCATCTGTAAAATGACAAAAATACTAGTGCCTAACTCTTAGGATTGTTGTGAAGATCAAATGAAACAATATTTTAAAAATATATCACAAGCCTTAAAATTATAAATGCTATTATTATTTTATACATTGGTGGCTGGAATTTGCTCCCCAGAAGCTGGACCAAGGTCTAGACCAAGATGTTTGAGTCTCAGTGCCTTCTTTTTTTTTCTTTTTTTTTATTTAATATATTTGGTTTTCAGCATTGATTTTCACAAGAGTTTGAATTACAAATTTTCTCCCCATTTCTACCCTCCCCCCAAGATGGCATATATTCTGGTTGCCCTGTTCCCCAGTCAGCCCTCCTTTCTGTCACCCCACTCCCCTCCCATCCCCTTTTCCCTTCCTTTCTTGCAGGGCAAGATAAATTTCTGCACCCCGTTGCCTGTGTATCTTATTTTCTAGTTGCATGCAAAAACTTTTTTTTTTGTTTTGGAACATCTGTTTTTAAAACTTTGAGTTCCAAATTCTCTCCCCTCTTCCCTTTCCACCCACCCACTCTAAGAAGTCAAGCAATTCAACATAGGCCACATGCGTATCATAATGTATAACCTTTCCA
>CM053622.1:121134308-121182659 GCA_028646595.1 Phalanger gymnotis
CTTTATTGACTTCTTGCTGTATGTTTTGGTCTTCTTTGTCACCAAAGAAAGATTCCAAGGTCTGAGACTGAATCTGAGTGCGTTTTCGCTGCCTGGCCATATTCTCAGCCAACTTACTTGACCCTTGAGTTTTTCAGCAGGGTATGACTGCTTGTAGTGTAAAGAGTACTTTGTTTTAAGTATGAGGGGATGCATTGTTGATTTCAGAGCAATTTCTATACAGCCATCTCTGCCACACCAGCACTCCTCCTTCCTCAAGAACCACCAACCCGGACCTGACTAAAATCTTAAGCAGGCTCTGCACTCCTGCTCTGATCCACCACTTAATTCCTCTCACCAGGTGGGCCTGGGGCAGGAAGTAACTGCAGCTGTAGTTCTGTAGCTGCACCTCCCCCCGCTACCCCCCAGGGTGGTGGCCGAACTGCAAACTCTTTTCATTCTGTCCCTCACAGCTTTTCCCACTAAACTTCTCCATTGTCTTTGGTGTTTGTGGCTTGAGAAGTCTGGTAACTGCCACAGCTCACTGATTCAGGGCGCTAGGGCTTGTTCCTCCCGCCTACTGGTCTGGTTGGTCCTGCCCCTGCCCATGCTGGGCTCCGCTCCTCTCCGCTCCATGCAGGATAGACCTCTTCCAGTGACCATCCAGGCTGTCCTTGGCTGGCTCCCTGCTTCCCTCTGCTATTTTGTGAGTTCTGCAGTTCTAGAATTTGTTCAGAGCCATTTTTATAGGTTTTTGGAGGGACCTGGCAGGGAGCTCACGCGGTCCCTACTTTCCAGGCCCCATCTTGGCTCCGCCCCCAACAATGAGAATATTTCAAATAAGTTAGTAAATAAAGAGACATGTGGTAGGAAATTTAGAACATTCCTCCACAGCCTCCCCTACTTTAGTGTCTTACATCTGGAGAGTTTTTCACTAGGTAAATGCACTTCAGCATTCAGTGGAAGCCCAGTAGTAAGCAATATGAGAATAAAAAAGTAGGGGGATATTTTCTATACAACTCATCTTTTAAAAGCTAGAGCATGAGATAACACATACACATGAATTAAATATGCATATCTGTTCCAAAGCAATTATGCAGTAGTGCCTTTGAAAGATCATTTCTGGGCTCCATTCTTCAGTGATCAGAACTGCTGATTATTGGAATATGCTGGAGGTCTAGAATGGAATAGGGAGTCAGGGTTCATCTATGGGTATGCTAGAGATAGGCAATTTAATAAGCAAACAGAAATAAAAAGGGAAATTTCTGATGGTAACTTAGTTGGTGAGGAAAAGGTTAGCTGGATAGAAATCTGGGAGATGTGTTGAATGAAGCAATACCTGGGTGAAGACAATCAAGTTGACCTTTTGTATTAGGAATTTGCTTTTATCTTTTCTGGAAATGAAAGAGTAATGGAGTACAATAACAATAAATGCATTTAGCTGCCTACTGTGTGCAAAACACTGATAGGTCGTGAGCAATATGTAAAGTTTAGATAAGATGTGGTCCTTGTCTTTAAGAAACTTACGGTTTGGTAGAACAGATGAGACATCAACACAGATAGCTATAACACATGATATAACATGAGAAATGCATTGAAGGGGTACACAACCTGAACACTAGGAGAGCTGAGGGAGGTGCTTGTCATTGACTGAAGAGATCAGGAGAGGATGAATCCTAGAGGAAATGGCATTTGACTTCTAAAGAACATTTAAGACATTAATAAGCAAAAAGCGAGAGGTGGGTCATGCCAGGAAGAGGGAACAGTGTGACGCTCAGATGTGACAGCACATTCCATGCTCATTTTGACTCCATAGCTCGTTTTGGCTAGAGTATCATGAATACTAGAATTAGAGTTATAAATGCCAAGGCTAGAAAGATAGGATGAAATCAAATTGTAATGGGTCTTGAATGCCAGGAAGAGAAGTTTGAAAATTATCTTGAGAGCAATAGGTAACTGCTGATGATTTATGAGAAAAACAACACAACAACTTATTACATATGAAATGATATTCTCACCAAGTTTTGAATGATGAATTGGAGGTGAGAGTGTGAAGAAACTCTGTTTGAAGGGTATCATGATAGTCCAAACAGATGTTAGTGAATGACTGTATTAAGTTGGTAGCAATGGCTATAACAAAGAGGGGGCATGAAATTAAGGCTCAAAAATCAAACTAACAAAAAAAGTTAATTCATATTTTAAAGGATCTTCACCACCACTGAAAAATTACTAGTGGTATAAAATTATGTTTGTATTGTATTTGTAAGTGTTTTTGAGCATGTGCCATCTTACCTTTAATGATACCATCCTAGAGGGACATTTTAAATTTATAACACAGTGTTTCAAAGTTAAAAACAGCCATGTTAGTAAGCATTTGGATAGGAGAAAAAGTGAAAGCTCTTAGAAAAAGTTGGATTGACAAGACTGTAACAGATTATGAGGAGTAAAGGTGATAAAAGAATAAAAGAGAACCCCAAGGTTATATTCCTGGAAGACCCAGAAGATGAAAGTGTCACAGACAAAAGTAGCAAAATCAGAGGGAGAATTATCAGACAATAGAATTGAACTTGATTCTGTACATACATCATATGAAAAGATGCTGATGGAACATCCAGGTATTCTATGAAAATTTGGAACTTCAGGTCCTGGAGCTAAGAAGAGAGGTTAGAAGGAGATAGATTTGGATTTCATCTGCATGCAGATGGTAGTTGAAACTCTGGGAGTGAATGAAGTTAACAAGGAATAGAAGACAGTGAAAGCAATGAAAAGGGATAGTTCTTTATCTTCTCTCTCCAGCCTACTGAAAATTAATTACAGTGCCTATGCTAGTGAAACAATAGGAGAATTTCCAAGATTGGTAGACTGATGGTTTGCAGATGAATCCAGAGGAAAACATCCTGTTATCAACACTCACACCCTCTCTCCAAAACAAGCTCTGTCTCTGTCTCTCTGTCTGCCTGTCTCTCTGTCTGTCTCTCACACACATACACACACCCACGCACACACATACATACACACAAGCACATACACTTCATAAGCAACCTCTGAGAGCCAAAGGCCAGATACTTAAAATGGACAGAACAACAGAATCTCCCATTAATTGTCTTATCTTTTCCTCTTCCCACTTTTTCTCCTCCACATATGCTTCATCACTTGACTATTTTCAATTTTGAAATGCTGTGTCATGACTTTGAACTTCCTCTCCAGCTTGGAATGTGTAAAAGAAATGTAAGAAATTAACATGCAAGCAGACTTACTTGTAATCACACAATCCAGACTCCATAAACAATTTTAAATCACCAGTAATTTTTATTCATGATAAACATCCCTTTAACTATGAATCATCTTTTTGATCATTCAAGTTCTTGGCTGTTATTTTTATTATAAGTCAAGATTTTTCTTTTAAAAATTATTTGTGTCACAGTATTGTAATTTTTTAACTCTATCTTGGTTTGAAATTGCATACTAATACAATTTAATTCAACAAACATTTAGCACCTAATATGTGCTTTTCATTGTGCTAGACAGTGAGTAAACAAGGCTTAAAAATGAATGATTTAATCTTTTCCTTCAAAGAGCTTGACTTCTAACAGGTAGATATGCCACAAACAAAAATGAATGTGATAAAAAATAGACAGTACTAAGGGTGAAGTAGAAATTCAGACAAAATACTATGAGAAAATTTGTGGAGACAGAGAATTTTTTCAGCTGGGGGAAGGCTTCATCAACCTGGTGACCCCTGGATCATGAAAGATGAAATTAATTTCAACAGGCAGTATGGCACACTGGAAAGCAAGCTGGAGTTTGAGTCAGAGGATCAAGGTTCAAATCCCAGCTTTGCCATTTATTATCTCTGTGGCCTTAGATAAATAATTTTTTTCACTTTAGGCATTGGTTTACTCTGTGAAATATGGTGGCTGGACAGGATGACTTCTTAGGTCCCTTCTAGTTCTAATTCTATGATCCTATGTAGGAACGCATTCCTGTTATGAGCAACAGCCTAAACAGGTGTAGAGATGCCACAGAGGACAGAGTTCAGGAAATAGCTAACATTTGCACTTATCCAAAACGGAAGAATATCCTTGGATAAGAAGGGAAGGGATTGAATAGGAAAAACACTTTGTATCAAATTTCTCTGATAAGTCTGGTATCTAGGGCATATAAGCAATAGATAGATGATAGGTGGATGGATAGACAGATGGATAATAAATTGATAGATCAATAGATAGATAAGCTATATATGTATATATACATATATGTATATCATATAGCCATTCCCCAACAGATAAATGATCAAAACAAATGAATAAACAATTCTGAAAAGAACAATTACAAAACGTACACAGCCACATGAAAGAATGCTCTAAACCACTAATAATAAGAGAAGCTAATAGAAACAACCATGGAATTTCACCTCACACTTTGCAAATTGGCAAAAAAAAAAAAGACCATAAATGGCAATAGTCAATGTTGGAGAGGTTGTGGAATGAAAAACACTCTAAAATATTGTTGTGGAGCTATGAAATGGTACAAGCATTTTGAAAAGCAATTTGGGATTATGCAAATAAGGTGACTAAAGTGTCCATATCCTTTGAACCAGAGACTCCATTACTGGGTTTATACCACAAAGAAGCTATCAATAAGAAAAAATTCCCATATACTCTGAAATATTTACAGCAGCCCTTTTGAAGTAGCTATGAATTGGAAACAAAGTAGATGCCCATCAGTGGTGAAATGGCTCAACAAATTGTGGTACATGAATGTAACGGAATATTACCATGCTATAAGAACTTATGTATATGATGAATAGAGAAGCAAGGAAATATCTATATGAATAGATACAGAGTGAAATAAACAGAGCCAAGAAAATATTACACACACTAGCTGCAACAATGTAAATGAAAAGAATGACACACCAAAACATCAAATGAAGAGACATGAGAGGCTCCCCCATCCCACCCTACTCCGTCATGGAGTTAGGAAATTCACAGGTATTACACATTGCATATGTTTTTGGACTTTTTCAATGTATGGATCAGTTGTGCTATTTTTTCTTCTCTAAAATGCACCATTTGTTATATGGGATGGCTATCTGGGAGGGGTAAGGAAGGGATGCTTTGGGATAACTATTATGATTTAAGAAATAGAATCTAGCAATAAAACATATTAAAATATTTATCAAGTGCTATATAATCTTATTTAAATTAAATTAAATTAAATTAAATAATCTTATTTAAATTAAATTAAATTAAAACTGATATTTTTGGTAAAGGGGTAGAAAGGAATGTGATAGAATTATGATGTCATTGGAATATGGAAATGCTCATGAAAAAACTCCTATTTCAACTGCTCTTCAATTTATAGTCCTAGATATCTGCTTAGGGCTCTTAGAGGATAAGTGACTTGCCTATGTTTACACAGCCATAGGCAAGACTGAAACTCAAATCTTCTTACTTCTAGGCCAGCTCTCTATCATATGTAGCATAGTACCTCTTACTCTACTACTATGATATCTAATATATTCGTATTACTCTGGTGTCTGTCTGTGGTGTGGATGTAACCATAGATACTCAAATGCTATATTTTTTTTCTTCGTTTGTTTTTTGGCAGGGCAATTGGGGTTAAGTCATTTGCCCAAGGTCACACAGCTAGTAATGTGTCAAGTGTTTGAGGTCACATTTGAACTCAGGACCATCCTCCTGACTCCAGGGCCGGTACTCTACTCACTGCGCCACCTAGCTGCCCCCTCAAATGCTGTATTTGTACAAATTCTGGTAGGTTCTAATAAGGAGCAAAGGCTTTGAGTACAGTGCTAGTAACATATTATATGGCTGTTGTCTGTTGTACGAGGACCAGCCCAGCAAAGGACAAAGACAAACATATCACAACAAAGTTGGCTACAAGGTAATGACATGTTTTTACTATCATTTGAATAATAGCATGAATCTGAAATATTATCAATGTGGTTACTTCCTTCAGTGACACAATTAGCAAGCCATCTATACCTGCTTATTCTATACAACTCTGGTCCATGTACTCCCTTAAATTCTCCGCAAATGGTTCACCTACCCTTCTTTACTTTCTCGTAACATAGCAAGGATACCGTGATACAGGCTATCCTTTGGTTATCCTTCATTCTCATTCCTTAAGCAGTCCATTTCTCTTTCTGAAAACACATTTGATGGCAGCGGCAAATCTCATACCCACTGTGCACTTCTCCTTTGCCCTTTGAGTGGTACTCATTTTTAATTCTTCGGAAACTGCCATATTCCTTGATTCAAAGGCGTATAACACTGCTAGAACATGAGAGTTAAAAATATGGATCTGTTTCAGGGGTGAATCTGGTATTATTAGAAGAACTTGGAATATTCCTAAAGTTGTTACTGTTATTAATGCTGTTATTTTTATCATTTTGCCTTACATTTGGTTTACTGGTGGTCTGAATGAGGTGGGCTTGTCCTGTTTCAGAGCAGAAAGGAAGTGAAGAGAATAATTGAAGCACATAATCAGTCATCAATATGACAAGAGCTGTGTTGGGTTTGAAAGTTTCATTTGATTTTTCTTTGTTCCAACTTTAGGTTGTATTTAAAGGGCCACAGTGGGACAGCAGGAAAACAGAGTAGTCTGATCTTACATGGTGCTGATTTTAGCACGAAAGATGCTGATAATGACAACTGTATGTGCAAATGTGCTGTCATGCTAACTGGAGGTAAGTCCTATGGGGGATTTTGCTAAAAATGTTCCATTAGCTTGGTACGAAAGGGATGTGGTTTTCTGGTCAGGAAACTGGAAACCATGCTTCCTGAGGTCAGTTCTTGGCTCTTTCTAGTGATTTGCCATGTGTCCTTGAACAAGATGTTGTCAGGAGAGTTGGATCTGAAGTTGGATCCAAAAATTGTTTTTTTCCTATGTCCATTATACTCTAAGCATGATACAGGATATATGTCTGAGTTTCTCTAACCTTTATTTTCTGGTTCCTGAATAATGTCAGTAGTGTTCACACAGATGCCATATTTTTTTTAAAAAAATCAATTGCGATTTATAAGATGCATTAAGATCCATAGATAGTCGTCAATAGGGCTTAAAATTCTTTAAATGAATCTGTCAAAATGGAGTAACAGGAATAATGAATATATGATGAGACCACAAGTCATAGAAGTCAAGTCAGCCATACTCAGAATACAGGTAGCTGAACTATATGTCACATTAGGTCAAGGCAAACAGAGGAGGCAAAAGAATACCTGGAGATGGGTGCAAAGCTAGCTGTACTCAAATTTATTTATGTTGCAAAAGAGTATACTCTTTTCTGCCTCTTGTTCTCACTCACTTTTAGTACCTTTCTCCTCTTCTTTCTCTAGCCAACACTTCATGTTCATGGTACATTTCATATTCTCTTTCCGCTCTCCAATAGAACATGCCCTCTGAGAATGATACCATAAAGTCATGTCCACTGAGGTATAAAAAACAATTGATGGAGGTTAATCTGTTGCTCCTTGCAGAAACAGGGACAATTTAATTAAGGGACAAAGCCCTGAGTCAAAGCTATCACATTATTGAGGAATGAATGGGGAGGTTCTTCTATTATGTGTAAAACCTCACCACATAAGCACCCTCATACAGTGCCTATGCAAATGATCAGTTAGAGACAGACTCACTGCACCATGCCTTCACCACACTACCCTGCCCTAGCCATTCTAATCCTGAACCTTGGAATTGCCAGCCACTACACAAAGTGCCAAATCACCTAGGGGATATCCTTCTACATCAGGATATTACAGGAACAGAACCTCTGATTTCCTCAATTAGGAGAATTCTTCTGGGAACTCTCTGGACCACTTAAGACTAACTGTCACCAATGATTTAATTCTTAAATGCTAAGGACTGCCTGAAGCAGAAAGATTTAGTCAGTTACCCAGGATCACACAGCTAGTAAATTATCACAGGCAGAATTGAAACCCCAGTCTTCCTGACTTCATATCTGTCACCTCACACTATCTCCATATGAAGCTATGATCTGATTAAAATGACCACTAAAATTTAAATATGTATCTTGAGGTCACATGGTGTTTTCATTATAAGGAGGACATTTTTATCTCCTCTATAGTTCTCACTTGGAGTTTTAAGAAAATCTAGGTCTGAGACTGAATACACCCACCTAAGAACCACGTGAACAATGGAAAGTCTCAAGTTCATTTTCTTTTTCACCTGTAAAATTGGAGAGGTTCAGACTAAGGTCCCTCCTTCCTCTTAATCTGTGATCCATAATAGGACTAATTATACTTTTTTTTGCCTGCCTCACAGGAATGTGAGGAAGAAATAAACAAATATTTATGGAAGTCCTCTAAGGTGAGGTATAAGGTTAAAGCGCTGAATGATGAACTTACCACACATCTCTAGGGAGAAATGAATTTCAGAGTATCTTAACCATATAATAGGGCAGGTGTCAACTTTTTTTCTTGTGTAAAGGTTCGTTTATATTGTCTCCTTTTTCAAATACAGTCACTAATGTAAGGAAAAGGCTTGAAATTGATCTCGATTTTCTATGTCATCCATTTTTTGATTGAAATACACCTTATTTCTTCACCACTATAAGCGATTCATGTCTGATTGATGTCCATGGGCTCAATTACCATCTTTACCATCTCTGTCATCCAAGTTTTAAACCGTAGGTATCATCCTGGACTCCTCAGTTTTTCTCACTTCCCATATCCAATCTTTAGTCAAGGCCTATAGATTTTACCTTCATAACATCTCTCTTATATGCTCCATTCTCTACTGTGACACTGGTATCACTCTGGTGGAGGCCCTCATCAACTTATACCCAGACCATTGCAATAGCCTACTGATTCATACCTGCCATAATTCATTCCCCTCTACAACCCATCTCCCATTCATCTGTCAAAATGATAAAGTATAAATGTAATTGCCTCACCCAAATAAATTCCAGTGATTCTCTGTTACCTCCAGGAGGGTGTATGAAATGTGCAAAAAGGACTAGCACCACTGGTATGAGGGCTTACTGAATACTTTTCAGGACTGCTTATCCACCTTTGGTGTTCACCTGTCACCTGATTCTCACCTGTGGCTCCAAGGAGTCAATGAAGACAGCTGAAGCAGGAACTGTGGAGCACTTAGGGCTTGGTCAGACATCAAAGATGCCGAAGTCATCCATTGTATCCCTATCCCAGGCCATCACCAGTTGTCTTGACTTTTGTCTTACAATGGACTCCAAAGTCTTTGGAAGAAAGAGGTTGATGAGTTTGCACAACTCTGCCTCCAATACAATTCATGCACAAGTCAAGACATCACCCATGATGTCATTGGTCCTCTGAAAATGAAGAATAAATAATAACAATTGCCTCCAAGATCAAATCTAAAATCCTCAGTTTTTCATTCAAAGCCCTTCACATCTTCTGCCTCTGCCCATCTTTCCACTCTTTTTTACACATTATGCCCACCATTTACTCTCTAGTCTTGGTGATATTGGCCTCCTTACTGTTCGTCACATACAACAGTATATCTCCAGACTAGGGGCATTTTATTGGTTGTCCTCCATTCCTAGAATATTCTTCTTCCTCATCTCTTCCTCTTGCCTTCCTTAACTTCCTTTAAGCCCTAGCTCAAATCCCATCTTCTACAAGAAGCTTTTCTTGATACCCTTTATTTCTAGCACCTTCCTTTTGTTATTTCTAATTTTATTCTGTATATATCTTGTTAGTATGTAGTTGTCTACATGCCATTCCTTCATTAGACTGCAATTTCCTTGAAAGCAGGGAATACCTTCCCTTTTTCTCTTCAATGTTTACCACATATAGTAGGCCCTTAATACATGTTTATTGTCTGACTATATTCTTTCAAGATTTCAAGGCTTCAAGTTCAAATGACATCTTCTATAGATCTTTTCAAGTTGGCCCAGCTATTAGAGCCTTCCTTTGTGAGATTTCCCTCTTTCTACTCTTCATATAGCTTCAATCTGTGTTGTCTCTCCCTTTAGAATGTATGTTTCTTGAGTGAAGGGATTGTTTTTGTCTGTCTTTGTTTCCCTAGAAGTTAGAACAGTGCCTAGAATGTGGTCAGCCTTTAATACACACAAGATAATCATTTATCTACTGAAATTATACACAATGAAGGAAAAAAAACAATCAAAGCTTTCCAAATTACCCTTTGTCACTACTTCAAGTTTATTAAGTTCACCTTCCCAAGCTTTACTAATGAGTGTGGAAATAACTGGAAAGAAAATACCAACCTTTCACTCATCAATAAGAACAATCTAGAGCTTGAGTTTGTGCTTTTGTTCCTCCTTGTGAATATTGAATTCCATAATTTTTTTCATTCATAATTATTTCTTGGCCCAGCTTCTTACTCACTTACTCACTAAAAACATGTGAGCAGGAGAGAAATTTTCCACTTACCGTATGTGCTGAAATAGTGTAAGTAAATGTGTTTTTGTAATATGTACACCATTGCCCTATCAAATATCCTTTTGAAATAATCCAGGTCTTGAAAAACCTAGTCACACCCCAAAGCTAAACTGTGGAATTTGGAAATCCTAAACTCTGGTGAGCATAAGAGAAAATTTCAACTGACAGACTAGGTAACCTAAGTTTCACTTGGAATATACTTCCTGTTTTCCTACCCAGAGAGGCCTCATTATCCTTTGACAAATTTTCCCTTCTTGACATTTCTTAACCTTAATGATCCAATTTATCCTTTTACTTGATGATTTTCCACATTTGAATTGATCCTTTGTTTAAGACAATTTTTGCATTCTTTGCAACTGATAACCAATGGTTCCTCAGTCAGATCTCATGTGGTGTGGAAAAAGAGCCTTGACTTAGTGTCAAAGGATCTGGGTTCAAGTGCCAGCTCAGATACTTACTAGCTGTGTGACCTTGGGCAAGTCACTTAATATCTATGGCTTTTATTTTCCTCATCTATCAAATAAAGGCCTAGACTAGATGTTCTCTGAATTCCTTTCCAGCTCTCAATCTATAATCATAGTTTTATGGAATTAGAGCCGGAAGAATCCTTTGAGGTCCTATTTCTGGAAGATGTAGCTAATTAGAAATAATGGAAAACAGAAGAATTATTCAGTTGTACATAAAGAGAGACTTTAATTCTAGTGTGGGATTATATACTGGAAAGAGATGTCAAGGGATGTTGTAGAATACCCATGGAGAACTTCAAGAAGAGTTGACTTGTTCTCTATAGTGATAATATTGACTTGTTTGGAGAGAGGGGGGTAGTAAAGATAAATGGTTTTAAGCTCCCATTTGACTCTTTGGCTCTGATTAGGTCTGTTCAATGTCACTGATAGTGTCAAGATGAGATGATCCGCTTGATTACATAGACTCTTACTGAATTTGTGAGATCATATCTGTAGCTTTTCAGAAATGAAAACATTATTGAGATTAATGATTCTTTCCCCATCCAAAATACTTCTAAATTTTCATCCATAAGAATAAAATCCCTCAGTTACAATAACCAAACATGGTCCTGGAGAAGATTTTTTTAATGGACTTCCTCTCCAACCCCCCTTTTTTTTCAGTGTAGGGAACACTGGGTGTGGCATATTGCATAGACTTTTGAATATGGTTGATATGTTGGTTAATTTTGCTAAACCCCTTTTTTTGCTCTTTGTTTATCTTTCCTGCTGAGGTAGGATAAAATTTGGGTTAAGAGAGGTATGTATCAGGAATGAATATGTTATAAAAGCTAAAGATACTAATAAACGATAAGCATAAAAATAATAGAGGCACCAGAAGTTTTCTCCAAGTTGTTTGGTAGCATGATTGATTTCTACTGAAGCTTGAAGGGCTGGCAGGTGGAAGAGGAATAGACTTGATCTGCTTGGCCCTAAAGCACAAAACTAGGAGCATTGAATGGGAAGAAGTTCCAAAGAGGCAGTTTTAGGCTCGAAATGAAGAAAAACTTTCTAACAATTAGAGCTGTTCTAAAATGGAATGTTCTGTACCATTCCTCACCCTTGACATGTTCAAGAAAAGGCTCAGGGGCCACTTGGATAAATTGCAGAGCAAGTTCTTGTTTAGGTATGGCTTAGACTGAGTGGTCACTGAAGGGCCCTTCTATTGTTGAAATTCAGTAGTCTAAGTTGAACTACCATAAACTTACAAATTATTAATTCATTTTAAAAATTCTTTTTAAATTTCCTTAAATGAAAACATCTACTGTTTGCCCAGTCTGGTGCTTGAGTCTAAATTGCCTCAGATATTTTCTGCTTAACTGACTCCTTAATTGGTCATAAAATCGACATGATTTAGTGGGTTAGGTCTTTCAGCCAAGGAACTCCATGCTCTGTGACTGACTCATTGACCGTGGGAAAATGTGAAAGTTTCTACTTTCATTTTTCCATTTTTAAAAAGAACCATCCTGAAAATTTGTATTTTTCTTTGGCTGGAGAGAAGAATTTCAGGATAAATTTCAGGGGAAAATTCTCTTTGTTTAAGACTAAGTCATGGATTACAAACTTGATAGAAAATGAAGAAATAAAACAATTGAGCAAGCCCTTTTGGCTATTACTGACTTTCATTTTCCATTTGCTTCACACCAAAACTTTTGTCAAAAAAAAAAATAGGATTAGCTTGTGGCATTTTGAGAGTGACAGGTTTATCACAAATTTCCCTGATTAAAAAGCAAGTTGATATGTGGTATTTTTTTTCTTCTTAGGGAGAAACTGAAATAGCATTAAATCATTTTATATTTCTTACCTTTTCAGCATTCTTTTTATGTAATTTCCTTATTTAGTATATAGCATACAAGCTTTTTTAAAAAAACCTTTTGCCAAAGGATTCTACTGTGGTTAAAATTCTGTCTTTTTTTTCTCATAAGTCAATGATATTGAATAACAGAAGAAAATTTTCTGAATTTACCATGGGCCATTTCTCAAGCCAATCAGCAGACAGAGTATAAAAACACAGATTGATTTGTTACACTAATCTAGAACTTCCAAGATGTTAAAAGTAGAACATTTGATGGATTTTTGGCTCATCTTGCTGACAATTTTCATCCATTAAGAGGTAGAGAGAAAGCAACAAAGGGAATAGCTCCTCTGGATTTAATCCTGATGAACAAGAAAGAATTGGTTAGTACCATAGGAATGATGGAAACCTTAGGGAAAAGCAATGTCATCATACAATTAATAATCATGAAAAAAAATGAAGATTGAGTATTTTCAAAAACATCTATGATCAAATATAATTAGGCTACATATTTATTATATGTAATTATATGCAAAGACCTCTGAATCAGGAATCAAAAGATCTGTGTTTGAGTACTATTCCTGCTACTTACTAGTTTTTTGGCTTTGTACAAGTCATTTAACTTTTCTGAAATTCAGCTTCTCATTCGTAAAATCAGAATGATACTTTTTTACTTCAATATGTATTTTTTTAACATTTTAAATAAATTTTGAGTTACAAATTTCCTCCCTCCTTCCTGCCCTTCCCCATCCACTAAGAAGGCAAATAATATATCAGTTATACATGTGAAATCATGCAAAACATATTTCTATATTAGCCATACTGCAAAAAAAGAAAAAAAAATAAAGAAGTGAGAAAACCATACTTCAGCTTGCAATACAAGTCCATCAGTTCTTTTCTGGAGGTGTATATAATTTTTTCATCATGGGTCTTTTGGAATTTTCTTGAGTCATTGTATCAGTTAGAATAGTGAAGTCTTGTGTAGGTGATCATGATAATATTGCTGTTCTGTCCAGCGATCTCCTGGTTCCATTCACTTCATCAGTTTATATAGGTTTTCCCATGGTTGTTTGTTTTCTGAAACCATCACCCTCATCATTTCTTTTTTGTTTGTTTTTTTGGCAGGGCAATTGGGGTTACGGGACTTACCCAAGGTCACACAGCTAGTATATGTGTCAAGTGTCTGAGCCCGGATTTGAACTCACTTCCTCCTGACTCCAGGGCCAGTGCTCTACTCACTGTGCCACATAGCTGCCCCATCTTCATCATTTTTTATAGCACAATAGTACTCCATCAAATCATATGCCAGAATTTCTTCAGACATTCTCTAATTAGTTTACATCCCTCTATTTCCAATTCTTTGTTGCCACAAAAAGAATTGCTATAAATATTTTTGTACATATGGATACTTTTCCTTTTTCTTTGATCTATTTAGGGTATGAATTTTGTAATGGAATTGATGGGTCAAAGGTTTGCACAAAAGGTGTAATCCTTTGGGCACAGTTCCAAAATGTTCTCCAGGATCGTTGGAGCAGTTCACAATTCCACCAACAGTTTATTAGTATATCTATATTCCCTTATCCATTCTAGCATTTGTTATTTCTGATAGGTGTGAGGTAGTACTTCAGAGTTGTTTTAATTTACATTTCTCCAGCCAATGGTGATTTAGAGATTTTTTCATATGAAAAATATAGCTTCGATTTCTACTGAAATCTGCCTGTTCATATCTCTTTACAATATATCAATTGGGGAACAGTTCTTATTTTTGCAAATTTGACTAAATTTTCTATTTTTTTTGAGAAAAGAGGCCTTTATCAGAGAAACTTACTATCATAATTTTTACAACTACTTCATTGCTTATGGCACCTTTTTATCAAAATGTAGTTTCTGTAATTATACTTTTGATTAGGTTTTTTTTTTGCTTTTGCTTTGTCTGAGATCATGATTGATACCCCTGCCTTTTTTTCTTCAGCTGAAGCACAGTAGATTCTGCTAAAGCCCTTGTTTTAATGCTATGTATGTTTTTCTGTCTTAAGTGTGCCTCTTATAAAGAACATATTGTTGGATTTGGGTTTCTAATCTATTCTCATCCATTTCTGTTTTCTGGATGAACTCATCCTATTCACATTTGCATTCATACTAAATGCATATTTCTTTACATCCTGTTTTCTTCTGTTTATTCTTCTCTCTCTTTTTACCTTTTTCTTCCTCAAAAGTCTGTTTTTATTCTGACCACTGCCTGCCTTAATCTGCCTTCCCTTTTATCATACTCACCCTTCTTTAATCTGTTTCTTCTCCTATTTCCCTGCTGGGTATGTGTGTGTGCATACATGCATACATACATATGTATGCATGTATATATATATATATATGTATATATATGTGTGTGTGTGAAAATGAATTACATGTATCATCTTCCTGTATATGAATGTAAAGTTTAACTTTATCGAATCTCTCATGATTTCTCTTTAATTTTTACCTTTTTATGTTTCTCTTGAGTTTTGTGTTTGGATATCAAATGTTCCATTTGTCTCTGCTTGAAAGTACTTTATTTTGTTCATGTCTATGTTTCCCCCAGAAGAATTATTCTCAGTTTTGCTGAATAGATTATTCCTGGTTATAATTTTTGCTCTTTTGTCTTCTAGAAAATCATATTCTAAGTCATCTGCTCCTTTAATGTAGAAACTGCTAAATCTTGTGTGATCCTGACTGTAGTTCTATCATTTCTGAATTATTTCTTTCTGGCTGCTTACAATATTTTCTCCTTGACATGGGAGCTCTGGAATTTAGCTATAGTATTCCTGGAGGTTTTCATTTTGAGATCTCTTTTCAGAAGGTGATTGATGGATCCTTTCAATTTCTGATTTATCTTTTCCTTTTTGATTTCCTGAAATATAATGACTAGGCTCTGTTTTTGATCATGGAACTCAGGTAGTACAATAATTCTTAAATTGTCTGTCTTTGATCTATTTTCCAGGTCAGTTGTTCTTCCAATGAAATATTTTACATTTTCTATTTTTTTCATTCTTTTGACTTTATTTTATTGTATCTCGAAGTCTCATGGAATCATTAGCTTCCACTTGCCTCCTTCTAATTTTTAAGGATTTTTTTCCTTCAGTGAATTTTTGTACCTCATTTTCCATTTGGCCTATTTTGATTTTTAAGGAGTTCTTTTCTTTAATGAATTTTTGTGCCTCTTTTACTATTAGGCTAGTCCTTTAAAAAAAAGGGGGTGTTGTTTTCCTCAATATTTTTGTGCCTCTTTTTTACCAACCTGTCAATTCTTTTTTTATAATCTTCTTGCATCACTTCATTTCCTTCCCTAATTTTCCTCTACCATCTCTTTCTTTTACTCTTCCAGGAATGTGTGTCCAATCAGTATTTTTCTTTGAGGCTTTGCTTGTAGCTGTTTTCACATTGTTGTTTTCTGAATTGGTGTCTTGATCTTCCCTGCCACTCTAATGGCTTTTTATAGACAAGTTCTTTTTGTTATTTGCTCATTTTCCCAGCCTATTTCTTGACTTTAGACTTTATGTTAAAGTTGGGCTCTGCCCACCTGAAGATGGGGAGGCATTATGCCAAGCTTTAGCCTTTTCCATGCTGCTGTTTTCAGCGATCTCTCTGGGGACCTATAAGTTTTCAGTGTTCTCAAGGTGATGAAATCTTGGGAGAGGGATGGTCGCTGTTCTCATGGTCTACACTGTGGTCTTTACCCAGGAAGGGTCCCTGTTCCCCTGCAGCTACAAGTGCTAGTAATTCCTCTTTATATGGAATTGTGATCAGGTCCCCTGCTCTCCTGCAGCCACAAATGCTAGTGCTCCCCTCTGACTTGGAACTCTGACCAGAGCCTCTGCTTCCTTGTGACCAACCATGACCCATAACTGTGTATGGGCAATAGAGATGCCAATTAGCACTAGCTGCACCCAGTGCCAGCAAAGGGCCCCATGTACTCCATTTCTGATCAGTTGTCAAACCCCCTTACCGTCTCTGAGCTGAGAGTTCCCAAAACCTCTGCCACTGTTATCAAAGCTGGTTCCAACACCTCCAGCTGGTGCTGCTGCCCCTTGTGCTCTGGGCTGGCCACTACCTCAGAGTCACAGACCTCTCCTGCTGAACTCCTAAGTTTTCTTAGGCTGGAAAAATATCTCATCCTGACCTTTTGTTCACTCTGATGCTCCAAAATTCAACTTGAGGTGCTATTTTAATATTTGCTGGGGAATCCTGGAAGAGTTTGACCAGGTTGCTCCCTCTAATTCACCATCTTGACCCAGAATAATAATTGCATAAGATTTTGATGAAAGTGTTTCATTAACCAGAAATCAATTTATAAATGCAATTTATTATTATCTTAGAATTTAGGAAAGCCTATTTTTAAAAGCTCAGAGAACAGAGAAAAATGAACACTCTAGAAAATGATACAAGTGTAAGAGTCTCTAAACAAACATATTTCTCTTATGTAATTAGGTTTTCTTGATGAGGAAGGAAAAGGGAAGGCATTTAAATAAACCAAGGTAGCCACATAGGAAGCTTACAAATGAGCTCAGATTTTTAAAAAGACATACAAAAGGTCAAATGAGAATTATATAACTAAGGAAGAAAATAAAACTGTGGCAAAAACATGTAAGAGGAATGTCAAGACTGGTTCAGAAAAGAGGAGGTTTGTGAAAGTGCCAATGAAAGAAAACAAAAAAAATAACTCTGCCATAGCAATAATAAGAATTTGAAAATTCATTCCTTTGAACAAATTCCTTTATATGACAAGGCAAAAAGAGAGCTACTCAGCTTCTATCTTCCTTTTATTTCTTGCCAGTCAATTAATAGACATGTGTTAAGCGCTTACTATGTGACAAGTACTGTGATAAGTGCTGGAGAAACAAAGAAGGGAAAAATAGCCCCTCTAGTCAAGTAGCTCATTAACCGAATGGGGGAAGCAATATGTAAATAAATGCACAGTCACACAATATATACAGAGCAAATGGAAGATAGTCTTAGAGGGCAATAGACTAGCAGCATAGAGAAAGGAGAAAAGGAAGGCCTCCTACAAACGTTCAGATTTATGTTTAGTCTTGAAAGAATCCAGGTAAACTAAGAGGTAGAAGTGAGAAGGGAGACCATTCCAGGCATGGGGACTGCCAGAGTAAAGGCACTGAGATGTAAGATGAAATATCATGTTAAAGGAACAGCGTTTATTAGGAAGTAAAATGATTGCTTTGCTTTTGTGAGAGCCAAATAGAGATTTCCACTAAAATTGTTTTCAGCTGAGAAAGGATAAAGTAAATATATCAAAGAGGACATCGAAATTTGGTAAGGAGATAAGAAAACAACCAAACCTTTTAACCAAGTTCAAATTTTAAGATTCAATTAAATAATATGACAATATATTGAATAAAATGGTATAGAAAAAATTGTAAAACAAATGATATTAAGATATAAGAAATCATGGAGAACAAAAGTGATTACATAAGCATGGATAAGCCAGATTTGAAAAGCTGGATTCCAAGAAATGACATACAGAAGAAAATGATGATCACTAGGATCCACTGTTTGTTCATTTTTTGTAAAGTTATTCATATTTCCTTTTGTGATGAGATTGCCAGACTTGTAGTTGGGAGAAATTTCTGTAGCCACACCTTAATATTTCAAAGGTTTCAGGTTGTATTGGTGTGCCATTATTGATACTGAAACAGATCATGACCTAGAGATCATACCTTCATAGACAGTATTAGTAAGTTGTTGTTGGAGAAAAAAATCATCAATTTGCGGCCAACCTTCTAGCAATAAATCTCTCAAAATTAGGTAGACTTGTCTTTGGTCAACAAACATAGCCTCTAGATGGACCAATACTTGAATCCTTTCCAATTTGATAGAACTGATGTAGCTTATGTTCTGCTGCCAGAGCCTTTGTGGACCCAGAGTCTCCTCTTATTTTGAGGACTTTAGGGAAAGATATTATGCACTTTGATTTCAGCTAAACTTTTGAGAAAGTGTCTCATCTCCTTGTAGACTAGTTTAAAAAATTCTGGGTCGGTTGATACTACATTTAGTTAGATTCATAACTTTTAAGCAACTATCTTAGTAGTGATTAATCATTGTCAGTCTACTACTTCATTGTTATTGGTATGCTCCTTTCCTTTGTCCTATTCAAGATTTCCATCAGAGACTTGAATGAAGGCCTAGAAGGCAAATTTATAAAATCCGCAAATGACTAATAGCTAGAAGTTATAGGTAATATACCGCATGACATAATCGAGAGCTAAATGTTAACCTAGACAAAAGACAGAGGGGACAGAATCCTGGTCTTCAGATAATTGAAGGGCTTCCAGGTAGGAAAGAGAATCGATTTGTTCAGAATAGTCCCAGAAAAACTGAATTAGAAGGAATAGGTGAAAACTGAAATGTAAAGAAAAACTTCCTAAAACTTATATCTATCCAAAATGGAATATTTTGTTTAGTTGAGTGTTTATCCTTTCAGGACCCTCTTCTCCATTGGTTAAGAAAGAAATTAAGATCTGCTCATGCATTATAAAGTATTGTTAATTTGTAACATTTTCTTTACAGTTTCCTTTGGAAACAATGTCTTAAACCAAAGAACAACTTTAATTTTTGGAATTCCAAGCAGTATTTATGGAGACGTCTGAGAGGAAACATAGATGTAAATACAGATTATATAGAATAGATGTAGATATTGATATAGAATGTAGACATAGAGATATAGATGATATAGATACAGATCGCTACAGATAAAGATATAGATAGCTATCAATACCCTTCCATTCTCTCAGACCAAATCTGCCTGGCTTCTCAGCTGCCACAAAGGCAGTTTAATCTGAATATGTGTTTTGGAGTTGAATAGCATAACACTGATAATAGCGTTGAGAAGGTGGGCCCCTTGAATTTACTTTGGTAAAACATGAGTTTCTTTCAAAATGCATATATAATTGCATTTTGCTTAACTGGATGTTAAATTATTAAAGAGTAATATGTACTAAGAACCTAGTCTTCCTCTAAGAAATTTTTTTTAAAAAGTTCCATGGGTCGCCAAAAGAGATATCATAAAGGCTGTCCACTAAGACACAGGCTCTTTATTTAGAAAACATACTATTCTTTTGTCTATTCCTAGTGATTTCATTGGCATGCGGAACTTCCCTTGAGGAAATACTACCAATGCAAATTTGTAATGGTTTGTAATTTTTAGTTATAGAGAGTTGACTGGGAGCACCAAGCAGGCAAATGACTTACTTAGAGTCACAGAGACATTATGTGCCAGAAGCAGGACTTGAACCCAAATCCATCTGGCTTGGAGAATAGCTTCCTATCTACTATTCCACAATTATTTTCAAGCTATTTATCATTAAGAAATAATGTATTTGTTAATAACATTAGTAAATTGTAATGTAATATGAAATGGTAACTATTACAAAGTTTTATATCATATTCTCTTATAATAGTAGCCATTAATTGTACCTATTAATAGTAATGGTATGTAATATTAATTATATATTAGAATAATATTGTATATAATTTGTTGCATAAGTATATCGTACCATGTATTTTATGTTCACATTAATAATTATATATGATATGATTATAATTGTATAATATAATATCATATAATAGCAGAGCCCCAAAAGTTCAGTATGTAGAAAAAGATGGAAAAGACTATGATTTTGAGTACTGATAAAACACCTCAAACATTTTATGGTTACTACATCTTGGATGTTGGCAACCATACTATTTTGATATAATGTAATAATAACTATTAATATACCTTTTGGGGTGGGGGCAGTTTCCCATTGACCCAAGGTAATTTTTCCGAAGTCCCAGTCTCTCACAGTCTTGCATGTCTGCTAGCCCTTCCAAAGTACACAATTGCCCATGCCTTTCCCCTGCTTAGCATAGTTCTCTCCTTAACAAGTCAACCTGGCCGACATTGATGCTGGAGCATGGGAGGGGATGGAGAACTAAAATTCTTTCTCCATATTCAGTAAATTTTCAGGTCGAGGTGTTCTGGATCCTTATAGTTCAGGGCATTCCTCACCCAAAGGCATCACTATAATAGGCATGAACCCTTGAGTGCCTTGTGATCAGGCTACTTCTCTTCGTCATTCAATGCCTAGGGAGGAAAAAAAAAGAAAGATAAGGGCAAGAGAGAAGCTAAATGTTCCTAACAGCATTCCACAATTTAAGAAAGAACCCTTTGCTGATATACTTCCCTATCACTGCTCTCCCAACCACCCAGAAAATTGTTAGTGTCCTCCCACCCCTCAACAGTTTTTTTGCTTTGTATGTTTTAAAATTTAATTATAGAACATAAATTCTTTATGAATGGGGATAGTTTTTATTTTTTCTTTTCTATTCCTAGTGTATAGAAAAGTGCCTGTCCCTTAGTAAATATTCAATAAATACTCAATGAATTGAATTGAAATATATTGTATAATAAATTATGTTAATACAGTAATATTAAGAATAATTGTTTTCCAAACAGTTATGGGGGCAAGGGGAGAATGGAATAAGATTTTATATAGTGACTTTTGTATACCAGATAAGCGCTTTTTCTCTCAGTCTTATTGACATTGTTACCATCTTGCAAGATAAGTACTGTTATTACCATTTCCTAGTTAAGGAAACTGAGGAAAGCAGAGGTTAAATGACTTGCCCAGCATCCCACATCTAGTATCTGAAGCCCAGATTTTGAGCCCAGGTCTTCCTGATTCCATGCCCAGTCCTCTATTCATTACACCTCCAATTTATCTATTACCTGCCAATTTATCTCCAAGTTCACAGTGAGAGCAGCAAGAACAATGGCTGACAACCTGACATAAATGAAGAGGACAGAAAAAATAGAAAAAGTAAAATGAAAATTTTAACATCAGTTGTATGAGGCCATATAGTGTAAGTCCATGTAGTTTTGCATACTTGAGTAGTATCACTGTAGTTCTATATAATGTAATAATTATTTTAAGAGTAATATGGTATGATGGAAACAATACAGATTGGAAATGAGGAGAGCTGGACTTGTGTGCAAATTTCATCACTTACTAACTAAGGGAGTTAAGTGACTACATTTAACCATACTCGTAAATAAGAGGTGTTGGACTAGATGACCTCTGAGGTCCCTTCCTGATTTAAATCTTATGATCTATAAAATCTCTTTCAAATTACATGTTAATAATGTTAACTCTAAGTCAGTAAGGAAAATTGACTTCTATTTTGTGTCCTCTATTTAAGAAAGCCAGGAAGTATATAATTCAGTTTTTAGAAGATTTCAACTTAAATGATTAAAATATATAGAAACGCATATATAGATATGTGAATATCTCCTTAAGTTCAAATTTGCAATTCAATTCTAAAATTTTCTTAAATATGTACTGTATGCAAGCAAGTCTCTATGCCCCAAGCACTAGTAATACAAACTCTAGAGTCCATGGCTTCAAGAAACCTGTGTTGTATCGGGGATAAACATTTAACTATAGGAGAAATTTGGATAGACAGAATAATTTATCCCCAGAAGTTCTGACTGGTCAAGGTTCTATTATATTTCACCAACTAAATGATACCAATACTGAAAATGATTGAGAAAAAATAGATTTCTTATCCCCCCAAAATGGGTACTTGAAATGTCATGGTTATATCATTTACTAAAAGTAAAGTTAGGTGTTTCTGTATGCCTGGAACGGAATAAAATGGTTAATTAGCATCAGTTTAAAGGAGACAAAATAGTTAAGATCCTATTGTGGGTTGTGGTTTTCCTAACTTAAGAGAACATTTGAACTTCCTGTGTTAAGGACTAGAAAAGATTTGACTTCAAACTCATATTTCCAGGTCAAAGTTGCATTTGTTGTTGGTAAAAATGTGATTTTTTACATCAAAGATAAGATTCCAAATATCTTGAAAAAGACTTTTGGGATATTACAGATAGATGTTACAGATCTACATTTTAATGAGTTAAGTGTAAATGAATTAGAAACATGCATCTCAGGTTTCTTATTGAATTATACAGAGGTTACAGAAAACATTTGGCAAAATACATCTTGAGTGTTGCCAACCATAAAACATTTGAGAGGTTTTATCAATCTTCAAAATAAATAGTCTTTTTTCCATCCTTTCCTTGCATCACTGAGTACTTTGAGGCTCTGCCTTCTTGGAGTAGTTTGCTTGACATATTTCTAATTTCTATTCTATATACAGAGTTGAAGGCAAAGTTAATGTTCTTTTTTCTTCTGCACCATTTTAGAAAGCATAGAGGTTCAGAGCTTTGAAGTCTTACAAATAAGGGAATCACAAATCTTGGGCTCCAGTCTAATTTGTCACTGACTCATTGTATGACCTTCCTCAAGGTCCTAAAATTCCTCATCTATAAAATTAATCAGTTGGGTTAGATAATCTTTAAGACCCTTTCCCAAGCTGTTCTAGTAATCCAGTGCTTATTTCCTACATTGTGTACTTAAACTTAAACAGCCTGTGAAATAATTTCACAAAAGTCATATCACGATACCTGTTCTTAGCATGGAGGTCACATAACCTGGGTACCTGAGACCATGAGAGTAGATCCCAATTTCCCACATGTTCTACTAAGCTTGAAAGCCTTCAGGTGCAGTCCCAGTGACATGATTATCTACTTTTGATGATTAGTGTGGCTGAGTGGGGAAAGGCTGACTATCAGTAGTTTGGCAACTGGCTAATGAATTTTTTGAGCACAAGAACATATTTTTAAAAAATGGAAATACAAAATGACCTTTGTTATAAAGCCCTTCCGCTTTTGCTTCTCAACCATCCATCTATCCACCCAGGCCATCTTCTTGCCATCTACCCTGCCTTATACGTAACATGTCTTGCTCCTCCATAACCCAATTTCTAGCTCTTTCTCAGAACCATAATACATTCAATAATAATCCAATAAGCAATTATTGATGATTTAGTACGTTTCAGACATTGTGTACTACCATTCTTTCAGAAAACGGCATGTTACTCCATTTATTTATTCATCTACTTACCAAACTTCTTTCCAAACTTCTTTAGTAAGAGAAAAGCCATAATAAATACCTCATATGTTCACATTGACTTATTCTGTTATCCTGTGGTTTATGAGCCTTGTATAAATTAGGGCACTGAAACATAACTTATTTGAAAAGGTTATAAGAAATACTAGCTTTTTCCCTTAGTGTTTTTTTGCCAGGCTAATTCATCATCTTTGTCATCGTCAGTTAATAACTGGTTGGTAAGCCCTGGTATGCATTGCACATATTTCTGAAACTACAGAATTACTGAGATGAACAAATATTTCAAGTTCTCCATTTTCCTCCATTATGTGATTCAGTTGAAAACAAAACTCCTATCTAGAACATATAAACAGCAGCCACATTTAGTCAACATTTTCCAACTAGGCTGTGATATTTGGACTCAAATAGTTTTCTTGTGCTGTCCAACTCTTAATTATATGGTATCCAGTGAAACAGACCAAGGAAGTAATCAAGTACTTGGGTGATCTGAATTATTTAAGCATTTCTATAATCCGCAAAGGTTGGTGTTTTATTTGTTTCTGTTAGAAGTTATTCACCACTCAATTTCTTACGTCTTTTTGTGTAACGGTTTACTGTTTTCAAAATACTTTCATAACCACCTAATAATGGAGGTAATTATAATAGTAATAATGAAGAAAAAGCAGGAGGAAGAGGAGGATGAAGATGAGGAGGAGGAATAAACAAACAAAAATAGCATTTATATAGCACCTACTATGTTCCAGGCACTGTGCTAAGCAATTTACAAATATTGTCAGGCATTTTTCTTTCCATTTCATTGAACAGGAAACTGAGGTTTAGAAATGTGCTGTGATTTGCCCACTCTAACTCCACTTATGGAACTATGACTGGAAGTCAAACCATCTGAGTCTGAGTCCAGTGTTCTTTCCATTATTCTCCACTGCCATTCTCTACCTTGTGGTTAGCTGTTGAGAACTAGGAATATGAGAGCTCAAGTAGACAGCTTTGGTGGCTTTCATAAAAGAGTCATTGTCAATGCGACAGAAAATAAGGTTTGATGGAACATTTAGCTGAGAATAGCTGGTTCCTGGTGTTTCACATGGATGCTTGTTCTTGTGGGTTTATCATTTGGTATTTTCCAGGATGATTAGTACTCACAAAATCACAGGTGGAATAGGAGCCAGATAGTCCAGCTCATACCTGAACAACAATTTCCTCCCTAACAGTGGTCTTCCAGCCTTTATTTAAAGTGAGGGAGAATCTCCCAAATTAACCTATTCTATTTAGGGATAGCTCCAGGCAGCCTTCTGGCTACTGAGCTTTTCAGGATCCATAAGAATCTGACAATGAAATAAGAGGAGAGAGCAATCTAGACATAGACAATAGCTTGAATAAAGGTACAGGGGCAAAAAACGTACAACCTGCTTAGTGATTTGAGTTTGGCCAGAGGGAAAAGTAGTTGGAGGAGAATTGGAGGAGATAAGGCAGGAGCCATGTTACATGGGGACAAGTTGAAGGGTTTGGACATAATTTCATACACGATGAGAATATATTTAAGGTTTTTAAGCAGTAGAATCATCATAACTGGTTTCAGAAGATAATCTGTCAGGAATGTATAGGATAGATTAGAGGGCGGAGAACCGAGAGTCAAGAAGGTCATTTCCACATCCAAGCATCTTCTCCTATGAAGAGACCAGTGGGCCTTACTTATCAAGAACCCTGCTGCCAAATGACAAGAATTCATCACAGAAATTAGGCTCCCTCATGTAAGAGTCAAGTCAATAGGCTTTTATTAAGCTCCCACTGTTTGACAGATGCTCTTGGGATACCAAAAAGGGGGGAAAGTATGTGTTTATTTCAAAGTTACAAGACTTTGAAAGAAACTCATCGTATTCTTCACTTCAGGTTACATTACAAAAGTAAAAAAATATCCACAAAGTTTAGGAATCATAACTTGGCACATATTAGGTTTTTGCTTACTTGGAAAGATAAACAAAAACACATTTTAAAAACCTATGTTCTCTGAGTCTATCCCCACAGCAGAGAATTAATAGTATGTATAGCTATAGAAAATATAGGTTATACTCTAGCTTTTCAGTAGACAACAGAATCCATGCAGCTAGATGAATGAGAATGATGCAGCTATGTGTCTCAGGGGACCTGGAGTCAGGAAGATCTGAGTTCAAATCACAGTTCAGTCACTTTTTAGTTCTGTAACATTGGGCAAGTCATTTAACCTTGTTTTCCTCAGTTTTTTTCCTCTGTAAAAATGAGCTGGAGAAGGAAATGACAAACCACTCCAGTATCTCTGCCAAGAAACCCCCAAATGAGGTCATGAAGAATCAGACACAATTGAAAAATGACTGAACAACAAGGACATGGATTGATAGATTGGTGAGAAGTGAGATGCTAAAGATTTGAGCTTTATGGGACTGTTATGTATTTTATGCCATGTTAAATTTTTAAATGTACCAAACTTTTTTGGGGGGGGTAGGGGTTGGCAGCACACAAGTTATTTCCCAGCATATCACCTATAAGCAAGAGTGACAAAGAGTGAAACATTATTTCGGCTCTTCTTCTTTGACCAAGACATCAGTTTAGAAAAGACTTCTGTGGATATCCAATCTAACCCATTCATTTTACAAATGGAAAAACTGTGGCCTTGAAAAATGAAATAACTTTCCTAAAGTAATATAAGGTACTAAGTGGCAAAGTCTGAACTCAAACCCAGATCATATTAACTCTAAATTCAGTGTTCATTTTATTATGCCATTTCACATGGGCTCTTGCACCTTACTTAGTTCACCTATAAAATATGCTTTGGATAGATACGGTCTCTTCCATCTGAAGAATTATTTGATTCTATGAAATAGCAATCACCTCAGGAGAGTCTTGTTCAATCTTTAAAAATCATGAAATATTATTTGTTTATTGAATAAGGAAATGCAAGGATATTGCCATTAGAAAGAGTCTGTACAACATGGTAAATAGGGTGTGGGCCATTGGGGTTAGGATGACATGGGTTCACATCTGACATAATTGTCATATAACTCGGAGCTACTCATGTAACCTCTTTGAATCTCAAGCAATTCCCTGTTCCTCTCTAGAGTCATGGATAGACTATAAAGAACAGTGGAAGGAGGTCCCCATGCAGAGGAAATAGCAAGTTCTTTTTGCATTCACACATAACAAGATAATAGATTTAGAGTTGGAAGGAATTTTAGAAGCCACCAACTCCTTTATCTTGATAAGTAGTGGAGCCATTGTTCAAACCTGGACCCTCTAACTCTAAATACAGTGCTCCATTCTGCTGCCCTGCATCTATTCTGGTCCATTCAGAGCTTTTGTCACTCAACACTCTGACAGCTGGCCTCAGCAGATATTATAACTGATGAATATGTGATCACCACATATTCATTACAGCGTTATTACTGGTTGCATTCCTCTGTTTAGTGAACAGCAGTTCACCACAAATCATTCAGGTTGCTGGTCCTCAATAAAATGATTAGAGATCAGAGACCTCATTTCACTAGACTTCCAGGGGGACTCCTTTACTTCAGAAGCTAAATACCCCATCCCTCTGTTCTCTATCAAATAAGGGATGTGTTGCAGAAGGGACAGGTACTAAGTGGGACTAATTTTACACACTGGGAAGAGGACACATCCTTGGCAAATTTAAGCCACATGAATCTTTTAACTCATTTTCTCCTTATTCAATAGTCAAGGTAAATGATTTATAAAGAACAAAAAATATGGCCCATCAAACATTTTTCTTAAAGGGTAAAACATTAAAAGTCAAGTCAACAAACATTTGTTAAGCACGTACTTTTTGCCATGCATGAGGATACAAAGAAAGACAAAAATAAACCTTGCCCTCAAGAAGCTTGCAATCTGAAGGGAGAGCCAACATGTAAACACTATGTACATACAAGAGATGTAGATTTAATGTATATGTTATGAATTGAAGATAATCTCAAAGAGAAAGCACTAGCATTAAGGAGATAGAACTACAGAAGGTAGAACTATGGAGCATGAAAAAAGACATTATTTTACTTTAATATTTTATATTTGAAGGCACTTATTTATAACAGTCATTCAAATACATTTCTGAATCAGGATGCTCTATCCAACTTATTTTATGTTTTATCACTGATATTTATGCTTTAAAAGAGGTTGATTAATACTTTAAAGTCATTTTCTATACAATTATCATTCTTTGTAATGCTATACAATAATCATTCTATACAATAATCATTCTTTAAAAATAAGCACATAACTTGTAATTACACATTTATGAAAATGGCTGGTACTTTGATATAGCCTCTACCTAGTCCAACTTGTTCTATACAGTGATTTCCTTAGTCTCATGTCATGTCAATGTCAAAAAATGTGAACTTCATGTGTTCATATTGTATTTATCATAGACAGTTAAAACAGTAAAACTTTTAAAAAAATCTTTGTTTGGCCTGCCCTTTCCTTCAATTTCTCAGACTTAAACATGGACTGATTATGGAAGGTAATGGCAAGGAAGAAGATAGGAGAGGCAAGAGTTCTCATTCCACTTGAATAGCTTAGAGAGGCTTCTTTCAAGAGTGACTTGGTGATTGAATGGGGGGGATGGAAGTACCTTGGGAGAAGGAATCTGGAGGGACAAGGCATCTGAAGAAGCCAAATGTGATGAAAAACAAACACATTAACCAAAACAAACTGTTGAAGATATATTTGTTTAACTAAGGGCAAGGGATAAAAAAGTACAGTTAGAAAAGACTAATTAATAATAATAATAAGTAGCATTTATATAAGCCCTCAAGGTTTATGAAGCACTTTACAAATATGATCTCAGTTTATTCTCACAGCAACCCAGTGAGATAGGTGCTATTATCATCCGTTTTACAAGTTAAATAAATGAGGCAGACAAAGGTTTAAGTGACTTGCCCAGAGTTGAGCAATGTCTGAGGCTTTCCTGATTGCAGGTCCAGCACCCTATCTACTGTGCCACCTGTGATACAAGTAAAAAAAGATCAGCTTCCTTTTAAATGTGTTTGAAGACTGGCATTACCCCTACCTAGCTGCATGAAATAAGTAAGCAAAACTGTACCTGTTTTCCTTATCTAGTAAACTGAATTAAATAAATGTTTTTAAATGCCTATTATATTTGAGAGCAGCTAGCTGGTGCAAGAGATAGAGCTCAGGAATTAGGAGGACTTTAGTTCAAATCCATCCTCAGACACTCCACAAGCTGTGTAACCCTGGGCAAGTCGCTTAAACCTGTTTGCCTCAGTTTCCTCATCTGTAAAATGAGCTGGAGAAGGAAATGACAAACCACTCCAATGTTTTTGCTGAGAAAACCCCAGATGGGGTCACAAAAAGGTGAACATGACTAATCAGCTAAACAACAAAATATTTGAGGTATTCTGATAGGAACTAGGGATATGAAATAAAACAAAAAACAATTCCTTCCCTCATTGAACTTATATTCTTCCAGAGGGTAGTGGAATCATTTAATCTCTATGGGCCTAAACATTTCACCTATAAAATGAGTGGCTTGGACAAACTGAACCCTAAGATTTCTTCTAGCTCTAAATCTCCTAATAATTATTGAATAACCTCTTAGTGCCAGATTTGAAATTCCATGATATGTGCCTGACATTCATGAAGATACTTTGGCCTTTGTGACCAAACCAGAAGCAGATTTTCAAATTATTAATTTATTTTCACTTATCTCTGTGTTTATTTGCTTCACAACCCTTCTTCCTGCCATGCTTTCATCTGTCCCCTGTGGTCTCTTGATGAAATTGCCTTTTTCTTGGTTTTGTTCCTTTATAGTTTTTCATAACAGATCTTTGCTTCCATTCCCTTCATTATTTCTTTCAATTCAGTCAGTCAACAAATATTCATAAAACACCTACTTTACCAAGTATCTGACCACCGCTTCTCAGTCTGCCGTGTTGGTTCATCACCCGTGTCACTCTGAGCTATGGGCTCAGTAGCAATATTAAAGGTTCTCATTTGTCAAGCTTTGGAATAATCAGAATAATGATAGGTTATAGGTGCTATGGAAATACACAGAGAAAAGACATGGGTTTTTTCTCACACAAGGACCTAGAATTTCCAGACATTCCTTCTGCCTCCCAGCCACTGGCATAGTTTTGAAGCTACTGCTTATATGGCATAGGAAAGACAGCATAGCTTTAAAGTGCTTTAAGAGAGGCTGGCAACCGATAAACACAGAGGTGATATTGAAAGTTATGTTGATCCAGTGACCCATTGTTCCTAGTCCTTGTTAATTGCTATTGAGGAACATTCTATTAAAGGAAGCTCTGTTGGGGTAGGCCTGCAGTTTTTGTATTACCTGCTATTGGTCAAATACCATGTCACCTACTACTATTGCCTACATGTACTGGCAATTGGGGAGGAGCCAAGATACAATGTTCCAACCCCTTTTGCTGATATGGACCTACCTGAATTGTCTTTATCTCATTATAAAAGTTAGCAAAGCTGCCTTCTTTCTTTAATCCCTTGCCCATCTCTAGTGATCATCAGTCCATCAACATGTTACTTTATTGTTGTTCAGTTGTTTCTGACTCTTTGTGACCCCATTTGGGATTTTCTTGGCAGAGATACCAGAGTGATGTGCCATTTTTTTTCTGCAGCCCATTTTACAGATGAGGAACTGAGGCAAACAGGGTTAAGTGACTTGCCCAGGGTCACACAGTGTCTGAGGTCACATTTGAATTCATGAAGATGAGTCTTCCTGACTCCAGGCCCAGCACACTATCCACTGTGCCACCTAGCAGCTTCTCAATATGTTGCTACCTTGATGTATTTTTTTAATAAACTCCTTTAAATTCTCTTTTCCTGAGTTTCACCTCATTAATTGGAGCAAAAGCCTGGACTAAGAATTTTCCTGTTAACAGTGAGCTAATGAAACTAACTCAAGTATTATATTTACATCCCAGTGCCATAGTTTAGGAGGCATATTGACAAACCAAAGTCTCAAAATTATGCTTTATAAAGATTAGTTGAAGGAACTCAGGATGTCCGAGGTGAAATATTATAGCTGTTCTGAAGTATTCAAAGCAAAGAGAAGAAGAAATAGACTTTGTCTTGTAGGGCAGAAGCAGGAATAATGGTACACAGAGGTATATTTAGTTTTGAACTTCCTTACAATTAAAGATAGTCCAAAAGTCCAATGGGACACCCAGGAAATAATGGATTCTCTTTCACTCAAGCAAAAACTGGAAGGCCAGTTATGAGTTATGTTGTAGAGGGCGTTCTTGGTCAGGTATGTGTTAGACCAGATGGTCTCTGAGGTCCCTTTCAACTATGGAATCCTGTGATTCTTTAATGTCTCAACAGTATACTAAATTTGTCTACTCTTAAGTCTGTGATGGAGGTTTGTGGGACTATTAAAGGCTCGTTAAAGTGATGGAAGGGGCCCTTCTAGCAGGTCACAAGGGTAGGAAGTAGGAAAGTTAGTTCATTGAAGCAATAAAATGGGGTTATTTGTCCATTAGGGAGTCTTCCGTGTAAGTATATTTCTCAATATTGGAATATCTATTAAAATAGAACAAGCATATTCTCATTTTTTGTACTTAGCAAAAGGAATTAATCTTAAGAAAACACTGGTGGAATTTCACTCATCCTCCCCTCTCTTTGCAAAAAGAAAAGGCTTTTGGTATTCTTTAGCTCTCGCTGCATTAGAATTTATATTGTTTGCATAGTTTGCATTGAATTTAGGATCTTTCCAGATTAAGTATGCCCTACTTTTCTCTGCTCTAGGAAGAAACAGTGATGAATATGGCTCACTGAGTCTGAACTTAGAGTCTATAAACACAACCCAGCTGCTTCCATGTTCCCAGTTTGAAAAATGGGGACTAGGTTTTCTCTAGTTAGTTTTTTTTGTCTAAAGTTGCTACAAGATTATGCTCATGTTACAGAAAATATCATCTGTACAACTTTCTTTTTCTTTGCTATTATTCCCTTCGGTATAACTGCAATCAAATGGAGGTCAGCTGAATCAAAATAGAAATATGCCAAAATGTATCTGGCATTAATATTTCCCTAAAGATTTCATTAGTGTTACTTTTAGGTGGAAAAAGGCACACTGAGTGGATTTTAAAAAAGAACTAAGAATTTATTTCGTAAACTAAAAACTTATTTCAGAGTCAATATGCTGTAATATACAGTGTGGAACCTAGGATCTGGAGATATGAGTCCAGACCCTGGTTCTCACCTATTATATTGGTGATCTGGGGAAAGTTATTGAACCTATCTGATCCTTAGTTTCCTGATCTATGCAATGGAGAAGATAGAGAGAGAAATACAGAGAGACAGAAACCGAGAGAAAAAGGGAGGAAGATAGATAGATAGATAGATAGATAGATAGATAGATAGATAGATAGATAGATAGATAGATAGACAGACAGATAAATGTTAGAGGGAGAGAGATGATAGATGAAAAATAGAGACAGAGAAATAGATGGACAGGTAGAGAGAGATGACAGATAAATAATAGAGAGATAGATGATAAGTGACAGAGATGATAGATATCTAGATATATTACCTACTATACAAGGTAGCTATGAGAAAAGTGATTTTTATGTCTGAAAGGATTAAGGAAATATACTCTCCTTGCAAAACAATCAATGCTAGAATCAAACAATAACTGAAAAGTAGTTCATTAAGTGCACAGTATAGTTTTAAGGAGCTTATCTAATGGGAGAGATAATCACAGAAGTTAAGAGTTAGAAGGTGTCTCAGAGATTATCTAGTTCAACTCATACCCGAAAGGAATCTCTGTTGTAACACATGTGACAAGTAATACTGCTTGAAGACATCTGATGAAGACAAATTCATTATTGCTCAAGGCAGTCCATTCTACTTTGAATCAGCTCAAATTGTTTATAAAATTTTCTTAACATCAAGTCTAAATTTGCCTTTAGTAACTTCTACCCATCACATATAGTTCTAACTTGTGAAGCCAAACCCAGTCTTATCACTGTTCTACAAAACAGCACTTTAAGTAATTGAAGAGGTGATCTTAAATTCAGTTATTTAGAAGTTTGCATTTCTATCAGTTATACATGAGTATTGGTATACATGAGATATTTCAGTATTAGCTCAGGGCCTGACAAAATTTAGCATCAAAGAAATATCGATTAAGCTTTTCATTTGCTGTGCCAGGTATTGAGGAATACAAAGACAGAAATGAAATAGGCACTGCTCTCAATGAGCTTACATTCTGTTGGGAAGACACCATGCACATAAAGCATATGGCAATGATTATAAGGAAAATTCAAATTCAAAGAAGGAAGTTAAGGAAGTAGCAAGGGAGGGATCAGAGAAGGCTTCATATAGAAATTGAAGCTTTTAAGAAAATGAGTGATGAGTGATGAGAAAATGACAGAAATGGGAGGTGGAATATTTTGTGTACAGAACAGCAAGAATACCAGTTTGGCTAGACCATAAAATCCAAAAAAAGGAATAATTTATAATGAGGTTAGAAAGGTAGTTTGGGAACCTGGTAGGAAATGACTCAAAACCTAATAAAAGAAGCTTATATTTGAATCTAGAGACAATGGGGAACCAGTGGTATTTATTGTTTCCACTAAGGTGACAGAAAGACTTGCACTTTAAGACAGTCACTTTAGCAACTTTGTGGAGAATGCAGAGATACGAGGCAGGGATGCCAATTTGTTGTTGTTGCTGTTTGGTTGTTTCATTTGTGTCCAACTTTTGTGATAACATTTTGGGGTTTTCTTGGCAAAGATACTGGAGTGGTTTGCCATTACCATTTCCTTCTCCAGTTCATTTTTACAGATGAGGAACCGAGGCAAACTGGGTTAAGTGACTTGTCCAGGGTAACACAGCTAGTAAGTGTCTGAAGCCAGATTTGAACTCAGAAAGATGAGCCTTCCTGATTCCAAGCCCAGTGCTCCATCCACTGTTCCATCTACAAATTAAGAATCTAGTTAAAAGGTGTTTGGGAGCCACAGTGGTAACCATGTCAATAAAGAGACGGAAACAGTTATAAGAGATGTTTTGGCAAGAGAAATAACAAGATTTGGCAACTGAATGGAGTCAAAAATAACAGCCAATTTGCAAACCTGGGTAACTGAAAGAATAATGATATCCTAGAAGAAATATGGAAATTGAGGAGGGGGTGGGGGGGAATGAGTTCAGTTTTTAATAAACTGAATTTGGGTTGTGTATAAGATATCAGTTTAAAGCATTCAATAGGAAGTTGGGAATACAGGACTGTAGCTGGGGAGATAGACTACAGCAAGATATGTCGAGTTAATAGTCATCTGCATATAGATGATCATTTTACCATTGAGAAGTGATGAAGTCCACAAGTGAGAGAATACAGAAAGATAATAAAAGGTCATACCCTTAGGGTACACCCACAGTTAGGGAGTCGAACATGGGTAATAAACGTGACAAAGAAGACTTTAAGAGTGGCCACGCAAGTAGGAGGAAAAACATGAGAGAGCAGTATTACAAATGAGATGGAAGAAAATATTGATTAGGAGGGAAAGTTAATAATTCAAATGATGGAGATAAATGGAGGACGAAGATTAAGAAAAAGATTTTGTGACTAAGAAATTATTGATAACATTGGAGAGAACAGTTTCAGTGGAGTGATGAGGTCAGATGCCAGATTCCAAAGGGTTGAAAAGTTACTGAAAGAAGAAGTAAAAGCATTTAGTATAGAGAACTATTTTTGCAAGTTTGATTGTGAAGGTGTTGAGGAATATGGGATAATAGCTTAAGAAGATGGTAGGACCTAGTGAAGATTTTTTTTTAGACCGGGAGAGATTTGGATAAGTTTTTAGGTAATGGGGAAGAAGCAATTAGAAGGGAAATATTCAAGATTAGAGGGACAGAAAGAGGAGATGATTGTGGTGTCAGTCTCCTAGGTGAGATGGAAGGGGATGGGATCAAATGTATGTGTAACAGAGAGCCTTGACAAGGTGCATTGTCATCTCTTCATCAGAGCCTGTAATGAAGGAGCAGAAAATGAAGGATGCAGAAAGGGGGCAAAAGGAAATTTGTGTCTTTGGTGTCCTCTTCCTTTCCCAGTCAAAGGTCTTCCGTTTCCTCATTCTTCTCGCCAATCTCCTAGCACCCATTCTTTGCTCTATTCATATTCTGGCAAGATATCCCTACCATGGTATTAACAATTGCAATGTTCAATGAAATTGGATTTATATTACCAGAAGGAATATATGCATTTTAAGTTGAACTACTTGAAAACAGAATGAGACTTTTTTGAGACTATCTGGATATACTAAATCATACTACCTAGACCTTCTGTGCCTGCTTAGAAGTTCAGCCCTCATTACTGCATCTTGACTGCTAAAACTTTTCAGAGTTACTAGTGTAATTTATATTCCAGTCAGTGGAATGGGCTGTTTGTAGAGGGTATAGGTTCTTCACAGGGTAGTTAAATTAATTGAATAACTAGTCCTTTAGAATGTTGTAAAAGGAGGAGACTCCTGTTCTAGGATAGGTTGAATTAGATAGCCTCCAAGGGCTTTCTCTTCTAACTCCGAAATTTTGTGATCTAAATCAGAAAAACAAATATTTTCATGTATGTAGCTCACTCTCTAATTGTCATTTTCATATTTACATTGATTATCAATTGTTAGTATATACTTAAGTGTTTATGTGGCAAGTCCCTTCTCCCAATAGAATGTAACCTCTTGAGGACAAGGACTATTTTTTTTCTTTTGTTTACCCAGGGTCTAATGTAGTGTCTTGCCCATAATGACTTAATAAGTGATCTGAAGGTTTGGGCTGGATGAATATGTAATTTGCCTGGCAAAATGTTCAGTAAGTGTCCTACATGCTACATTTAAAAGCCTCTTGATGCCAAAAGGTGTGTGTTAAGTGGAAAGAACCCTAGATTTAATGTTAGGAAGACATAGACCTAAATCCTGGCCTTGCTACTTATTTATAGAAAATTATCATGGCTCTGGACCTCAGTTTTCTTATCTTTAAAATGAGGAAGTTGGACTAGATGATCTCTAAATTTCCTTTCAACTCTAAACCCTGTGGTCCTATAATTCTGCACTTTGGGACATTGGACAAATCACTTCGGCATTATGGGTCCCATTTTCCTTATTGATAAAATGAAGGAATTGGATTGGTTTGGGGATCCTTAATCTTTACTGTGTCTTGGATCCCTTTGGCACCTGGTAAAACCACAGGCTTCTCAGAATAATGTTTTAAAACATAAAATTTTTTAAAACCACATAGGATTACAAAGGGAATGAATTCTATTGAAATATAGTTTTCGGCTTGGAATCAGAAATATTTGAGTTTAAATACTGCTTAAGGCACTAACTAGCTTCATGACAATAGTCAAGCACTCAAGCTTTCTTGGCTTGTTTCTTTATCTGTAATGTGGGTAATAGTTACAACCATTTCACAAAACTGTTGTGAGGCTCAAATGACTTAACCTGTATAAAGCTCTTTGCTAACCTTAAAATGCTATGTAAATTCTATTGCCTATGTTGCTTCTGCTGCTGTTACTATTACTGCTGTGTTTGGGCCTCATTTTCCTATCTAGTAAAATAAAGGGCTAGAGTAAAAATCTCTAATATCCCTTCCAGCTCTAAATCCACAATGCAACAATCATTTTCCAATGAAACAATGATGTCAAACCAAGTACAAATATTCTATTTGTTTTGTGATTTTTTTCTCACTTATTTCCCCAATCTGGGTTGCTTTTTTTTCAGGCTGGTGGTTTGATGCCTGTGGCCCATCCAATCTCAATGGGATGTTCTATACTGCTGGGCAGAACCATGGAAAGCTGAATGGGATCAAGTGGCATTACTTCAAAGGCCCCAGCTATTCTTTACGGTCTACAACAATGATGATCCGACCCTCTGACTTCTGAAAGCACCCCATCGGAAGCCATTAGAAGTCAACAAACAGATACATGGAGCCAAGCTACTACCAGAAGACAGACTTCTTGTGCCAACGACCAGAAGCAAACAGTCTCAACTTCCCTCCACCTGTGTAGTAGTGAAATGGAAGCCCAGTTGTTTCTCTCCTTTGGCTTAAAGGCATGATCAAACTCACCAAAGTCTCCCCTTGGGCTGCTGAGCCTAGATTTTTGGGCTAAATGGAATGTGCTTCACCATTCCGCTTGACAAAAGAAAGAAAAGAGTTCACTTGCTGGGTTTCATCTGCTATACCTGGAGCTCACCTTGGAACGCCGAGGACCAGATGGCCAATGCATTTTCTTTCATTGGAAAAAGGCCAATTAAAAAGGAGAGTATTGACTTCAGAACTGAAGGATAAAAAAAATCAACTCACCATTATCCATTTGGGGAAAAATAAATGTATTTCACCCATGAAATGGCATCACATCTATGCAAAGTATGACAAAGAAGGCTTTGGTTCTTGCACAGCTTAAATGAATGTCCAGGAGGAACATTTGGATCTTTGTTTCCTGAATGGATTCAAAATAGACGGATAGGTTTCTGCAGCCAGAATCACATATCATACTTATTAGTTATTCTTAGTTAAAACTTCTTCAAATGTTAAATTTACTTCACCTGGGGAAACACAATAAATCATAGTAAATAAACAATGTTAACAGTAGTAGGTGGAAAATCCTCAATTGCTTTCTGCTTTTAGGGCAAAGCCCACAGATCATTGGCATGATCCTCCAACTAGGATCGATGATGTGAGAAGCAAGCTTGTTTTCCTGGTTTTTTTTTCCCCTCTCTCTAGTGCTGAAGCTTTGTCCATATTAAAAGCAGACTGAATGTTTTATTGGAAAAGACTGAGGAAAGTTTAAAGAATGTGAACTTTTACCATGGAGAACTGTCATTTTGCAAATCTAATGATGACATGTACTCCTTTTCATTTGGCAGTATATGGAAAAGCAACATTCGTGTGTGTATTAAACATAGTTTAACTGGAGCAGCTCATTTTATGGTATTTTTTGCATGTGCACACTTAAAAGTGTTACTTCATTATGTTAAAACATTTTCCTGATCTCCAGTGCTTCGCTGAAGATGAAAGTTTTGCATTAACCGAAACAGGTTTACAAAGTCTACCTTTTCCCACCTTTCTATAAAAAGACCACTTTTTAGTCTAAGACAAATAAAAGAATAAATATTGTTATGAATTGTATATATAGTATGTTTATATTCATGGTAAAAAAAAGTGCTGAACACTTAACCTGGATATGCCACTTTAAGATTAATTAGAGAAAATAAACACCTATCTGCAAAAGGTATTAGCTGTTCCTTAAAAAGATGCAATGAATCCACATTTGATTTTCCAGTAATGTCTCTGCCACTTGAAGCCATCTATGACATATTGTAAAATACTGTTTTGTGAGAAGAATCTTCATATGGCATATTCACGCAAACATACACCTATATAAAGGGGTGAAAGAGGAATAGAAAGATATTTATCCACAGACATAAACATAGGGGTAGAATGGTGATAGATACACACATATCAACACACATGGGTGTGGGGTGGGAATAGAATGCATTCTTGAAGGAAGTGGTACATTTGTCGGAAAAAGTCACCCAGCTAATCAACCCAAAGACTATAATTACTACTGTAAATAAAACCTTTTGGTTAAAATATTCCTGTGAGATCTCTCATGTTGAAGTTACTTTCATCCAAATTCGTACTTGTATGAATCAAGAAAAATGAATGTGTGGTAGGGAGCTTTTCCTCTCAAAATTGATACGTTGTTTGTCTCAAAGGACCCCAAATGATCTAGTTTTGACTTTGAGGGGATGGAATTATGCTTAGTGACTCATCTTGCCTTAGCAGATTTTTTTCCACTCAGAAGAAACAAAGCTGCATCATTCTGAAAGGAAACTTTTTTTCTTTTCATAAGTGATGCCACTGGTTTTATATGACAGCTGAGTCAGTGTTTCTCAAAGAAAAGCAGATTTTATATTAATGTATTACATTACATATCACATACATTACATATAATTACATTATAATGTAATGTATTAATGTATTATGTTAATGTAATGGTGGGGCAGCTCCAAAATCATTCTGTCCAATGGTTTTGATTGGTTGGGTTTTTCGGATTATATTACTTAGCTTTTCTATGTTTGGTGGTGCCTTCACACTATTCGTCATCTCACTTTCTAGAAGTCTCTGTCTTCATTTTTGTGAAACAGGATGGGGGTGGGGAAAAACCTATGGGTTTTCTTCCTCTGTTTTCCTAAAGTATATGTATGTGTGTATGTGTATGTGCGTGTGTGTGTGTGTGCACGCATGCGTGCGTGTGTGTACGTATCCAAGCTTTGAATAAGAAATAGCATTCTCCAACTCACGGCAAAAACAAAACAAAAGCATGATATTTACTGTTTATTTATCTGGGTTTGAAAATGGAATATGGTTTTCAATTCTTCATAATAAAAACATTTTTAAATGGTCTCTGACTTCATTTTTGGGCTATGTTTGGGGCATACATTTCAGCAGCCACTCCATGTGGATTACTTTATGTGGTAGACATGCTGCCTTTAAAAGGCACTATTTAATCTGGTGAAGCAATTCGCTAAGGGAGTTCAAGAGATACTTGTTTTTTTCCCACTAAATATATGATTTGTCTTTATGTTAACTTCAGCAGATCTCCAGCAAAATCATTGTTGGGTGATCTCTAAAAAATTGTGGAGAATGGAAATGTTGCCACAGGCATGGGACGGCACATGTCCTGATTTTCTGAGAAGAGTAATAATGCAGTCTACAGACTATAAGCCAGTGAAATTGCCTTTGTTTCTGGAAAAGTTCTAGAACACTCTGTTCTGTTAAAGGAATGGATGTGAACATGAAAGAAAGGGAGACAATGTAATGCCAGAGTAACCAATTTTACTTTTGGACAGGCTTACTAGGGTGATCAGTCGAGAGAATGCTATTGATATTTTTAAAACACTTTCAAAAATAAACTCATTTTAAGCCTAGGGGGCAATACAATGATTCCTACGGTCGGCTTGGTTTCCTTCTTTTGGGCTTTAAGGGATTTATTTTAGGCAAAATTTTGAATTCAGTCACAATCATGCTGATCCTCCAGGTAGGAAAAGTTCCTGACACATGGCAGAGGTTGAATTCTCTGCCTAACCTTACATTTATGTTTATTTCTAGTTATGCCTAGGTCTCTGGGTAGTTGGGCAAAATTTAGTTTACTTAAAATATTTAGTAATGAAATCAGCTGTTATAGCGTCCACAGATAGAAAGTACCAAAGGGGGAAACTGGGGAAACACTCAACCTTTTCCTGGCATTTCTCAGCTTGAACTTTCCTCTCCATGAGCAAAAGATCTTCAGTGGCTCCTTTATTTGACATAGTTCAGTCCTTCCTTTGCCCCAACTTCTCAAATCCGGACACTCGAATTTCTTCTTCCCCTGATAAGTGTTCAGAGTGTTACTTCGTTTCTCACACGATGGTATTAATTGATTCAAGGATTGAGAGAGAGTTCAAGGATTGTTGTGAAGCACAAATGAGCTAACCTATGTAAAACTCTTTGCTCACCTGAAAGTGCTATATAAATTCTGTTACTATTACAACCACTGTTGCTGCTGCTCTTACAATTACTACTATGTCTGGATCTCATTTTTCTATCAGGTAAAATAAAGTGGTTGGAGCAGAAAATGTCTAAGATACATTCCAGCTCTAAATCCATTCAGATATGGCTATTTTCCAAGCAAGCAATGAAGTCAAAAAACAAATGTTCTATTTGCTTTGTCATTTTTTCACACTTATTTGAGGTATACAAGGCTTTGTTTATGCTTAATTTTGATTATTTGACTCAATCTTTAAAAAAAAAAAGGATTTGCACTTAGGTGCCAGAGCCAAATAGGGGTGGCTTTGACCACACCCTTACATGTAGCCTACCCAATTGAGAGAGATGTGGGCTAGATGATGATACAAATATATGGGTTTGGACCTGGTTGGATAGCAAGCCAATTAATGGCTTGGTGTTAACCTTGGAGGACATCTTTCATAAAGTATTCCAGAGATCTTTGGTTGCCCCAATCAGGTCCAATTTTTTTTAATAACTTGGATAAAGTCTTATCAGACTGACAGATAACACAAAGATAAAATCAATAGCTAATACTTTGGATAGCAAGATCATGACACCAAAATACTGTGATGGGCTGAATCTAATAAGATGAATTTTAAAGAGAATAATTATCTTATTCTTGGGTTCAAATAATTGGCTTCATAAGTACACTTTTGTGGAGAAGACATGAATATAGGCTGGTTTGGTTGAAAAAGACTTGGGGATCAGGTTAGTGTCATGAAGTTCAAATGTGAGCCAACAATGTGATTAGCTGGAAATTGTCCAGAGAAGGGTATTCAGACAGTTTTGGTATCTTCTTTAATCAGCACAGTATGTTTTATTGTAAAAATCAACACTTTAAACTTATATAATGATAGACTGTGAAAGACAAGGATCACAAGGAAAGAAACCGTACAAATATGGATTTGTTCTCTTGTGTGTATGCTCTTTTCTCAGGCAACATGGTATACTAGGAAAACCTTTGGAGTCCAAAGATTAGTATTCTCATTGTGTTTCTTCTACTTACTACTACCTTCAGTTTAATGTTATTATTTACTATTATGCTCTTGACTCTATCTTACCCCCACTCTCTCCCACCTTTTTTTTTCCCTCTCTCTATCCAGTTTGTTTTACCCTTTTCTTTCCCAACTCAGATCAGCTTGCTTGCACTGTTCATTCTATAATATTCACTCGGGTGCTACTGCTCATGTAGAGAGCCTCCTGGCCCTGTTTCACTCTTTCTTCCCCAGTTATAGGATACCAAGAAATTTGTTATGAAAGTTTAGAGATCACTTCAGCTAACATAAGCCTTTTTATAATCAACCCAAGCAATTTTTTTTTTCCTTGTTTAGGTCCTAATATTTTAAGACTTTTCAAGAAAAGTTTCATAATGGTTTACTAAAACTCCAAAGGTTTTTTTCAATATCAAACAGTTCAGTACCATTCCCCTCCGAATGATGGTGATTGAGTTACATGCAAATCAATGAGAATTATGTGTATTACATTTCTCTGGAAATTTGCATGATTCCAGGATGATGAAAAAAAACTGTTCAGCCACTGAGTTCTGTCTGTTTTCATGAAAACATTATTAGCAAATTGTTCAAACTAGGGATGTTTAACTGTCAACCTGAAATAAAGAAGATTGCCAAAACAGCAAAAACAAAGGTCTTTTAAACAAGGCAAGGGAAATGCACTAGGATTCAAGAGTGTCCAAGAGTGGCACAGAAGGGGCAGGGTTCAATGCATTTCAACAGTGAGGAGGTCTCATGGGAGGCACAGCCTTGAGAAGCTGTTATATAAGTTGTTTTACATAACAACCAAAAGTCCAAAGAGAAGGCTGAGGGAGGCTGGAGGGGAGAGGTGACATCTGGTGAGAACAGCAGGCTCATGCTCCAGGAGCAATGGAGAAACCAGTTTGGACCTGCTCCAATCATGGGATCAGTTGGGATAAAAGTCAGGTAGGCCCTTCTGATGTCTGTTCTCAACATTCTTTTTTTAACTGGTTTTGATAGCCCTTAGGCAATCATAGCTCAAGGACAGGCAAGGTCAGCAGCTGCAATCAACATTCCCCCCTCTTGGACAAGATGAATTCCATTGCCGACCAAAGGAGAATTTAAGAGTTCGATGAGTTCATGACCATGAAACTATCAGTAACACAGACCCCCAATATAAGAAGGGACATATAGGCAACACTTAATTTGCCCTCATCCCACCCCCCACAAAGAAGAAACAGAACTGTGAGGGATGGGAATAGTGCAAGGGGAAGAAGAAAAGAGATTGACCAATGCATTGACAGGAGTCACTGGGGCAGTCCCTTTTGGCAAATAGGCCTTACAGAGAACAATGGCACATGGGGAAGAGGCAAAGGGGAAAGGTAACCCACTCCCATTGTCCATTTCATCAGATCATCATATCTTAGGGCTCAGACATCTCAGGCAGCCGTCTGGTTTCCAAGAACATCTCCTACTGTAGTCATCTGATCTTCTGGATATCTCCCTTCCTAGGCATCCTGGACATTGCCAACAATAGACTAAAGGGAGAATCTAAAAGAATCTGTAAGAATCTAACTTGCAGAATGAAATCTGCAGCCAAATAACCCTTTAGGGTATACATAAATATACACACATATACATATATGTATATATATATATACACATGTCTGTATGCATGTATATACAGATGTAGGTATATGTTTGCTTGTGTATACACATATGTATATACACGTATGTACATACATACACACATAACATATGAAAAATTGAACCCCACAGACTTACACATTACCTTATATGTGCTTGATTTTAAATTATTGCAGGGTACTCAGTGACCAAGTTACTGGTCCATGCTGTCAGCAACAATAGTCAAGTACATTACTAGACTGATTGAAATGTCTTGATGGCCTTTAAATCATTTGGCATTGGTGCATAGAACAATGGCAAAAGTTAATCTCATTAGCCATCTTACCTAATTAAAAGTACGATGTGCTTTTAGCAGCATCTTTTAATTTAGAAATTAATTGTAACAGTAATCATGAGAAGTTTATATTTATATGTATATATATACACACACACATACGGGCACACACACACACACACACATATATAAATAACCAGGACAGCTTATAAAATATTTCAGCATTGGGGTAGACTTAAAAGGACTTGATTACCTTTTGAAAAGGGGAAAAAAGATAAAGGTACTTCATTAAGGTTGGATCTGATAAGTCATATTTGGTATGAAAATGCAATTTGCCTAAAAATATCATAATAGTGACAAGAGCTAAAAACAGAAAACAAGTACCAAAGTTCATAAACCTGGCAATAAAACGAAATAATACTAATGGAACATGCTTTAAAACAAAAAAAACACCAGATAGAAATAAAATAAATTCTAGTCAAATATACTGTTGTGAAACAAAACAATCTTCCTACACATACTTTTCTGCCATTCTAAGAACAGAAACCAAGATAATTAATTTGCAATACTCTTCTGTGCCTATTTCTTTAAGATTTTGATTTTAATAAGAGATACTGTGTTACTGAAGTGCTTGCTTAAGCAGATATCAGTGAAAAAATATCAAATAAATAAACAAAGCCATTATTATATTTGAATACCAAGATCATGAATGCACAAAATGTCTGTCAACTCATTAATAGGACAACTCATTCATTAATAGGACAACTCATTTCCCCCTCAGGAGGATGAGATGCTGCTAAGGATCTAATAACAAGACCCTTTCTAAGTAGGTGACTTCTGTGCTTAAGTTTAATGGTCACACAAATGAGTTCACCCAAAAGATGCTTATTTTAACAAAGGGCTGGCGTGGGGTGTATGAATTGGGTAAGTAATAATTCCATATTGTATCAAATGAGTTGTCTGTTGTAAAACATGTTCAGTTACTAACCATGTTCCAATTGACTTGGAATTATACCTATATAGATCATTGCCTCTCAAATTCTCTTCAGATTTTTGTGTAATTTGCTTGCATTTCAGGGCATGCTCTATATACAAGTATTAATCCCACATTAAATGATAAATCTAAGTAAAATTGTATGTCTTTCTGAGGTAACACAAGGTAAACCATAAGTCTAAGTTAACTGTACTGAAATTCTTTTGACACAGAATCAAAAATGTTTGATATTTACCTTACTAAATAATAGGATTATACCTTAGTCCCACAAACTGCTATTACATTGTCTAATTATTTCCGTAACACTCTGAGACATTTCAAGGACTTTTTCTTATTTGTGAATATATAACTAATGATAGGCAGGAGACAAGTCCAACTATTCAACTATTTAGTTGTTTAGGATATAGAAAGGGCTATAATTTCAGGTTGAATAGCTCAGATCTTGCACAATGGCATTTTATCATAGTAGCTTAGATGTATTCCAGTATTAGCTGTTGAGATAACGATTTAATACTGTGTTCATATCTTCTGCTGATCACCCTCCATGATTATAGAAATTTGCCATAAAAGGAAAAGAGGGACAAAGCTATAGTAAGGGGGAAATGCTCCCCCAGCTTGGTCTCGATTTCAGGTGAGAGTCATATAGGTAACCAATTGTATTGACAAAATGTCATAGCTAGGCTTAGAATCAGCAAGGTGGGAAAATTTTCCATTCATGAGGAAATACTACAGTGGGAAATTGAGTTAGGAGAGAACTACTTTAGGCCATGCCATTCTCTCAGCCTTCCCATGTGACAGAACACTATTGGCAGTTCCCAGATGTCACCCCCATATTGCTGCTGGCATTATGGATCATTGACTCAGTGGCATTTCTTGACAATCATACCTGGAATCAGATTCAGAATAATGTCAATTGCAGTCTCATAAGATTTTTACCTTAAATAGCCAGTTTTACTAATCATGCTTAGGGCTGGACATAAATTACTCTCATAGTGTAATAAATCAGCTTGCAAGTAAAAAGTACCCATCCTTCCAAAACTCACACAGCATCCTTTTCTGTAGCTTATTTTATTTTTCTAGTTTAAACTCTTCCTAGTATAAAAACAATTAATAAAATAGTTATAATCTGTGATTTCACATGGCGAAGCATAAAACAAAACCTGTTACCAGTCAGGTGATCTCAATTCAGCGGAATGCATCTTCAAATTACTTATACAGAAAATCATTCATCCTATCATATGTAACTTTACTTCCTTAACATAAACTGGTTTATACTGTGAGCTGATTTGTAAAACCTAACTGTATCCATAGCTTAAAGTATGTTGGGATAAGTATTATAAGTCATTGCCATTAAAATTCTTTGCTCTAAGATTCCAGGTGGAGGACCGATTTTTGGCTCAGACAAAAAGCACTAAGTACTTTCCTAAATTGCAGGAAGGATATGGTCCCTTATTCTTGAGCAGAAATCCTTGAGATTTTTCACAGAGAGAATTAATACGCTGAAAATCATAATGACCAACATCTACATGGTACATGGTGTGTAATATAGGCAAGGCCTGATGTTAAGTTCTCTATAAACAAAAGCTTCCTACAAACCATCCTGACAGGTGAGTGGGGATGCTTATCCAACCTTTCCTTGTTTCTTTTTTTTATTTCCTGTTTACTTGCATTTCCTCACATTTCAACCATCTCTCAGATTATAATCACTCCATTGAATGCTTCCTTTACAATTTTAGTACATATTGTTGTTAAACAAAACTACTGACTTATTAAAGACTTTTACTCTCGAGGTACAATATTGACTACTAATATACCTATAACAATTAAACTATTGGCCCATTTATGGCCAAGCAGTTATAATTCTGTTATTTTCTAAAAGATGGAAGCACCAAAAACCCATTAAAAGATTCTTAGCAACAGCTTACAAAAACTGTGTCTATTCTAGTAACAATTAAGTTCTACTATATTATTCAGAGAAGTAACATAAAGCATTTTTCTAAATAAATATCACACACTTTTCAAGTTGCTTTCTTAAATACCATATTTCCCCATGTATAAGATGCACCTTAATTTGGGGGCCTGAAATTTGAAAAAAAATGCATTACGTAAAGTTATTGAACTCAAGTTTTATTCATCATAAAATTCATAAAATAACACGATGAAATTCAAGGACCTTCTGCTCGTAGCTTTCAGGCATCTTTTGGGCAAGTCTCATACATGTACTCATGCTTGGTACATTCCATTTCATGAACCTGAAGTACCCATCGTGTGCTCCTTTGAAATCTGTAACTTGTTTTTCGTCAGCAATTCTTCTTGCCTCATGCTGAACCATCTTTGTGGACACAGGAATTCCAATTGCCCTTTGCTCTTCAATGTGTATCTTCAATTCCCTCTCTAAATCAGGCCATTTTGCTGACTTGCCTCTCATGGCCTTCTTCTGCTGTGGCGTTTTCAATAGGGTTTCTTCTTCCCATAGCCAGTCTCAGATTGTTTCCTCAGTTGGAGGAGGACCAAACTCAGGTTCAGCAGCATGATTTCCCTTCACTTTTGCCAATCGGATCACTTTTAACTTGAGTTTCAGCACTGTATAAAAATCTTTTCTGAGCCATTTCTGGGCAGAACATGGCAAAACGTAGCCTACTATACTGGTAACAATTGCAAAACAATGAGCACAAAGACAAGCACGAAAAAGCAAGAAATGCAAGTAAAAAAAATCTACAATGAGCACAAAAACAAACGCGAAAAAGCAGGAAATGCAAGTAACAAAAATCTACAAGCGCTGTATAAGATGCACCCAGTTTTTAGACCACAAATATTTCAAAAAAGGGTGTGTCTTATACATGGAGAAATACGGTAAACTCTTTTTTGTGAGCATACAGAAAGCAGAGCAGGTCTCCAAGATTTGAATGCATAATCTGCTATAAAAAAATGGATAGGGGTCGCATATAAATTATAGAAAAAATTCTAAGTTCAAAAACATGCCAATTCAAAAGTTATTTCTAAACTTTTTTCTGTCACTTTAATTTGTCAAACTCTCAAGTATCCCATTAGGTTTTCTAGTCAAATCCTATTTATTTTTTGCTTGGTCTCTGATTCTTTTCCATGAGCTAACCCTTAAAACTCAGCCAAGAAGCCAAACAGTTTGCCAGATTCAAATTGAACATAATCTACAAACCTTAATTTTAGGGTCCAATTAAACCTGGATTTATAATTTCTAATATTCAATATAAATTTCCAATTAAAGTTCTAGTTAGTTAGAAACAAATGACTTAAAAGCAGGCAAAAAAATGAAGCTGTAGTCACCCTTTAACTACATTCCTGTGTAATTTATTTTTCTGACAATTCTGCTTTGCACGGCAGAGAGATTTACATAGCTCAGTGAACAACATTATCAAAGGAAAGGGGTTTATTCAAATTAATCTGTTGGGTAGCGAAAGGGAGCACCTGGAGAAAAACCCCTTCAAATTGTCTGCATTTATCATTATTTTTTTCAACTGGTTTCGATAGCCTTTGGACAACTTGTAGCTCTAGAACTAAGCAAGGTCAGAAGCTTCATTCAACACTACTGTCCAAATAACCTAAACGGAATCCAACATAAGAGTGGAACCCTAACAATGAATGATAGGTATAGGATAGAAAGGGTAGAGAGTCAATAGAACTTTTGAAGGGGCGTGAGGAAGAGTTCCTCCATATTTAAATTTCTATGACTGGGGGCAGAGCCAAGATGGCAGCTGGGAAGCAGTGACTGACATGAGCTCCCCACTAAGTCCCTCCAAAAACCCATAAAAAAATGGCTCTGAACCAATTCTAGAGCTGCAGAACCCACAAAGTGGCAGAGGGAAGCAGGGCTCCAGCCCAGGACAGCCTGGATGGTTTCTGGGTAAGGTCTGTCCCACACGGAGCTCCCAGCCCCCAGGCGAGGGGAGCGGAGCTGAGCCCAGCGCGCACGGCGCAAACAGACCAGACGGGGACCTACCAGACCAGGAGACGAGCAGAGAGTGCCCTGGCATCCTGAATTACTGAGCTGTGGCATGTACCAGACCTCTCAACCCACAAAGAGCAAAGACATCAGAGAAGGTTAGTGGGAAAAGCTGCGGGACTGAGTTTGCGGTTCGGCTACCGCCCCTGGGGAAGCGGAGGTGGGGCAGCTTTAGAACTACAGCTGCAGTTGCATCTGGCCCCAGGCCCACCTGGTGGGAGGAATTAAGTG
>CM053622.1:121183159-121203152 GCA_028646595.1 Phalanger gymnotis
CACTTAGTTCAGGGGAAAAAGCCAGCACCCTAAACTTCAGAGCAAAATACAAGCAAATTACAAACATCAACAGATAGACCTTGCCTGATTCAAATCCCAGTACATAGTTACCAGAGTTCAACAAAGTCTCAGCATCCAGGTTTACAAGCTGGAGGGCTCCTTAGCTACAGCTGCCCGGAGTCTCTTCATCAACACCATCTCAAGAGCCCTTAAACAAATTACAAACAGACAGACCCAATACAATTCATAGTTACCAACATCTAGGTTCAGCCCGGGAGCTCAGAACAAGGGCTGGCCCAGAGTCATGCGCGCCACCACTGCCACGGCAAAGAGCTCCCAGGAAGAAAAGGCCAACCCCTGGCTTTTATATCTTTGTCAGTGTCAGGGGTGAATCACACATGCGACTTAGCCACATGACCTAAAATCTTCGCAAAGAGGCACCTTAAACCCACGTGGTCTAAGAGTCTCTGCTGTCCCAGACATGTAAACTAGGCCCTCCCTGGAGATAGCCTCACCTTGGGCCCCACCTCAGTCATCAATCCACATCCATATAGGTTCCACACCTAATAGGGGATTGGGCCTGGGGCTTAGCATAACTCAAAGCAAACAAAAGCCAAACTCTTCAAGGGCACTTGTTGAACTAAGTGCTAAGGAGCCCATTTTGCTTAACAACACACAGGCCCAGGATCATAAAGACTCATCTTCCTGATTTCAAATCTGTCCTCAGACACTTATTAGCTGTGTGTCCTTGGTCAAGTCATTTAAACCTGTTTACCTCAGTTTCCTCATCTGTAAGATAAGCTGCAGAAGGAAATAGTAAAGCACTCCATTTTCTTTGCCAAGAAAACCTCAAATGGGTCATGAAGATTCAGATAAGACTGAAAAATGACTGACTGAGCAGATATAAAGTATTTACTCCCCTCTCCTCCCTACTGCCAAAGCACTGAATTTTGAATATTAGCAGGGAAGCTGACACTCAAAATCTCTTCAATGGAAATCAGGTAGCGTTTTCCCCATTGTATACTACTTTCTAGTCTTTTTACAAAAGGCAAAGAAAAAAACTTCAGTGGTATTTTTCTATATTTGGCCTCAGGTTAGTATCAGATTAGTAAGTAGTGTTCAAGGGTGAAAGAAAAAAATAATACCAATCCTCTCTCCTGCCTCCCTATGTCTGTACTGCTTAAGCTCTCCCTGTGTCTCAGCCTTGAGTTCTTTTTTGGTTGAGGAAAGCACTATCTCCCATACTGGAAAGGAAGAAATCCTTTCTCTTTCTTTTATAAACGGCAGTGACAATAATCATCTAAAATCAACATCGATGGCCTCTAGTATGTAAGAACCGGGCTCTGATTATCTCACTCCACTTAAAAATAATTTTACTTGTTAGGTAAGAATATTCTTGATTGAATCAGTCAATCACCATCAATCAATGAATCAATCAAAGCCATTGGGTAAAAAAATTGGTCCCACCCTGAGAAAGCAGGAGCTGTTATAGGACCATGTGTAGATGCTCAGAATCTATGGAGAGAGAAGGAGGAAGATCATAGCTGAGGCAGACAGAACTGGAAGCCCAGTCACAACCAGTGAAAGGACAATGAGAAGGTAAGACTGAGTTGTGGCAGAAAAGGGGGAAATCAGGGAGAGCCAATGAACTTGGAGGTATCTCCGAGCAGAAGACTGGATGCCACCAGTTGTACTCATATACTTAAGGACTAAGCTAAGTTTCAAGAAAAAGTTTATTCTTTCTCAAACTCTACCTCCCAGTGACTACCTCTCCACAGATATTGTAAAATTATCTGCTGCTTGTTAAAAAAATGTTTCCAGCAACTTTAATCTTGCCACAAACATAAAATGGCTAGAAGTTAATTATACATCCAAATTAAGGAAGAAAATCTGGAATTGGGAAATATTTAATGAAATAAATAAAAGCATAATAAAATTTAAAAAAAAATTAAGGCAGAGGGCCAAATCTCTGCCTAAATTCTAGGAAATTTCCTTGCCGGGGTTTCAGAGCAATTGTAATTGTACTCATAACTTTTGTCTAAAATAAACTCCCTAAAGGCACAGAGTAGTGAACCACATGGACCTGGGGCCATTTTATTTCCCCTAGGTTTACAATGAGATAATTTCATGAAATAGTATTACATAAGCATTTTAGAAAACATAAAAATAAAAACAGAAAAATTAAATGTCTCCCACTTGTCTACCGGTTTGTCTCCTCTGGTAGAGAGCAAGAAATATTACAGAAAAATTAAAAGACTCTTTATTGACAATGGGATGATCTCTTTATCCCTGGGTAGAGAGAGAAGGCTTTTTAAGCTAGCTTGAAATCCCTCATTAACCCTGGCTACAGATCACTGTGTCCTTCTCCCTCACACTTGGTTACCACCCTGCACTACTAACTAGGTAGCAGAGTGGATAGAGTCCTGGGCCTTACAGCATTTAAAAAGGTTTGAGAGACAGAATTCCTGAGTAATTTGGTCTTGTTATTAATAATGTCAGCATTTTAATAAAAGGATAGTCAATCATGGCAGTGGGTTGACACTTATATACCCATTGGAAATAGGGTCTTCTTGATGGCAATCGATTCTCATTGGTTAAGAAATAATGTTAGAATATTATAATGAGGGACTGGATCAGAACTTTGATAACATCATTTACTTTTTAAGTTAACCCTAGCCTTGGGCAATATATTCAAAGTATTTATCCCCACCTTTGGGTTTGCCTCAGTAGAACACAATAGCTGCCCCACCTGGGTGGGATCTTCATAGAGGAGAAGGCTAGCTCAACTTGGTCTTTCAAGACTGAGATCTTGAAATGAGGATAAAGGAAATGGGGGTGGGAGTGGGGAGAATCCGAAACTCCCCAACAATTCGTTATTAATAATCACTCCTCTCAGTCTAGAATAAAGAAGATCTCAGTTTAATACAAATTCAGATACTTGCTAGCTGTTTGACCCTGGATAGCCAATTAATCACTATTGGCCTCAGTTTCCTTAACTTTCAATTGGGGATAATAACAGTACCTACCTTGAAGGGTTACAGTGAAGATCAAATGAGATAATACCTGAAAAACCCTTAACACAGAACCTGGCACGTAGTAGGCACTGTATAAATGCTTATTCCCTTCCCTTCCCTTCTTCACTAATCTCGAATAACTCTCATTAGTCCTAATGGCACATCATAGCTGTGCCATTATTTCTCCTAGTGTCTTTAAAATGACATAGCTCTCCCAACTTTTATTTGTTGTTTGTTATTTCTTTTCTTTTTCTTTTCTTTTTTTGTTGTTACTGTTTCTGATAACAGTATTACTGTTCATTTTTTTTTTTTTTTACCATTCTGTGACTATTTTCAGAAAGTAAATATTAGAAATTTCAAAGACTAGCTTAAGGCCCAATTTGATTTGTCCTACCTGATTACGTTATGTGGCAAGCATAATTTCTGAAAGTTAATAAATTGATCTTTAGTCATTTGAGAGTTTTGTTTGATGTAGAAATGTATGTTACTAGATGTCTATATATAATACAGATATATCTCATATATATTCCACCAGATCACCTCATAGACTGGGTATCATGTACAAGTTCTAAAAAATCTTATTAAATTGAGAAAGCTCCTAAAAGGCAGAGACTGCTCCATTTCTGGTTTTATATCTCCAGTGCCTGAAATATAACAGGCAATTAATAAATGCTTTTCGGGAAGTCATTCTACCCTGCTATTTAGGAGGATAGACCCCAGTCAATAAGGACATTGAAAAAGCTTTTTAAAAATTTTCATGCACATATGTATACATGAATAAATGCCTGTGTATGAATATACATGTATATGAATGTAATGAGCATGAATGCATGTAATATATTAATGTACTCATATTTGAATGCATGTTATTTTATTTAATAGTCAAAGACTGTACTATTAACCCATTTTTATCTCAAAAGCAGACTTTTTTCCAATAGCAAAAACCATTTCATTAAGAATTAAAACAATGCAAATAACATTGGAAAGAATAAAATACTAAAAGCATTCTTGACACCCAGACTTTAATGGGAGTAGTGTCCTAGACTTCTTTTTTTTCTTACTTATTTTTTTGTTACATTTTAAGTTCCATATTATCTCCCTGCCTCCCTCCCTACTCCACACTAGAAAAGGTCACCATTTGGCAGAGATATATAAATATATGTAAAACAATACTATGCACACTTCTATTCATCAGTTCTTTCTCTGGAGGTGGATAGCATCTTCCTTCATAGATCCTTTATAGTTCATCTGCGTATTTATAGTACTCAGGTTAACTTGGTTGTTCATTATTCTTTGAACAATATTCGTAACAGCTCTCTTTGTGGTGGCAAAGAATTTCAGTTCTTTATGACCACAAAGAAAGCTGCTATAAATATTTTTTTAACATATAAGTTCTTTTCTTTTTTCCTGGTCAGGGAAACAGACCTAACAGTAGTGCTGCTGGGTCAAAGTATATACACGGTTTTAAAATTCTTTCGGTATAATTCCAGATTGCTCTCCAAAATGGTTGAATCGATTCACAATTCCACCAGCAGTGTGTTAATGTCCCAGTTTTTCCACATCCCCTCCAACATTTGGCATTTTCTCCTTCTATCATTTTAACCAATCTAATAAGTATGAAATGATACCTCAAAGTTGTTTCAATTTGTACTTTCTAATTAAAAATGACTTAGAGCATTTTTCATATGAATATATATAGTATTGATTTCTTTATTGAAAAACCGTTCATAATTGGAGAATAACTCATATTCTTATAAAGTGATAAGGTTCTCTATATATTTAAGATACGAGTCCATCATCCAAGAAATTGTCTATAACCACCCCTCCCCCCAATTTTCTGCTTTCCTTCTTATCTTGGCTATGTTGGTTTTATTTGTACAAAACCTTTTTTTATTTAATGTAATCAAAATTATCTATTTTGCATCTCACAATGCAGATTCTTAACAATGGTCAGAAACCAAAGTGGGGTATTTAGGGGCATTTGAGGGCATTTACAGATATAGGATCACAGGGTTCCACCAGGGGAAATGGACAGTGGTTCTCTCTTTTTTATTAAACCAATCCTTAACATACCTAATTCTATTTTCATGCTAAAATTAAAAAGGCTTATTTTGAAAGAAAAAAATGAACTTTATTCTAGTACTTTTATAAAAGTAACTTTTATAAGGATAGTGTATTCTTAGAGTCTATAAAACATCTGAGATCTAACACAAATTATGTCTGTTGGCTTGAAAGAGAAAATTCACTCTAGAATAAGTAATTACGCTAGTGGTTCTTGGTGCCAGTTCCTATTTTTTTTTAAAGAGTAAAGCTACAAAATGATTTATGGAATGATGACATGTGGCCATTACTGAGATACAAAGAGACCAGGCACCAAAGCAAACACTATTCAGGGGAGTGGGGGTGGAGGTGAAGGCTAATGACTGTATTAGGTACTTTTTTAAAAAAGACACCCTGAAATTTAATCATCCTACATGATTATCATTATTAACTACTATTTATTGGGCTCCAATAACAGAGTGAAAACTACAAAAAGACCATAGAAGAGATCATTTGTGCCCTAAGGGTTTGCCATTTAAGTTATACCAGAAGCTTAATGTTTAATGTTTCAGGAAAGAAAACCAATTTTAATGACTTCTGAAGTCTGCAAATGCAATTATTAGGAATCAATAACATCTAAATGATGACACTTTAAAGTCCAAATTCCAGCCAGTCAGCAATATTTCTGTAGCACCCACTGTATGTAGACTGCTGTTAGGCGCCCTGGGGCTTACAAATGATGTAGATAGCACTGTTTCTTCCCCCAAAAGCATGTTCTACAATAGGTGCCCAAGTCAACCAACCTCTGTATATGACTAATCACCAAGTGACAAAATTGAGAATAAGACAGGTAACTTTGAAACTGTTTTGAGAGGATTCGTGAGTTCAGTAACAAGTCATAAGTTAGCTGTTTTGTTAGTTGTCTTCTGAGTTTTAAGTTAAGGTATAAACCTTTTAGCAGGTATTTTAAAACTAGGATTGTAGTAAACCTCAAGTCCTGAACACTGGGCTTACATCACCTCATTTTTTTAAGGAAAAACACTGACAAACTAGGATTCATAGACATGTTACTAAGATGACTTCAAGATCATGCGAAATGAAGATTCATTGAGGTGCTGGAAATGTTTCACCGAGAGAAATGAAAACTTAGGAGACACGTGAAAATCGTCATCAAATATTGCAAAGGCCATCATGTCAGTAAGAGATTAAGTTTATTTCTAAAGCATAGAAAGAAAGAATAGAGAGATATCATAGATGAGTGGATTTACTCAGTAATGAATTGTTAATTACATTTACTAAGTGCCTACCTTGTGCCACACACTTTGCTAAGTGCTGGGGATACAAACATGAGAAAAAAGACAGCCCTTGCCCTTAAGTTGCTAATTATCTAATAGGGGAAGACAACACACAAAAGAAAGCTGAAAAAGGAGGGAGTGAGGGAAAATACCTAGAGCAGGGCATAGTGGAGAAGTCAAAGATAACTAAAATTAGTGAAAACTGAGAAGTCAAAGAAGTCTAAAATAAGTACAATTTGAGAAGCCAAAGAAGGCTTGATATAAGAAAAAACTTCCCAACAATTAGTATTATACAAAAGTGAATGATTTGTAAGGTGGCCAAAAGATATCAAAAAATAGTTCTCAAAAGAATCTTAAACTCTTAACAATCACATGAAAGGTTCCTCCCAAGCACTTAATAATAAGAGAAATGGAAAACAAAGCAAATTAGCAACAAAGATAAAGTAGGGGATAGTCAATGTTGGAGGGGTTATGGAAAGACAAGTCATACAAATTAGTCCAACCATTATGGAAAGTGATATGGAAATACACTTTTTTTAAAAAAAGTGGTTAAAAAATCCGTACTCTTTGCCCTCCAAGATCCCACTGATAGGCATATACCCCAAGGATATCAATTACAAACCAAAATATCGAAGGCATCTTTGTAAGAAATTGAAGTAATCTTTCTAAGAGCAGAGAACTGGAAATAAAAAGGCCTTTTCTTAATTAGGAAATGGTCAAACAAATTATAGCACATTAAAGTAATGCTATATTTATGTGTTCTAAGGAAGGACAAATATCGGAAATACAAAAAAAAGTGTGAGAAGACACATATGAACTAATCCAAAGTTAAATTAGCAAAGGCAGGTAGGTTATACGCATAGTGACTATAGAAGTATAAATGGAAAAAAAATGAGAAACATGAAACTGAACCCTGTCTAATTCTAATGACCAATCTTGATTCCAAAGAAGAGATAAGGAAATTCTTCCTTGCCTTCATTGGTTTCATCTGATCTTAGTTTTGTAGAATTCTTTTTGTCTTTTTTTTCTTTTTTATTCTTTGTTTCAAGGGAAGGCAATCTGGGTAGGAGTGGGGGAAGAATGTATTTGTAAATGAAGGTTATATAAAAACAAAATCTAAATTTGAAAGTAGAGGAAAAAGTGAATGGGTTGCCTCAGGAGGTAGTAAGTTCCACCTCTCCATAGCTCTTGGAGGGAGACTGAGTGATGACTAGTCAAGGATCCTCATAGAGGAAATTGCTGTTCAGATATGAGCTAGATCAGATTGGAGAAGGAAATGACAAATCACTCCAGTGTCTTTGCCAAGAAAACCCCAAATGGAGTCACGAAGAGTTGAACATGACTGAAAAATGACGGAACAACAACAGATTGAATTGCTCTGACGTCTCTTCCCACTGTGAGATTCTGAGTCCCTAATTCTCTAAATACAGATACAACTGTCTGGAACAATGCAGAGTACTGTATGTAAGTAGAAAATCTTCAGGGAAACTTCATATCCATAACATGGGACACTAGTTTCTGGAGGAACTGAAGTCAATTAGGCAGGCAGCAGTAGTTGTGAAAGATTTCTGGCAGAGTGGAAGTCTTGAGGAGTAGTTAAAGGGTATTTTGATGCTTATGAATTGGTTATGTTTGCTACAAAACAAAGTCCTGCTACACTCTCTTATCTTGTGAAATTCTTATTCATGTTTATTCATAGATCATAGGTACAGAAATTTAGAGATGGAAGAAACATTACAAGTCAACCAATTCAACCTCTTTAGCTTTACAGAAACTGAGACAAAGTGGTCAAATGGTCTATGTAAGATCACATTTTTAGTAAATTTAGTAAATGACAGAGCCGAGGTTTGAAACTAGGTCTTCTCACCTGAAATAGAGGTCCTCCATGAAGGATCCACCCAATATGCTGGAGACCTTCCTCTTTGTTTTTTTTTTTTTTTAAGGATCTCAGTATACCTTTATAGCATTTAAATTGTCCACCTGTTGTCTCTCTTCTCTCTAAAGTAGTGCTATATTTATGTGCTCTAGGGAAGAACAAATATCAGAAATACAGAAAAAGGTGTGAGAAGACATATATGAACTAATCCAAAGTTAAATTAGCAAAGGCAGGAAGGTTGTATGCACAGTGACTACAGAAGTATAAATGGAAACAATGAGGGACATGAAACTGAACCCTGTCTAATTCTAATGACCAATCTTGACTCCAAAGAAGAGATAAGGAAATTCTTCCCTGCCTTCATTTGAGAGGTAGAAAGCTAAGGGCCGTAACAACAATTTGGCTAGCAGCTGCTGCTGAGGTGTAAGACCCAACAAGACCAGCAACAAGAGCTGCCAGCACAGGTCCTTTGATCTGCCTTTCCAAGGAAACAACTTTAAGGGGTTAACAACAATTAAACATGCATATACCATTCACCTAGTTCAGGGGAAAAGGCCAGCACCCTAAACTCCAGAGCAAATACAAATAGAAATTACAAACAGAAAATATCAACAGATTAAATAACGATATTCAACAGATAGGTTTTGTCTAATCAAGACATCACATACACAGTTACCAAAAAGAGAAGCACCAATGAGTCTGGGTTAGCAAAGCAGAGGGAGAGTTACAACGACTTGCCCAGCGTCTCAACACTCCTTCCATGAGTGAGCACCAAAGGAAAAACACCAACCTCTGAGTTTATATAGCCTGTTCAGCGTCAAAGGGCATCAGACATGCGACTCAAGCCCACCGTGACCTAGTCTTTCCCTTGAGGTAAGGAGGTCATCAAAGACTCCTGATGTAATCAAAGAAACAAAGTCTAGACTCATCAAGGGCACTTGATTACCTAAGTGTTCCCAAAGAGAAAACAGTAAAAAGGTTCCACCTTAATTACCAAAACGTGGGTGTAGAATTAGACTCTCAGTATACATTTATAGCATTTAAGTTCTCCATCTTTTGTCTCTTTTCTCTCATTCATGACCAGGCCAATTTCCTTTTGGGTCATAAATGTCTTTGAGAATTTATTTTGTGCCACTTCTTTGCATGTAAGCCTTTTGCAACTATCTGAAAAGTGGCTTTCTCCCCACCTCCAGAGCTATTGAACTTAGAATATCTTACCCGGAATGACCTCCGTTGTGCTACTGGCCCTCATTTTCCCTTTCTGGCAACTTATGAAACTGACAAAGGAAAGGTGAACCAATGGAAGTAGGAGGTAATCATGGCAAATTTAAAGGAGGTGATCTAGCCCAGGGTGAGGCCTGTGGCCTCAAGGTTGCATGCAGCCCTCCAGGTCCTCAAGTGCCACCCTTTGACTGAATCCAAACTTCACAGAACAAAACCCCTTAATAAAATGATTTATTCCATAAAACTTGGACTCAGTTAAATGGCCACACCTGAGGACCTAGAAGGCCACATGTGGCCTTAAGACCACAGGTTCCCCACCCTTCATCTAGCCCTTTCTGTGAAAGGTCTGGTCTAAAGGTTTATTGGCTAGAGGGGAGAACGCTGGGATGCGGTCGACTGGTCAGAAAAAAATTGAAAGAGTAAGAGCTCTGGGAGGTCAAGAATCTTAAAACTTAAAATCATAGAATGGTAGCCAAAGCTCTCAAGGGGATCATCTATTCCAACCCCTTTATTTTAGAGAAAAAAAAATGAAGCCCGGGATGAAATGATTTTCCTGAGGTCACACAGGTAGAAAGTGACAGAGGCAAATTTCAAAGGCAAGCCCCTGACTTTAGATCCATAAAACAATTTGTTCTGTGACAGTAAGTTCTAGGAAATTGTTTTGGATTGGTTATGATACAATGTGATTCAAATCATATTGATAAGCCACCTATAATTTTGTTTCATAGTTGTTCAGAAACCCTTATTTAGTACACACACTATACTAGATGGAGTTCTGGACTTAGAGTCAGGAACCTAGTTTCAAATCCAGACTCGGGTTTATTGACTCAGAGCTTCAACGTCCACATCTTTTAAAAGGGATTGATAACATTTCCATTGCTTCAGAGGATGTTGATGATAAAAATGCTCAATAGTTGTTTGTTATGGTTATTTTTAGAATCTCAGTTTAGGCAATTTTCTTAGTAATTTGTTTTGGTCTGGAACTATGATTTCATTGGTGTAGTCTTCTCTCTGTGGGGAAATTCTCTCCACCATTAGAGCACTCTATCAGCATTAGAGAATTGTCACAGGCACCAAGAAGTTAAGTGGCTTGACTGACCACACAGGTACTTACTCTGTGTCAGAGGCCTGACTTGAACCTAGGTCTTCCTGACTCTACTGTCTCCCCTCTGGTTACTGCAGCAGGCTGCTTCTCTCCTATTCACAAATTCCATCAATCTCTTCTCTTTTAAAAATCTTATTGACATGCTTTGTTTTTATGTTATATATACTTACAGATGACTCCCACTTTGTGAGAGGTTTCTTACTGGGAGGTAATACAATGGAATGCCATTTTTAATGAAGAACTCAGGGTCCATGCTGTGGAACCATTTTATAGGTTAAACCCCTCATGGCAAGGTCTTTTTGATGCTTCAGTAACTAGACACCTAAGATATACTTGTGTTATATTGAATTCCTGTCTGCAATAAATGGTGTTATGGTAAGGTCCACCTAGAATAAGCTGGCACCTATCTATATGTGCATGAAGAAAAGGATTAATGCAGTTATCTGAATGATTCAAGGAAAGAGGCCAAAATCTAGAACAAAAATAAAGCCTGATATTTGTTTTCATTATCTGAGAATTCCAAGGAAAAGCATTTACTTAGTCAGAATTTTCTAAATAATAGCCTCAATTTTCCAGTCTGTTAATGTTGTATGGACCTGATCTAAACTGCATTACATGGCCTCTTATTACCTATGGTGGGCCATGAAGGGCCAGAAAACATGACAGATATTTTCTCATTTAGGGAAATATGATTCCCTAGATGGCTGCTGCTCCAGGACGTAAGCTTTCTATGGAACAAACTAACTAGATGAGAAGTGAACCACCCAATGAAAACAATCCTGTAAGACAGAGATACGACAGCAGTCTGTGTTAATGTGCTTCTACTAATGACGTTCTCCATTAAAACTGGATCCTTTCTGACTGCACCAAACTTGGCTTCAGGGGAATGTACTTCTTTCTCCCTATAGATTTCTATAGCAGTCCCTTACATTCCAAAATGATGAAGAGAGTAAAAGATTCTACCTTGGGAGCAAATATCTGAAAAAGGCGTATTTAATATCAGGATTTGGGGTGCTCACTTGTTCTTTCTCTACTCCCACCCCCACCCCCAAACCCAGCAGCTACTGTGATCTTCGGCTAGGGGAAGTATGCTTTCTATTTATACAAAGGGCATTACTGTGTCTCGCACTACAGAAGAGTCCACAGGCCAAAGGATCACAGATTTAGCACCAAATGAAAGAGATATTACGTGGCATCTAGTCCAACCCCCTCATTTTATACAAAAGGAAACAGAGAGCCAAGGAAATGAAGTGACTAGACCCTGGTCAAATATATATAGTAAGCAGCAGACACAGGATCTGGCTGAAGGCTCTCTGACACAGAATCCAACATTCTTTCTAACAGATGACGCTGGCTTCCCTGGATTGCGCCCCATTTATACCTTTGAATTCTGTCTCTAATCTCTTTTCTCTCTGTGTCTAACAAGATGTCAAAACACCTATTAATGCCATGGATGTCCAAATGACTGATGACTCAATCAAACATTTTGGTTGAAGGCATTTGGGGCATCCATCCACAAGACCCTAACAGAGCTATTTTCATGGTAATGAACAATCGCCTACCTACTATACAGGGGCGATCGCTTTAGTGGTTTTATGGTTTATAAATATGTCATGGAGTTGAAGAAACTCAACTCAAGACAACAAATTTTTATTAAACAATACTATGCATAGATACAGGCATCAAGGTAGCTCAGTGGATAGAGTGCTGGGCCCAGAGTTAGGAGGACCTGAGTTAAATCCTCAGACACCTACAAGTTGTGTGGCCCTGGGCAAGTCACTTAAAGCGTTTGCCTTAATGCACTGGAGAAGGAAATGGCAAATCACTGCAGTATCTTTGCCAAGAAGACCCCATGGCCAGTAGTGGCATGCTATAGTCCACAGGGTCACGAAGACTCAGACACAAGTGAATGACTGAATGACAGCAAATGCATAAAGACAGCAAAATATGGTCAATAGAGAACTAGGCTTGGATCCAGGTCTTGTGTTCAAATTGTGTCTCTAACACATTCTGCCTGTGTGACCCTGGGCAAGTCCCTTATATTCTCTGCCTCAGTTTTCTCATCTGTAAAATGAAGATATTGGATTATATATCTTCTAAGTTACCTTATAGTTGTAAGTCAATAATCCTAAGTCACTTGATATCTCAGTAATAAATGAAGTTCTAGAGAAGGTGCCAATTTATATCAGTAGAGGGATTTTTCTCATCGGGGAGTTCTGTATCCTAATGAAATCACAGGCCCAATCCCCACCCAGTCCTCCCAACCATATGTAAGGGAACTTTAAAAACTGAGGCATCTAGGCGGCCCAGTGTCTAGAGCCCTGGGCCTAGAGCTAGGAAAACCTGAGTTCAAATGTGACTTTCCAATCTGGCTTGTATGACCCTGGGTAAATCACTTAGCCTCCATCAGCCTCAGTTTCTTCAACTGCAAAACAGGGACAGTAATAAGATTTACCTTGCTGGGTTGTCAGGATCAAATGAGATCATATTTGTAAAACACTTAACACAGTGTCTGGCACATAATGCTATGCAAATGCTTATTCCCTTCCCTGTTTCCTTTCCCTTAAAAGCTTAGGTCTTACCATTTTCCAGTCATTGACATGGGAGAAAAGGAGAGAGATTGAGAAGAAGGAGAAACAGTTGTTCGGTGTCCTGAAAAAACAACAGTTAGCCGATTGACTGAATTTTTTGCTTTGCAAATGCCTGTCTAGCACGCTACAGACACAGTTGCTTTGTTCTCAGCGCTACCCCCACCCCCCCAAAAAAAATTAGGAGGCATTTTATTCCCTTCTCTGAAAGCTTGTTCTTCCTAGTTTTCAAGAAAGATGATAAAGATCAGTGAAGAATTACTTGGGTAGATTCCACATAAAGATATGTAATGAAGTTAATTCATTTCAGGTCAGCACTTAAAAAACTGAGAGTAAAGGCATGTTTTAAGGCTAGTTCTTTAGGGGAGATACTGGCCAGGATCATGGAAGGTCTAAATATACAAAAAACAGCCATTCCACAGAGAAGTCAATGGTCTTTCCCCCGAATAGTGAAAGGTTTCTTCTACTATGAGCAGATAACTTTGGGATCTCTACATCCTATGCATAATTCCAAAGTGTTACATATTTTACCTAGAAGGAGGGCCTTCAGAAGTCTGTACTTATATCACTAGACTAGACAACGAAAGATCAATGCATGTAGAGCTCTAACAGTATAACCTAAATAAGTACTTACAGCCAATCAACAAACATATATTAAATTCTTATTGGGCACCAGGCACATAGAGGCAGCTAGGTGGGGCAGTGGATAAGATGCTGAGCCCTCATCAGTAACAGTGAAGTTTGAAAGAAGGGAGGGTTTCAGGCTAAAGATAATGAGTTTTATCTTGTACATGTTGAATTCGAGATACTTATGGGCCATCCAATTTGAGATGACAAAGAAATGGATGATGTAGGATCACAGTTTAAGAGAGAAATTAGCACTAGATATGTAGATCAGGGAATAACTTGCATGCAGAAAATAGTTGAACCTTGGGAGCTGATGAGAACAACAAATAAGATAATATACAAGGAAAAGAGAAGAGGCCATAGGACAGAGACATGTGTTTGTACATAGCAAGGACAAATGCAGCAGGGAAGGATTGAATATTAAAGAAAATAAGGATGATAGTAGGGACAACTTTCTGGACAAGGCAAAAGGGGATGGGACCAAGGGCAGAGGCAGAAGAGTTTGCCTCATCCAGGATAAAAGGCCACTTGTTCATGAGATAGGACAAAAGAGGAAATGATAGGAAATGGGAGGAGCCAAGATGGTAGAGTACAGGACAGGATTGTTGCTGAATTCTCCCAACATTCCTCTCCAAAAAAAAAAAAAACTTGAAAATAATACCTCAAATCAAATTTTGGAGCAACAGAGCCAAGGAAAGCTTAGACAGAAACATTTTTCCAACCTTAGACAACTTAGGAGGCCTGCAGGATAGGTCTGTAACACTAGTGTAGGCATAGGCCCAGAACATGGCAGGAGCACCAGCAGTGGGCTTTGGAGGATGCAGTAGCAGCAGGTTCAGGAGCTCTCAGCCCAGAGACCGTAAGGGGATTGGACAAGTACTCAGAAAGAGATTACAGGGGACCTTTTGCTAACACAAAGTGTAGCCTGGTACTAATTGGTAAGTCTACTGCCCATAAGCAGTTCTGGGTCACAGTTGCAGAAGAGAAAAGTACTTGTGATCAGTTGAAGGAGAGCAGGGGACCTTCCTGGGTAAAGACCAGAGTGTAGACCAGGAGAGCAGTGACTACACCTCTCCCAGGATAAGACGACTTTGGAAGCATCAAAAACTTGCAGACCCCCAGAGCCACTTCTGAAAACAGCAGCATGAAAAGGACTGAAGCTTGGGACAGTGCCTCCCCACTCCAAGGTGATCAGAGCCCAATGTTAGCATAAAGTTCAAAGTGAAGAAATAAGCAAACAACAAAAAAAGAACTTCAACATGAAAAGGTACTATAGTGGCAGTGAAGAACAAAAAATAAATTTAGACGACAACAAAGTGAAAATACCTACAAGCAAAGCTTCAAAGAAAAATGCTAGTTCTCCACAAGCCCAGCACAAATTCCTGGAATAGGTAAAAAGATAAAAGTGGTAAAGGAAAAATTGAAAAGAAAAATGAGAGTGATCCAAGGAAATTATGAAAAGAGAATAAACAGCACACAAAAAATACTGAAGAGAATAACACCTTAAAAACAGAATTGGCCTAATGATAAGAGACACAAAAATTCACTGAAGAAAAAAATCTCCTTAAAAAGCAGAATTGATCAAATAGAAAAAAGAGGTGCAAAAGCTCACTGAAGAAAATTTTTCTTTAAAAATTAGTATTGGGCAAGTGGAAGCTGATGACTCCGTGAGACTTCAAGAAACAATAAAAGACAAAAGAATGAAAAAATAGAAGAAAATGTGAAGTATCTTGTATATTTGGAGGGAATAGCAAATTGTACATGGTAGCTTTGCAGTTTCATGTTCAATCAGCTTTTTTGTTGTACTATGTTATGGAAATGCTTGTTTTGTTCCATGAATTGAAAATAAAACAAATATGTTATGCGAAAAAAAGAAAGAAATATCTAATTGGAGGGGAGAGTGGATTGGCAGAGACAGTGGTCAGAAGCAAGACAGATTTTTGAAGAGGGACTTTAGAGAGTGAGATAGGGAATTAATTATGACAGTGCAAAAGGATTTCCTTGATGCAGTGAGGGATCAGTTGAGGTTTTATAGCATAAATTCATAGTAGTCCTAATCATCACAGGTTCATGACTTTCTCCAATTGCATTCAGCAAAAAATGAATAAGACTAAGGAAGTGGTTGGTGGGAATAATAGGCATGATTGGTGATAGGGTAAGGGGGCTAGAGACTTGAGTATAGAGGACAATGTGGAGTTGAACTAGTTTTCCAAAGGGTCAAGATAAGTATAAAAGGAAAATGTGAGCAGTGCAGGTATCATGGCCTGGGAAAAACTGAGGGGTGGAGACATTGGAGGTCATGGCAATGATTAAGAAGAGTATTAAGAATTATAAGACAGAGGTAAAGATAAAATGAAAAGAAATTATAATCAGATAAAGGAATTTTAGAGTTCATGATCATAGAAGTGGAACACCTATGGGTAATGGCTAGGGTTTCTCTGTGTAGCTAAAATGGAGTAGAGGAATAATCTAGGGAATCATAGAGATTGAGGAATTGGAAAATTAGATAGGAAAGAGGAGAGAGAGAGAGAGAGAGAGAGAGAGAGAGAGACAGAGAGAGAGAGAGACAGAGAGAGACAGAGAGAGACAGAGACAGAGAGACAGAGACAGAGACACAGAGAAACAAAGACAGAGACACAGAAAGACAGAAAGAGAGGGAGAGACAGACAGCCAGATGGGGTGAGGGAAGGGAGACAGAGAGACAGAGAGAGATAGTTAGAGGACAGGATTTGGGGTTGAATAGAAAGACTGTGAGCCAGGCACTGAACTCAATGAAGAAGGAAGAAGAATATCCTGGGGACCCAAAAGATAGTGGTTACTTGGATCCATTGAAGAGCCAGCTGCATTTGTACAAATTGCTATTTTGGGGTTAAGAAGCTACAAAGATAATCAAGACGTGGGTGCTGCTCTTGTGATATTTAAAATCTATAAATGACTGTGATATTGACTAGAATTTGATAAGGGCAATAAAAGAAGTTCAGAATGATATGTTAGGCTACAGGAAAGAAAAAAAAATAAAACATTTCTCCTCCCTTTCCCCATGCTGCTGCTTCTCCAAATTCCGTTATTTCAGTTGATTCCAAATCATCCTTCTGGTCACAGCATCTGGAAATTGGCATCCTATTGGACTCTGCCATTTCTCTCATTCCTCACAACAAATAAGTTGCCAGGTCCTATTAATTCTACATCTCTGTGATCTTTTACAGATGTACCCTTCCTTCCACTCATACCTCCATCTCCATAGTGGAGGTCATTATTATTTTTCATCAGGACTATTATATTAGCTTCATAACTAGTTTACTTGCCTCCAGTCTGTCCTTCTCATAATGTTCCAAATTCATCCTCCTTACCAGAGAAATCATTCCCTTCTCAGAAACTTTCTTTGGCTCCCAATTGCCTACAGGACACTGTATATTGGAAACCCTTTGGCCTGGCTTTCCAAGCCCTCCAAAATCAGAAGCTAATCTCTCTTTGCAAACTAATTTTACATTATTCTTCCTCAAGAAATTTATGTTCTAGCTTAACTGGGCTACTAGGTATTCCCTGATATTGATCTGTACCTTTTCTTCCCTGAATTCTTGGACCCTATCTTCCACCTGTCTGGGGTATATTCTGTTTTAATCTTTTTCTTCTTTCAAGGCTCAATGCATGTGCCAGTTTCTCCAGGAAGTCCTCTCTGATCCCCCAGATAAAAGTGAGTTCTCTCTTTTCGAATTTTATTGGAAAATGTCACCTGGATTTTTCTTTTACTCCTATCACATTCTATATTGTATCACCCCCACCCCACCTCTCACCTTTCTCTCTCTCTTTCTCTCTCTCTCACTCACCCCCTCCCTCACCCCAAACATACACACTCAGACTCAGGAGCTCAGAGAGGAAGGGACCAGAAGAGGAAAAAGCCTGAGGAGGTAGAGACTGACACCTTAAAATATGCACAGTTGTCCTGCCTCAGCTGCCAATTAAGTCTTCAAGGACAACAAGAAGCAGTCAGATACTATCTGTGCCTGTTCTGAAGTGGGGGAGGGGAGGTGTGTAGAGACCCTTCATCATGTATCCCCTAGGGTGTACTACACCTTCCCATTGAAATATTTGCTTTTGACATTAAAACTGAGTAACCCAACCCCACAATTTGATTCTTTAAAGTGAAACAAAGAATGCAGTACATAATCAAGTCAAATACCATGCTTAGATTTCTGAAAATACAAATAACTTGATGATTGATCAGCCATACCTGACTTTTCCTATGTGCATGCAAAAACTGCTAACTCAGAATATTACATTTCCTAGCCTAAACTGAGATTATTTACATATAAAAATCTCATTTTTTCCTCTTTTAGAAAGGAAGTCATTTCATATTCCCCCCAAGAAGAAATATTGTTTCTTGCAATCCACCTGGCTTCCTTTGCCTTCATAACAGCATCTTTCTCCCAGCAAGCAGCAAGCTGCAAACTGCAAATACTTCCATATGGAATGATTTGATCTTTGTGAAGGGCAAAATACCAATTAACTTTATTTTAATTGACCAAACTGTGTGATGTCTGGAAAAGTTGATGACTCAAAAAGAAAGTTGGGCAAGACATTTTTTTTTCAGATCAGAGGAAAATTGCAAAACAGTTGGCAGGAGACCAAATAGGCAAACTTTGGCAACATCCTGTAATAAACACTAGGAGAAAATCGTTAGGTATGCAACAAGCTATTCTGAAGCATTTTAAAAGGTTTCCATTGAGTAAAACGGCCCTTCTATTTCATTTAATCTTGTGTGCCTGTCTGTGTTTAGTATTCATCATGGAGAACTGCTAATTAGAACCAGACCTCTCACAAGCCACTCTGAAATTGTGCACAGCTCACTGTTGACCTGTAACACCCGAATTGTTTCTACTGTGGTCTTCTATGTAAGAGACACTCCCAGTTTTTTTTTTATTTTTTTTTAAATTTTATTTAATATGTTTAGTTTTCAGCATTGATTTTCGCGAGAGTTTGAATTACAAATTTTCTCCCCATTTCTACCCTCCCCCACACTCCAAGATGGCATATATTCTGGTTGCCCTGTTCCCCAGTCAGCCCTCCCTTCTGTCACCCCACTCCCCTCCCATCCCCTTTTTCCTTCCTCTCTTGTAGGGCAAGATAAATTTCTATGCCCCATTGCCTGTGTATCTTATTTTCTAGTTGCATGCAAAAACTTTTTTTTTTGTTTTTGAACACCTGTTTTTAAAACTTTGAGTTCCAAATTCTCTCCCCTCTTCCCGTTCCACCCACCCTCACTAAGAAGTCACGCAATTCAACATGGGCCACATGCGTATCATACTGTATAACCCTTCCACAACACTCATGTTGTGAAAGACTTCTTTCTAACCTATCCCTCTTTATTGAATTTTCTACCTTGACCATGTTCCTTTTTGAAAGTGTTTGTTTTTGACTACCACCACCCCCATCTGCCCTCCCTTCTATCATCTCCCTCTTTTTTTTTAATCTTCTTCCTCCTTCTTTCCTGTGGGGTAAGATACCCAATTGAGTATGTATGGTATTCCCACCTCAAGTCAAATCTGATGAGAGCAAGATTCACCCATTCCCCCTCAACTGTCCTCTCCTCTGCTCCTACATAACTGCCTTTTCTTGCCACTTTTATGCGAGATAACTTACCCCATTCTATCTCTCCCTATCTCCCCCCCCTCAATATATTCTTCTCTCATCCCTTAATTTGATTTTCTTTTAGATATCTTCCATTCATCTTCAACTCACCCTGTTCCCGTGCGTTCTCTCTCTCTCTCTCTCTCTCTCTCTCTCTCTCTCTCTCTCTCTCGTTATATATATAGAGATATAGATATATATAAATATATATATACACATACATATATACATACATACACACTCATACATATATATACATAAACATATATATATATATGCATATTCCCTTCAGCTACCCTAATACTGAGGTTTCATGAATCATACACATCATCTTTCCATGTAGCAATGTAAACAAAACAGTTCAACTTTAGTAAGTCCCTTGCAATTTCTTTTTCTTGTTCTTTTTCTTGATTACCTTTTTATGCTTCTCTTGATTCTTGTGTTTGAAAGTCAAATTTTCTATTCAGCTCTGGTCTTTTCACTGAGAAAGCTTGAAAGTCCTCTATTTTATTGAAAATCCAGATTTTGCCTTGGAGCATGAAACTCAGTTTTGCTGGGTAGGTGATTCTTGGTTTTAAACCTAGCTCCATTGACCT
>CM053622.1:121203652-121229496 GCA_028646595.1 Phalanger gymnotis
TCCTTTTCCATTTGGCTAATTCTGCCTTTCAAGGCATTCTTCTCCTCATTTGGCTTTTTGGAGCTCTTTTGCCATTTGAGTTAGTCTATTTTTTAAGGTGTTATTTTCTTCAGTATTTTTTGGGTCTCCTTTAGCAAGTCATTGACTTGTTTTTCATGGTTTTCTCTCATCCTTCTCATTTCTCCTCCCACTTTTTCCTCTACTTCTCTAACTTGCTTTTCCAAATCCTTTTTGAGCTCTTCCATGGCCTGAGACCAGTTCATGTTTTCTTGGAGGCTTTTGTTGTAGGCTCTTTGACTTTGTTGATTTCTTCTGGCTGTATGTTTTGGTCTTCTTTGTCACCAAAGAAAGATTCCAGAGTCTTAAACTGAATCTGGGTGCATTTTCGCTGCCTGGCCATGTTCCCAGCCAACTTACTTGACCCTTGAGTTTATCCACACTTGGGTGGATGTGCCAGCTCTACCACACCAGCACTCCTCCTTCCCCAAAACCCCCAACCTGCACTGGACTTAGATCTTCAGCAGGCTCTGCACTCCTGCTGTGATCTGCCACTTAATTCCTCCCACCAGGTGGGCCTCGGGCCAGAAGCAACTGCAGCTGTAGTTCTGAAGCTGCCCCACCTCCGCTGTTCCCGGGCCGGTGGCTGAACCTCAAACTCCCTGTCCCCAGCAGCTTTTCCCACTAACCTTCTCTGTTGTCTTTGGTGTTTGTGGGTTGAGAAGTCTGGTAACTGCTGCAGCTCACTGATTCAGGGCTCTAGGCATGCTCTGCCTGGCTCCTGGTCTGGTTGGTCTGTGTCACCCACGCTGGGCTCTGCTCCGCTCTGCTCAGCTCCCAGCTCCATGCAGGATAGACCTTACCCAGAAACCATCCAGGCTGTCTTGGGCTCGAGCCCTGCTTCCCTCCGCCGCTTTGTGAGCTCTGCAGTTCTTCTCTGTTGTCTTTGGTGTCTGTAGGTTGAGAAGTCTGGTAACTGCTGCAGCTCACTGATTCAGGGCACTAGGGCACGCTCCGCCCAGCTCTTGGTCTGGCTGGTCCGCACCACCCACGCTGGGCTCTGCTCCACTCTTCTCTGCTCCCAGGTCTGTGCATGAAAGACCTCACCCTGCAACCATCTAGGCTGTCCTGGGTGGAGCCCTGCTTATCTCTGCTATTTTGTGTGTCCTGCAGCTCTAGAATTGTTTCAGAGCCATTTTTTTAAATAGGTTTTTGGAGGGACTTGGCAGGGATCTCACGCCAGTCCCTGCTTTCCAGCCGCCATCTTGGCTCCGCCCCGACACTTCCAGTTTTGAAAACTTCCTGTTTACTAAAGATGAAGACTGAATTAGATAACGGATTTTTTTTCTATTTTATTTCATATATTTGATTGTATTCAATATATTATTGCTTTTAATAGATTTTATTTTTCCCCAATTACATGTTAAAACAATTTTTTAACATTTGTTAAAGTTTTGAGTTCCAAATTCTATCTCTTTCTTCCTCCCTCCCCTCCCCTCACCCTGAGATGGTAAGCAATCAGATATAGGTTATACATGTGCAAGCATGTAAAACATTTTAATATTAGTCATTTTGTACAAGAATACTCAAATAAAAGAAAAAGAATGAAAGAAAGTGAAAAACATCATGCTTCAGTCTGTATTCAAATGATATCAGTTCCTCTGGAGGCAGATGTTATGCTTCATCATTAGTCCTTTGAGACTGTCTTGGATCATTGTGTTGCTGAGAATAACTAAGTCATTCAGAGTTTTTCATGTTATAATTTTGTGGTTACTATATACAATGTTCTCCTGGTTTTGCCCTCTTCACTTTGCATCAGTTCATGTAAGTCTTTCCAGGTTTTTCTGAAATCATCTTGCTTGTCATTTCTTATAGCACAATAATATTCCATCACAATCATATACCAAAGCTTGTTTAGCCATTCCCCAACTGATAGAAAATGGGTGTATTTTGATTTCCGTGATCCATACCCTTGAAATATATTTCATGTCATTGTGATCCTTTGGGCTTTATTGTTTTTAAGTTATATTAAGAAGAAAAAAAATGTTGCTAATTTGTTAACTCACTTTACTTGGATTGGAGATATATATGCATGTATGTGTTTGTGCACATGTGTGCTTGTATGTATATGTATGTATACATACATATGCAATTGAACTATATTTATTAATTGACCATCATTTCCATCAATATTAAATTAATTTAATCAAACACCAATCAAGTTGTGTTTGTGTGTGTTATTGAGTTTACTGTTTAGTTGGATATGTCAATTATTTTATTCAAAATTACTTAATTAGTTGAATGAGAGCATAATGCCTTCCTCCCACTTTCTGTATACGGATTTAGGAGGGAAGAAAGGAGTCACAATGTTGGGCTGCTGACTGGAAAACAATGACATACGTGTGACATATTGTCTCAGTCAATGGAAACTTGAATTGAAGATCTCAAGAACAGAGAGGGGTAGATTAACCGAGGAGGCAAGATGGTCAGTAGGGTAGAGAATGTTTCTGTCCTATGCTAATTGCCTTCACTCATGTTCCACAAGTATTGAATTAGCCATGACAAGAAACAGTAAGAGGTCTCTGCCAATGATAGGACCCTGAACAGAATAGCATCCATTGTAAGAGCTTCTGGCTTATTTGGTCCTGATTCCATGTTCCACGCTTTGAGAAGGAGGTGCTGAATCTTGGATATAGAGTTTCTGAATCTTCATTTAATGACCGACCCTACTGGATGGTATGAGTTAAACATCAGGTAGGAACTATGTTATATTGTCTAGCATAATGCCTGGCACACAGTGGGCACTTAATAAATGCTTGTTGTTTTATTGGTTGATACATTCCTTTGTCTCCTTGCAAGAAGAGGCTGAGAACAGTTAAGTGAATAAAACTAGCCATTCCCCAACTGGGGGCAGAGAATGGGTATATTTTTCTAGGATATTTGGATTCTGAGGAGCCTGTACTCTGTGTGAGTGCTCTTTGGCTCCAGAAGTTGTAGGAACTGGGCAATAGGGGAGATGTCTCATTAAATAGTATTTCTTGTTCTTATGCCAAAAAATACAGTATAAAGCTGACCATATTCTGGTCCTCTGGGTAGTAACCACATAATGCAAACATGTGACTACAAATCAATTCAATTGAATAAACATTTATTATATGCCAGGCATGGTGCTAAGCACTGGAGATACAAATAAGAAATGAAAGACGGTTCCTGCCCTCAAGGAGCTTACACCCTAATGGGAGAAGACAACACATAAAAGAAAGCAGAACAGCATGGGGTAGGGAGACACATCTAGACCTTGTTCAGGACAGTTCAAACCAAGCAGAACTCCAGATGGAAAATGAAGAGTTGGAAACTCCAGATCCTGCTCCCATAAAAGGAAAGCTTTGGGAGAAGTTTGGTGCTCCCCTCTCTAGCCCTAAAATAATAGGAGAGAGGAGGCTGAGGGAGGTGGGGAGGTATTGAGTATCCAAGGCTGATTTAAATAGAGTGAAATGGAGATTTCAAGTGATCAACATACCCTGTGTATGTTGTGTAGAGTTAAGACTAGCAGAGATGTAGATGGGGCAGCTAGGTGGCACAGTGGATGAAGCTCCAGGCTTGGAGTCAGGAAGACCTGAGTTAAAATCTGGCCTCAGAAACTTACTAGTTGTGACCCTGGGTAAGTCATATAACCTGTTTGCCTCAGTTTCATCATCTGCAAAATTAGCCGGAGAAAGAAACAACAAATCACACCAGGATCTTTGCCAAGAAAAGTTCAAATGGGGTCATAAGGAGTCAGAAGTGACTGAAAAACAACAGACAAGCAGGTGGAGAGTTCAGAGTGAGTGGGAAAATTCAGATCCTGCCCTGTATAAAAGGAAAGCTTTGGGAGAAAAGAAGTAAGAGGCATGGTGTCAGCAATAACCTGGTGGGCCTAATATGTACACATGTACTATAGCCCCTAGACTGATGCATTGATATGGCTATCCAGGGAGAGTCAGGATGAGCTATAGAAGATTACTGACTCACTGAGAACGATCAAAAACTTGTTAATGCATTTTTTTCCCCTCCACTGGGGCCAGGGGGTGGGGAGAAGGGGGAAGAAGAAGACTGGAATTCTCTTAGAGTCCAATCTTTTCTGTTGCTATCTTCAAGTTAGAAGATAGGAATACCATCTGGGGTTAAAGGTAAATATCACATGAATCTGATTTATTTTAAGGTCATATTTGGAGTTTTACTGTTTTATTGGTTGCTATGAATGTAAGAGAATGAAAGGAAGGTTACATCAGCAGGTCCCTTACAGTGAAATTCTAGGAGGGCATGGACAAAAATCATGTAGTATGTCAAGGCATGAAATATTGGAGAGAATGCCTATGTCAATTAGATCTTCATCATCATCACCATCATTGACAGTTAGCATTTATACAGTGCTCTAAGTTTTTCAAAGAACTTTACATATTTTATCTTTTTGGATCCTTTATTTTATCCTTTTTTGATTGGTTAATCCTACAAGGTTAAGTGCTACTATTATCCCCTTTCTACAGATGAAGAAACTGAGTCTGAAAGAGGCTAAGTGATGTGCCCAAGATCACACAGCTCGAAGTCACAGATGTATTGAGATGCTGGAATGAGAAGGTCCTTGAGTTTGGTTTTTGAAACCTGATTCACCAGTTTATATGGGCCTTGCCAGCTATAAGAATAAAAAAAAATACATCATTTCCACGTAGGCGACTGGAGTTATTTCTACGTGTTCTGTCTGTCTGGGCACAAAAATAATGATTGATTGATTTATAAAAATGTTCCTGGCTTCAGAAACCCTCAGGGGATACACACACATAAAAACACATCCATATGTATGCATACAGATAGATCACTAAGTAAATAAAATCATATATAAGTCATATGGCAAACTTTTTTGGCAAGTTATTCTGAAGGGATAGGTGATCTACAAAAGCTATGTCTGCTATTCATTGAAAGCCATACAAGTCAAGGAGGTACAAATTAGAGTGAACCCCAAACTACTATGCCCTAATTCTTGATCTTTCCAAGTGGCCTATTACTATTCAAGGAGTGTTGTTAATTAGTCTTTCTGGAATGTGGAAGAGCAGAGGGAATTCCAAAGGTAACCTATGAATGCCTCCAATAACATAAGGACGTATATAGAGCAGAATCCATATCTTGGGCTGAATTTAGGGATGAGTGGTTACAAAATGCAGACCACATAACATGGAGCCTAGGAATCTATGGGAGTCTACATCTGACCTTTAAAGCTTCTCACTCATTCTCAGAGTAACTCTAAGATGTCTTTCAACAACTCAACTTCAAAGATCTCAAAGGCCAATTCAATTCAACACATTCATCAGACACCTTCTATGATAAAGCCACTGTGCTAGAGGCTGGGGGTACAAAAAATTCATTGATCTCTGCCTTCAAGAAGCTTATATTCAAATGGGAGGCTACAACATAATACAATTTATACATATGTAACATAGAAATATATACATGTATACTATATATATTATAATATATACAATTACAATATAACATAAAATAACATAACACATACAAATAATGACATATGTGATCTCAGGCAGGCCCCAACCATAATATTGCCTATTCCTAATCCATCTTCTTTCCAGCTACCTTGCTGCTAGGACCTGAGACCATGACCTAGAAATTTTAACCTACACATCTCTGCACCCCCACCCTGGGGCCCTGCTATGCTTCATTTTAATCGCCATGCCCAGTCTTTCAGAGAAGCCTCAGCCATGCTTCGTCTCAATCCTTCTTCAAAGGATAACTTTTCCCTAGTTGCCTTGCCACCACACATGTCCCTTGGCTTCCCCTTCCTCCTTTCCAGTACTAAAATCACAATAAAATCGACTTGGACATTGATCCTAGAAGCATGTCTCAATCCACTCCCCCGTGGCCCCACTCACCATCCTCGGCACTTTCTGGACATATGCCACCCTTCTTTGGACACTCCTCCTCTTTGTGCATTTTCTTAGAAGAGCATTTGTATTTGTATTTGCATTTGCTTAGCAAAGTGATTGACATGTAGCACTTGCTAAATCTTTTTTTCATTTTTTCCATTCATTCATACAAAATAATAATTCGATGTCATTTAGAGAGGAAGAAAGACAGACAGAGAGAGAGAGAGAGAGAGAGAGAGAGAGAGAAAGAGACAGAGACAGAGAGACAGAGAGACAGAGAGACAGAGAGAGACAGAGACAGAGACAGAGACAGAGAGAAAGAGTTGGTTGATTGGTTGGTTGGTTGGTTGTTGTCCATCATGCTGGAAGAGGACCAAAATGACATCACTATGCTAGAGTCAAGTTTCAATGTGTCCAATTGTGGCTGATCAGACCAATATGAGTCCGTGTGAACATTTGGGGTGAATATTCTAAATCTGCACATCTTGCATTTCCTTTGAGCTGTTTCAGTTCTGCTTTGCTCATAGAACACAGCACCCTCTCTGATGTGGGAATGCCATGCTGATTTGTCCTGTGCCAGTGTCTCCCATGTCACACAACTAATTCTGAAGTTCTCGAGAGAGACCTTGGGAGTGTCCTTATATCACTTCTTCTGACCACCATGTAAATGCTTGCCCTGTGTGAGTTCTCCATAAAATAGTCTTTTTGGCAATCGTACATTTTGCATTCTAACAAGGTGGCCAGCCCATCAGAGTTGCGCTCTCTGAAGCAGAGTTTGAATGCTTGGCAGTTTATTTCAAGTAAGTCACCTTATCCTGCCAGGTGATCTTCAGAATCTTCCTAAGGCAATGCAAATGGAAGCTATACAGTTTCCTGGCATGGTACTGGTAGACTGTCCAGGTTTCACAGGCATACAACAATGAGGTCAGCACAATGGCTCAGTAGACCTTCATGGAGACAGACACAGAGACAGATAGACAGGTATATATATAGAGAGAAAGAGAGACAGACAGACAGAGTATAATAATAATTGGAGTGGAACAGGAAAGGCTTCCTCCAGGAGGTTTGTTCCATAAGGCAGAGGTACAAAAGGAATACATTCTAAGCCAGGAGTCCAAAGAAGGGGTAGGGCAAAGGTGTGGAATACCTTGTCTGTGCAACAACTTTGGAAATGATGACATTGGGAGAAAAAAAAAAGCTGAAAATTGCATCATCCCAGAGTGGTGCCTTAAGCTAGAGCTGTCTGTAGGGAATCTACAGGAGATTGTTAACCTCGATAAAAGGAAGGGCAAATTCTTTCCCTGGGGGAAACCAATATTACCTTGGCAGCATGTGAAATAGCTCTTTCCTAGTAATCCGCCTCTTTAGATTAGATGAAAACCAATTTTATTTTTTTATTTGAACTCTTAATGTGGTAAGATATTTGGAAAAGGTCTTGTACTGGAAGTTCAAGTTAACACAGTGATATACCATAGCCCCCCCAAAATGAATGCAGTCTTGGGCTACATAGTGAGAGACATACTACGCAGGACGCAGAGGTTCTCCTGTCTATTCTGTCCTGGTCACACTACATGAGGAGCGTTGTGTTCTTTGGGCATTGTATTTTAGGAAGAATGCTGACAAATTGGCGAACTCTAAGAGACGGGCAATCAGGATGGTCAGAGATCTCAAGATCATGACAAATGAGGATTAGTTAAATGAATTCGGCGTATTTATTCTGAAGAAGAGTATTTAGGAGGACTTGGGGTTTGGTAGGTGGTTTAAGTAGTTGAAGGACTGTAATATGGAACAAATATGAGTCTTGTTCTGTTTTTCTCTAGAGGCCAGACAAAATTAGGAGCAAGAGGTAGAGGCGGGGTGGGGGGTGGGAAGCGAAAGGAGAGCTTCTTAATGTTGCGCCTAAAACTGCCTCTCTGATACCCTGAGGTGTTGGTTCTCTCTCCATACTCCAATGACCTCATATTTGCTTATCTGTGTGCATGGAGTATTTCCTGCAGTAAGATATAAATTCATTAAGGGCAGAGACAATCTTTTGGTTCGGGTTTTGTATCTCCACAGAACGGGTACCTAATAAGTGCATGTTGAATTGCATTCGTTTGAAGTCCATATTTATAAATGGTTCTCACCCACTTGGGTTCACATCCAAATAATTCAGAAGGTACTGGTAGAATCAGTTTCCCCAAAGTTAACTCTTCCTTTGAAGAAGCTTTTCTTGCCTCTTGACATTAAAGAGCAAAAGTGTCATTTTTTTTCACAGGATTGTAGCATCTGGAACTTTGCGATTATCTAGTTTAAACCATACCTGAATAGGAATCCCCTGCACACCAAGTGGGCTGTAGTGGAGCACACCTGCAATCCCCGCCTCTAGGGAATCTGAGGTTGGTGGATATCTCGGCCTGAGGAGTTCTGAGGTGCAATAGGGTAGGGTGTAGGCACTGTCAGGCACCAGTACGGTGAACCTCCAGGAGCAGAGTACCATCAGGCTGCCTAAGGGGTGGCGGGGTGGGGACAAATTAGTCCAACCTGGAAACAGAGAAAATCAAAACTTCTTTCCTTATTAGCAGTGGGATTGAGGTAGGAATGGCTGCTGCATTGCCAGCCTGGGTCATTAGATAGTAAGACCTGAATCAATCAATCAAGCAGTGAATAAACGAACGAATGAATGAATGAAATTAAATAAATAAATGTGTTCATTAAGCCTCAGAAATTACTATTCACGGAATCTCACATTATACTTTATACTTCTCTTACGGACTTCTCTTGGTCAACGTTGTATTGTAATAATGTTATTAGCTGACGTTTACATAGTGCCTTGGGGAAGCTAGGTGGCACAGTGGAGAGAATGCCAGACCAGGAGTCAGGAAGATCCATCTTCCTGAGTTCAAATCTGGTTTCAGAAACTTACTAGCTGTATGACCCTGGGCAAGCCACTTAACCCTGTTTGCTTCAGTTCCTCATCTATAAAATGAACTGGAGAAAGAAATAGCAAATCACTTCATTATCTTTGCCAAAAAAAAAAACCCAAATGAGATCACAAAGAGTAAGAAATGACTGAAAAACGACCGAACGGTGACATAATGCCTTAGACATTACCCAACCCTTTGATGCATTGCTTCATTTGATTTTCATAATAAGCTCAATGTTGTAAGGGCTACAGATATTTTTATCCCCACTTTATAGAGGAGCCAACTGAGCCTCACAAAGGCTGTGACAAGCCCGAGTTTAAGTGTGAGAGAATGGACTCAAATTCAAGTCTCTCCAAGCATAGAGTATTCCTGCCATTATACCACACTGTCTGTCAATAATAGTGCCATTAATTTTTTTAATTTTAACTAGAACTGTCATTTCCTAGATATAAGGAATTCCTGGCTAGGAAATTCCTTGGCCAAGGCAAATTATTTCTTTCTTTACAACTGATATTACAGAAGTGCCTGCTGCACCTGATGAATTGACTAAGATCGTGTAGTGCATAGTAAAGTCGGGGTTTGAGGTTGGCCTCTCTATTACACCACACTGCCTCTGCTGTTGTGATTGTTACTTTTGTCTGCCTTGTGATTATGTGGAAAGCAGTCTGAGGGGAGAGACCGTGTCTTATTACTCTTTTAATCTCTCATGGTGGCCAGCATAGGGATCAATGTACGAACTTCAGTATTTTAAGTATATCTTTGTCTTTTGAAATCTACTTATATGTGCACAAACAGAGAGTTTTCAGTGAGATGGCAAATTGTAATGCCATAAGTCTGAGCTTGATTTATTGTTTTATTGATTGTCTAAACCTAAAAAAGTGCTAATAATACAGATCAATCTTAAAAGTGTATCCTGTGTAGATTTCCGCCCCGCCCCCCCAGGGTAGCCTGTTAAACATTTACTAGTACACTTCTATACAATAGATTTGGCACAGATGGGAAATTGAGGCAAAGGTTTAAGGTGAATTGTCCACAGTTAATAAGTAGCAAAGTCAACATTTGAACTAGGGTCCTCCAATACCCAATCCTGTAGTCTTTCTGCTTTATCATTCTACATTCCTTGAAGCAATGCAAGCTCTTCGATAAGGCATCAGTTTTAGCTTGTCTTCACACTTTGTTGATTGATTGAGAATTTCATGTGATCTATACTCTGGTACAGATTGCCAGCTGCTCACATCATTTCATATCGTGCGATTTCATCTCGTGCGACACAAAGTAGTCCAGTCTTAGATCAAGAATAAAGATTATCCTATGGACAACTCAACCCACAAAATGTTAAAAACGCCAACAATAACAATTTAGAGAAAAGCCTCAAAAACATTGAATTATATTAAATTGGAGGAGTATGGCTGACTCACAAGGCTGAGAAATGGATTGTGTGGTACCTTAGGGTATCTCATAGCTCAACAGCTCAATGCCTTTCTTGAAGGCAAGCTATTTTAAAAATGCTATTTCCCACATACATAAATTAGATCATATTTTAACCTAAGGGAATATAAGATTAAAATGAGTGACCTTTCATACATTCCTGAACCTCTGTGTCATCTGTGTGATACAAGAGCTAGAAAGTTGCCTTTGCAGTTAGGAGATGTGGGCTCCACTCTTACTTCTGGCTTTTACTATCTGTGTCATCATAGCCAAACCATTTAACTTTTCCAAGCCTCAGTGTCCTCATTGGCAAAATGGTGATAAAGATCTCTGTACTACCTTTGAAACAGGACTATTATAGGGGAAATAATTTATAATTCTTTAAGTACTATAGAAAGGTGATTTATTATTGTTATCAGACAAAATCAGTGGTTATACCTAGAGAAAAAAAACACTAGGAAAAGTTATTACTTGCTTTCCTGCCTTTTCAAGACTGGGTTTCATCATAAACCATGGCCATGTTTTGAAATGGAACACAATGGCCATCCATTTCCGTGTAACCTTGCAGGATAGGCAAGAAACCCAGAAGACCTATTGCCTGACCTTTGGAACCCACAAAAGCAGCCTCTTAAGTGTGTACTTGTAGATGTTACCAAAAAAAAAACAAGCAATGCTTCCCATTTCATCACAGGAGTCAAGAACCATATTCTCAGCAAAGTCCATCTGGTTTAGATTTCACTTCAGAGCTCCAAACCAGGTGTTTCTCATGTGCATTTAATTTTTTTTTTAAAGAAATCTTACTGCTAAACATAGTATGATTTGAAGCGGTTTAATAATGCATATAAATAAATCAATGCTAATATTGTATTGCCAGAAGACTCATTTTTAATTCTGTTATGGCCTGAATTAAAATCAAGTCTCTAATCACAGGCTTAAAGGCAGCTTTAAAAGTACTTACTACTTGTTAGTACATTAGAAAAGGTGCTGAATTTGTTGTCTGAGGACCAGGGTTTAAACCGTAGCTCTGGCACCTACCATCTCTATGACCATGAATTCTACCATTCTATTAACCTGGCCAGCCTTAGTTACCTCATGGTAAAGAGGGCTAGAGTAGACTTGACGGGATCTGAGATCCCTTGTAATTCTAAATCTATGATTCTATGAAATATCAACTAAAGTCTCTTTTTCTGCTGGGACTCTTCCAAAGATGGCCGCCATATTCACTTTGTGAGACAGTTTTAGAACTCAGAAATGAATTCTGGTTCTATATAGATTGTGCTGATATTGTGCTGTTTCTTCCCTATCCTTCAATTCTCTAAAGATGATTTAGGAAAAATCTAGTGTCTCTAGGGGCGTGGAAATCTTAACAAGTATAGAAAACATGGCCCCGCCTGTGTCTGGTGATTAGTAATGGTCACTTAGCGAATTCAAAGAATCCCACCCAAACACTTGTGGAGAATATCATGGGAATATGGATCAAGAACTGGGAGAAACCTCATAAGGCCATCTTGTCCAACCCCTACATTTTGCAGATGAGGAAACTGAGGCCCAGGGAGGTCAAGTGCCTTGCCAAGGTCACCCAGGTAGCAGGCGTCGGAAGCACGATATTTAGGGCCTCTGAATCCACAGTTTGTATTCCTTTCACCATTCCAGACTGATTTCCACGTAATGCTATTTTTTTTCAGTCATTTTCTAGTCATGTCTGATTCTTTGTGACTCTGTTTGGGAGTTTTCTTGGCAAAGATACTGGAGGGGTTTGCCATTTCCTTCTCCTGCTCATTTTACAGATGAGGAAACTGAGGCAAACAGGGTTATTTGACTTGCCGAGGGTCACGCATTAAGTGTCTGAGGCCAGATTTCTACTCATGAAGATGAGTTTTCCCGACTCCAGGCCTGGCATTCTATCTGCTATGCCCGCCTAGTTGTCCACATAATAATATACATTATTATAAACCATAAGACAGGTACACTAAACCTTAACTAAATTTTCTCTCTCCCCAAGAACTGCATATGGTGCTATGGACCTAGTAAGTGTTTCATAAATGTTGTTGCACTGAATTCTGCTATCTTAGTCAGTCCCTGGAATAATAATCATGCTTATCCCCAATATTAGGAAAGGGAGAAGTAATATAGAAAGAATATTGAACTTGAGTGAGAGAGAGGCCTACATTCAAATTCCACCTCCTTTACTCACAAATTAGGTGACTGTGGAGAAATCATTTGACTTCTTTTAAACCTCCGTTTCCTCATCTATAAAGTGAGATACTAACAGTGCTTATTTTGTAGGGTTGTTGGGAAGATTAACTGAGAAAATACATGTAAGGCACTTTGCAAATTGTAGAGTGCTATATAAAAGGCAGCTGGTATGAACAGAAGTAGGAAGGACATCAAGGGTTTTGGACATTCATGAATTAGAGTGGGGGTAAGAAAAACCCCAAAGACAGACAGTGTGTCACTCTTCAAGGCATCTCTAAGAACTTCCTTCTGTTTTAGAAAAGGGGAGCCTCACTCCTGTTGAGAAAGCCCCATAAAGACCAGGAGAAGTACTCTGAAGACTTATTGTGACCAGGGCCAAAGCTTCCCTAATGGCTGCTATAGGTTGCCGTGAATGTATGCCACAGATGAGTGCTGGAGGAAGCCACACTGGGCAGGGGCAGCAGAAAGCTGTGTGGGGGGAGGGGGGAAGACATGGAATATTGGGGAGCATTGATTATTCTCATCAGTGACCCCAGAGGGAGATAAAGCATTGCATGGGTTTTGTGCATGACAATGAGGACTATTTAGTACAGAACTATGTAGGAAATGGGGTATTCACTCAGAGAGTATAAAATTCTTTTAGTCAAGCAAATGTATTTTTGCTCTTTTTCTGACTATTGTGATGGCAAATGAGGAATTGTTGCTAGTAAACTGGAATGTCCAGTGGAGATTTTCTCAAGTTTTTGACTGAGGCCTTATACCAGAGGAATGTAACTTTGCAGCGAAATGGTCAATTTCCAATCTCACATAGAAGAGGGGAGAAAGAGGGAGAGACAAAGAGACAGAGAGAGAGACAGAGACAGAGAGAAAGACAGAGACAGAGAGACAGAGAGGAGAAAGTTGAATGGGAGGTGAAGAAAGACAACAGCACAGGTTATATGTATATTTTAAATAAGAGATTCATAATTTTGTTACCTTAAAAAATCCACATGTTTAGAGAGCAAAAGACAAAGAAATCTATGAAATCTATTTATCTTTCCTTGTATACAGGGTGCTATTAAATACATTCCATTTGATAAAGAAGCCTAATTTCAGAGGAATGAAAATGGATTCAGTGTACCTTATGAATATTCACTGGTCACATACGTTTGAATATAGCCTTTCATATACAGAACATTTTCTAGCCAGCAGAACACACAGTTTAGTGTTATGCATTACTACCTGGTATTCTGTAGTTATAATTCTAAAAGAATTAGATCCTAGGGTCAGGCTTAAACTTTCTCACTTAGACTAGCTATCAGTCAATTATCAAGAAGCTTTATTAAGTGCTTATGATGATTTTCATTCATAGATGACAGAGAGATGTAGAAAGATTATAGACACATAAATAACAGACGATAGAGATAAACAGATAGACATATAGAGCTAATAGGTTAATCTTGTTCTCCAAATTTGGCATTCTAGCTCCCTCCTGTGTACTTTCTCCCAGGCTGTCCTCCATGGCTGGAATGGACTTCCTCTTCACCTCTGCCTTTTTTCAGAATCCTTAGCTTCCTTGAAGATTCATCCCAGGTGTCAACTCCTGTGGGAAGCCTTTCCTTATTTCTATAATGATTAGTATTTTCTTCTCCCTTTTCAAATTATACTGTATTTATCATTTGTGTAAATAATGTGCACTATCTACCTCACTTCTTTCCTGTGCGTTGAATTGAATAGAGAGATAGACAGATAGAAAGACAATTGATAGTCCCTCCCTACCCCTGACTCTAACCCTAACCCTAACCCTAATGTGCCAGTGGAAGCAACTAGGTGGTATAAAGCATTGGGTTTTGAGTCAGAAAGACCAGAGTTCAAGGATACTTCCTACCTGTGTATCCCTGGATAGTCATTTAACCTCTGTTAGTCTCAATTTTCTCATCTATAAAATGGGTATAACAACAACAGCAGCTACCTCACAGTGTTGTTGTGAAGGTCAAATGTTATATGTAAATTAATTTATAATCTTAAAATGCTATGCAAATATTAAGCCCAGTCCTGTTCCCCTCAATAAACCTCAATGAGCTGGTATGTATAGGAAAAGGTAGATCAGATCGCTGCTATGAAATTTTTCAATAAAACATTTGTTTTAAAGTTTTATCAATGATAGGCCAAGTAAGTGGCCACTTAAGACGTAACATGTAATTGGGCGGCAAACAATGTGCGGCACTCACACATTTTCATAAGTGTACATTTTTAATACACATTCAATGAAAGTTTCTGCTCTCTGTAACATGTAGATATTTCATAGAATTTCAAAATCCCAGAGTTGGAAGCAATCTCGAAGCTATAAAATCACAGTTGTAGAGCTGGAAGGGTCCTTAAGGGCCATCCAGTCCTGCTTTCTCATTTTATGGAAGAGAAAACTGAGGACAAGAAAAGCTAAATGATTTCTCTATGATAAGCAGTACAGTCAAAATTTTAGCTCAGTCCTCTGACTACAGATTGTGCTCCTAAAACTGCACCATGCTTCTTCTAATTCTTACCTGCACCATACATCTTCTCCTAATAAGTGGTCATCGTGTTGTTGTTTGTCCTTTGTTCTCGGAGGGGACCATGACATCACGAAGGTGAAGTCATGACTTATAAGCAAATAGGATTTAAGTGAGGAAGGGCTGTGCAAAGTCACCAGACTTACTCTCTCTTCTAGAGCTATCTGGGTCCAGTGGTGAGATAAGGATCAGAATGACTAGAGATAGCCCTGGATGCAGTGGAAGACTTTGACCTTTTTAAGTTAAGGTCTTTCCTGGGTCTCAGTTTAACTCAGTCAATGCTCATTTGATGATTAAGGATAGGTGAGACATGAGACAAAGAAAGGCCTCTTTTATCTAGTCAAAAAATAAATCAATCTGGGAAGGGAAGGCCCTCAGGATTTCTGGCCGAAACAGAAAAGATTGCTATTTCAATAAAGTGGTTATCCAGCTTCTGCTTAAATACCCAGCATCAGAAAAGTCACACATACTTAGCAGCCATTCCAGTGTTTAAGAATTATAAAAGTTAGCAAGTTTGTCCTTGTATTGAGATGAAATCTGTCTCCTTGTAATTTTCTTTTGTTGTTCCCAGTTCTAAGACCAGGCAGAATAAATTCTATCTTTCTTCTATTTCACAACCCTCCAAATATTTAAAGGGAGAAACATATCTTCCTTTCTTTAAACTAAACAGACACTGTTTTGTTTTGTTTTCTTTTCCTTATTGGTAATTACATGTCATGATTTTGAGTCTCCTCACCATCTCATTCCTTCCTCTGGACATGCTCTAATTTGTCCAGGAGTGGGAGAAAGTTTGATATAGTGAAAAAAAACCAAATAAACAAAAAAGAAGCCTGGGTTAAGTTTCTGTTTTTACTTTTTCTATCTGTCTAACCTTAGGCAAATAATTTAACCTCTTTGTGCCTCATCATCTGTATAGATGGGAAAATATTCTGATTAATGGCAGGAATTCAACAAAGGCTGCCAGCTTCTCCAACTCTACCTGGCCCTTTTTATTCCTGTTCCTGAATTTATTTGTATGGCAACCATATCAATTACAAGTTATATATAGAAGTCTTCATTGTTAGAAGCATATATTTCCTGGCCACATATGTTCTCTAGATGTGAGCCACTTAATATATATTCCCTAATCACATATATTCCCTATGTATGTCCATTTTGTTTGTTGTTCCCTGTTAGTATTTCTTCTAAACACTGGAGGGTGCCAACTGAAAAGAGTGTATCTCTATGTTTGTCTTGGGGAGCCTTTTTTGTCACTTATTTTGCTATTATTTGATTAAATACCTTTTGCTTCTAACTAATATGTCCCCTGGCTGACCTTGTAAAATAAAATATGTTAGTAGGGGCTTATACATTACGGTTTTCATTAGAAATTGACCCCCCTAAATGCCTCAGAGGCTATGTTTCTGAGGGCTCACTTGTGAGGGTATCCTGGGGAACTGCATGTAAAATGAGATGGTTGGATTAGACAACCTCTTAAGGTCTTTCCAGCTCTAAATCTATGATGCCTTAAACATAATATTTTGAACAGGCTCTCTCTAGGGCATTGTACAATGGGAAAATGATTCATTTTTCTGGATGTTCTTGTTTTATTTATTTCTAAGATCTTCTTAGGTTCTTTGGCTACCACTTATTTTGTGGTCCATCAAATTACATGTGTTACGTTAAAAGTTCGAAACCTCCAATAGACATTATCATGCAGGAGATGCAATTTTTAATGTAAAGGAGGGAGGGACAATTCTCAAATGCTGCCTTGGACTTAACTAGCATTAATACTCAGTCCTATTTCAAACCATTATGTTCTGCCTTTAAAGTGCAAGATTCCAGCAAACACATTATTTGGCAGCTAATCAAGGCCCATCTGTATCTTGAATTAGTGGTTGTCCCAACCAGGATATAAATATTAAGAATTGTTCATTTGAGCAAGTGTGCTAGATACAACATCTCATCTTACTGTCCTGGCCTTTAATATCCTCTCATGATCCCTTTAAAAGCCTATTAAGAAGGAGGAGGAGAAAATTGTTTGGGTCAAATAAAATTAAGCATTCATCTTAGATCTGAAAAGCTTATGTTTTTAGTCAGAACATTATTGGTTATGTAGTGTTCCTGGGTCTCTCTAGTGAATAACCACAGGCTACTTGCAGGTTGGAGGTTGGAGAAAGGAGGAACAATGCAGTATAAATGTATGAACCAATATGTATAGGGCAAGCTTTGGGGCATCTCTATTGATGCATCCACAGTTTGTCCCAACCTAGTGGGAGGAATATCACCTAAAAGCTACTTCCTGAAGACTGGGGCAAAAATACAAAAGTTGAGTACTCTGGGCAAATTAAGATTAAGGAGTCCCTTCATTCCTACAAGAAAAACAGATATAATTTAAAATGTTCTATCCCAGCTTAAAGAAGACTAGACACATTATTAAATACATGATTGATATGGACTTGCATTTATTTGATGTAGATGGAAAAGAAATAGAGACAAGTGCACCTTGAAGTTATTCCATGTCCCAAACTCTTATCCTTGAGTGAAAATGACACCAACATGAGTTATGCTCTAAAAGTATGAAAGAAAAAAACCCAAATTTTGATTTTTAAAATTGATCACACTTCTCTTAAACTCTTACACATGGATTAGATTTTTCAAGCTAAGCTGCAGAGACTTAAAGTTTGAACATCAGTGTGCCAAATAGCCCTCAGGTTGAACTCCATTAGAAGGTAAAGCAAGGTAGAAAGGCTCATCCTATAGTCTGACAAGTCATTTCTCTCTCCTCCTTCTGCCATTGCTGTCTCCTAAAATAATCCCTAGAAGGCCTTTAAAAAGTAAGAAATGATAAGGGAAGTTAGAATTGAAAGACAGGGTGGAGAGGAGCTGGGCTTCTCTGAAATTCTGCCCCTGAGGATTAGTTGCTGTTGGCTTCTCTGATAATGAAGCACAGAAACATAAAGGTGATATCATTAAATAACTAAAAGGTGATACTCTGAAGTTATAATCCCAAGTGCCATCCAAAAGTATAATCAAAATCAAATAAGGAACTGTGTCAACTTTAGTTTTACCGTGGTGTTATCAAATACCTGACTATATTTTACAGCTGAATTTTATACCTGAATGTATTTTACAGTGATCGCTAAACAATAGACATCTGGTGGGAATGAAGGTTGGGGACCCCTGTTTCCCATCCTTCTAGCTCTAGGTGGAAACTAAGTGTAAAAGCAAAGCTGGGGTTCCTTTTTTAAAATTTTAATTTTTTCAATAAATACAAATTTCTTTTCATTCTCCCTGCACCACCTGGGGGGGGGGGGGAAGAAAAGAAAAAGGAAAAACCAAGTCTTTTCTAACAAAAAAAACATAGTCAAGCCAAACAAATTCCTACATTAGCCATGTCCCCAAAATATGTCTCCTTCTATACTGAGACCATCACCTCTCTGTCAGGATGTAGGAAGCACACTTCGTCATCAGTACTCTGGAATCATGATTGGTCATTGTCTTGATCATTGTTCTTATGTCTTTCACAGCTAGTTGTCTTTATAATATTGTCATTACTGCAGAAATTATTCTTTTGGTTCTGCTCACTTCACTCAGTATCAGTTCATGCAAATCTTTCTAGTTTTCTCTGGAACTAGTCCTTTCATCATTTCTTACAATGCTATTGTAAGCTATTACAATATACTATTATATATAAAATATATTAATATTTGTATATCATATTAACAATATATTAAATTCATATTTTATATATATATACATATATATGTGTATATATATATATGTTTGGCCATTCCTTCATAGCTGTCCATTCTGAAAGAAAAATATTGGACAGCAGACAGCTAAATCCCCATCAGTGGGACCCTATTCACATAATAATGATAGCTAGTATCATTTATTTAGTGCTTTAAGGTTTACAAAGCACTTTACATATGTTAAATCATTTGATGCTTACAATTCTGTGAGGCAGGTACTATTATTATCCCCTTTTTCAGATGATGAATCTGACAGATGGGGGAATTAAGTGAGTTACCCAGGGTGAGACAGGTAGAAAATGTCTGAGGCAGAATTCAACCTCACTTTTTCCTGAATCTCCACAGAGATCTACTGTGTGCTCTGCTAGCCTACATGTACTATGACAATTTGGAATAGGAAAAAAGAGCATTGAAATAGGAATCATAGGAACTGAATTCAAATCTCATGTCTGAGAGCTATGTGACTCTGAGTCATTTAGACTCTCTAATTCTTGGTTTACTCATTTGTAAAATATAGGATAATAAGACTTGAACAACGGGCTGTTGTAAGGAAAGCTCCTTGTATATTGTATAATGGTTTAGAAATGTGAGTTATTACTAAAATGGGAAGCTTAAAGCTTCAAAAATCCTTAAGCGATTGATTTATATATGGTGAATCATAGAGACCAAATAAAAGAATTGCGAGGAATAATTATCAGCTTTTAACACATGTAGGACACCATTAGTGAAATGAATAACCTAGTAAAGGCATGCATTATTAATTCAGATGAAAACCTGGTTAAATTATGGAGCAATTATGTAGAAATGTACTTTTAATCCTTCTGAGTACTATTTAACTCCAATTGGGCTCTTCAGAGGTCCTGCTTTTCTGAATAAATTAGCAGAGCCTAAATTTGTAACATTTTCTATAGTCAAGGTCCAACACAGATATTATCCTTGTATGGGGAGAAAACAGAAGTGATGTGCCCAGGATCACCCAAGTAGAAAGTGGTAGCACTGGGATTTGAACCTAGGTCCTCTGAGTCCCATTACAGCACACTACACTATTACTGCCCTGCCAGTCCAAGCTCCTTATTTAACAAATTTTGGTCATCTGTAGAGTGTGCCCAAGGAAATAATGTATAATAAAGCTAAAAAGAGAGATTAGGGCCAGGCTGTGAAAGTTATCAAATGTTAAACAAAAGAGTCAAATTGTCAGACTATTTGTGCTAGTGAAGAAAATAGAAAAGTAAATCAGTGGAACAGACTAGGAAAGCAAAAATCAGTAATAATCAAACTCAATCACATAGTTTTTGTAATAAACTAGGGTTAGAACATAAACCACTTGGAAGTGTAAAGCCCAATTCAATGAGAACAGCTAGGGTCACTGGAAAAGAGTTTAGTAAAAAATAGATTTACATTAGCATCTTTATTATACCACGTGGCATAAAAGTTCCAAATGGATATGAACCTTCAATATAAAAGAACCATATTGCTTTAGGAAAAATTAGAGGATAGAAAGAGATCCCTTAACTAAGCGGCGAATTCTTAACCAAACAAGGTGTAGATGAGATCATAAAGGAGAAAATATAAAATTTCATCTACATGAAATTGAAAAGGTTCTGCAGATAAATAATCCATGCAACTAGGATAAGAAAGGAAACAGTCTATTGGAAATTTTTTATGTCAAATCCCTCTGACAAAAGTAATATCTAAGATTTTTAGGGAATGAAAAGTGGTCAAAGAATATGAACAACTTTTTAAAAAAGAATTATGAGCTATTGGCTAAGTTATGAAAGATTGTTCCAAATCACTAATAATAAAAGAAATGTAAATTAAAATGCAGTTGATTTCTGACCACCCACCCAGATAACTGACAAAAATACAAAAAGACAGAAATAGTCCGCATTTGAAGGATGGCAAGAAGGCTGGCATTTTGGTATTTGATGGAGTTATGGAGTGTTCCAGTTACTGATAAACAATTTGGGATCATTCTAGAAAGTGCCTAAACAATTCATACCCTTTGACCCATAGATCTCATATAGGACTTATATAGACACACACACACACATATACACACACATATACACATACATATAGGTTAATATATATATATGTTGATCATATAACCACAGAAGGACAAAGATGGAAAGAAATGTCATATATGCACTGAAATATCTAGATCAGTATCTGGTAAAATAAAAAAAACTGAAAATAATGAGGGCGACTAGCAACTGGGGAATAGATGAATAAATTGTGGGATATGAGTATAGTGTAATCTTATTGCACTCTAAAATTTTTGAAATAAGAACACAGGGAAGTACATGAAGTAGTGAAGAGAAATACATGAAATAGTGAAGAGTAAAGTAAGCAGAGTCAAAAAAGCAATTGTGTGTGTGTGTGTATGTGTGTGTTTATACTGGAGTGATGGGAACTTGATGATAGTATAAAGAGGTTGATTCAGAATTGGTTGCATATAGTGCATGAGCAGTCATTAATATTGACTTTGAGTTTATGTTGACTTAAAGGGGAGTCTCTAGTGGAGTCCTCCCCACCTCGAACCTCCATCTTTCTTTGGCCATGTGCTATTGAACAATGAATTGAATGGTTTCTCAAATTCGTAGATGATATTAAGCTGGGGAACCTAGCTGACATGTTGGATGCCAAAATCCAGATGCAGAAAGATTTGACAGGTCAGAGTGATGGGCTAAATCTAATGAAATATCATCTAAAAATCTAAATCAAAAATGTTACACAGTTAAACAAAATCAGCATCAAAAACGTAGGATAAGCAAGGTGTAACTAAACAATCATCCATGTGCAAAGGTTCTTCAAGCAATTAATACGAGTGAAGTGTTACATTGCAACCCCCAAAGCCATTGCTATCTTTAGCTACATGTAAAGGGTCATAATATCTTCAACATGGAGGGTGATTCCCCCTCTACTCTTCCTTGGTCAGACTTCATCTAACATACTGTGTTTAGTTATGAGTATCATATTTTAGGAAAAGCATTGAAAAGCTATAGTGCATTCAGAAGAGGGACAGCAAGCATGGTCAAGATACTAGAGACCAGTCCATATGTATGCAAATTGTTTGAAAGATTTGGAGCTGTTTAAATTGAATGAAAATTGATTTATAGAGAACATGAGAGTTGTCTGCAAGTATTTGAAGGGCTGTCATCTGGAAGAAAGATCACTTGTTTGTTTTGTTTCCCAGAGAACAGAATTAAAAAAAATGAATGGATTTTGCAGGAAAGCGTATTTAGGTTTGATATAAGGAGAATCTTCTTAATAGTGAAATTGGATCCCTTGGGAAGTAGTAGGATCTTCCTTACTGGATGCCTTTAAGTAAAGGCTGGATGTCCTTTTGGCAATGTTTTAAAAGGGATTTTTAAAAGGGATAGATGCGAGATGGCTTGGAGTGTATGGGGTATTCTGGAGAACTAGCACCTGTAGTGTAAGGGTTGTTCATCCGCCTTTGGTGTCCACCTTCATCCTCTTCTCACTGATGGCTCTAAGAAGTTGTAGCATGTGTAACAGCCACACTTCAGTAAACTGTCTCAGCAGGCTTCAAACCTGTCAGTGAGTTAGGGCAATGTCAACCCCAAATATGTGAAGACTTTCCCTGTTGGGATGGGTGGATGAGAACAATTTATTCCAGTGGCCATGAAAGTGGCCTGAAGTAGGTGCTATGGAGCACTTCTTAGAGCTTGATCAGACATTGAAGATGCCAGGTTCATCCACTGTGTCCTGGGCCATCACCAGTCATCATGGCTTTGTGCAACTCTCTCTCACTTAAATCCAATTCATGCACAAGTCAAGACATCACCCCACGATGTCATTGGTCCTCTTTGAAAACAAAGGACAAACAACAACTAAATGCCTTCCAAGTTCCTTTTTAATTCTACAGTTCTATCAAGGGAATTATGTGGTTGATTAATACTGAATAGATACTAAGTCCAACAACATCCCTAGAATTCAATTTTTTTTTTCTCAAAAGTCCCTGATGTGAACTTGCCTTTTCATGAAGGGGTAATGAAGGACATGGAGCTAACATGCTGGGTAATTGAATTTCTGAGTGTAAATTTAACTAGTGAATCCAAGGCTTAAACAACTTGCTTTTAAATGGTTTTCTCGCCCTCCAGAAAATGGTATTCTTTGGTGTGGCTACCGGCTTCCTTGGATTTGTCTGCAGGGGTCAAAGTCCTCAATGACTTTTGCAACACTAATACAGCTGACAGTAAAAACCATTTTGTCCACATTTTTATTTCATGTGCAATAAGGTCTATCAATGAAATGCTAACGAAGACTATTATTTCTCACCATTTCAAGAACATGTGCTAGGGTATGCAAGAAAGCTTATTCTAAATCTGACAAATTCTTCCTTATCAGTAGAAAAAGTAGATCTTTCTTCTGACATGACATCAGCCAACAATTCTGACCAAAATCTCTTTAATGTTTGACTTTTAATAGAATTCCAGGTACAATCTATCTATCTATCTATCTATCTATCTATCTATCTATCTGTCTGTCTATCTATCAATCATCTGTCTATCTGTCCATCTGTCCATCCATCCGTCTATCTACCTGTCATCTCTCTATCTGCCATCTATCTATCCATCCATCATCTATCTATTTATCTGTCTATCTATATCTATCTTTCTACCTGTCTCTCTCTCTCTCTCTCTGTCTTTTCTTTCTATTTATCCATCCATCTATCAGTCGATCAATCCATAAACATTTATTAAGCACTTACTATGTGCCAGCACTATGCTAAACTCTCAGGTACACAAAGAGACAAAAGACAATCTCTGCCTTCAATGAGATGACAATCTAACGGGAGAGACAACATTCAAACCAAGCAGGCTATATCCAGGATAAATGGGAAATAAAAGAGAAGAGGCATTGAGATTCAGAGCCATTGGAAATGTTGAGGTTTAGAAGTACTGGGACCCAAAAATAGCGACATGGGGTCCGAAAGAACTTGACGCAAGCCTTCTTTCAGTCAAGGAAAAACAAGGTTTGTTAAAGACCCACCATATTGGCCAGGCTTTTAAGGAATCTGAACATTTGTATCACTAATGTAAGCAGGCCAGATTGAATTTGAGCCCCTTAATGGAGGTCAAGATAGATCTTCCATACAGAAAGACTGTGGGAGTGATTGAGGGTTGGTCTAGAGGTCTGGGGTGATTGGAGGAGGGGTCTAGGGAGGATCTTGATGGGAGTGGCCTGTAGGCTGGAGTGACTAGAGGTCAGACTCCAGGAACCAGGAGAATGGGGTTTTGATAAGATCAAGGGTAGGAAGTAGGTGGAAGGCAATCCTGGAGGTAACAGACACTGAAGGCCTGGACTAGGTTAAGAGTAACAGAGTTGATTATAGCAATAATGAAAGGCCATATGGGGGGATTATAGCCTCAGGTGATCGATGCCACATTAAGTGGGAAAATTCAAGGGGTATTCAAAGGGGTTTCCAACGACTGTACCCTGTTAGGGAAAGCATTCCGTAGAAGGTGGGATTTTAGTAGGGATATAAAGAAAGCCAGGATGATCAGTTATTAGTCAGAACCAAGGAGGGACAGTATGCCAGGCGTGGGGGGCAGCCAGAGAAGTTGCCAGGAGCCTAGAGATGAAGTGCCTTTTTGATGGAACATTCAAGAGGCCAGTATCACTAGATCTAAGAGTACAGATTAGGGGGTAAAGTGTAGTAAGACTGGAAAGGTAGGAGAGGGTTAGATTATGAATAGTTTTAAATGAGAGAGCATTTTGTAATCTCTCTCTCTCTGATATATACATATGCACACTATGCACACATACATACATACAAACGCACATATAGATAGATGTATATATGCCTATATGTGTGTACATTGTGTATACATAGATGTACAGGCATGTGTTATATTGTAGATGCATGTGTATATATGCATGAAGATGTCTTTGTACATATATGTACATAACATATGTACATATGTTAATGCACACATGCAAGCATTCATAACATGATCTTTATATATACATCTATACATGATCATATACATGTACATATATTATACATGTATCTACATGCACATGCAAGTAAAATATGTAATATACATGTACGTACATATATGTGTGTATGGCTATGTTGAGGCAGCTAGATGGCTTAGCAGATAGAGCACTGGGCCTGGAATCAAGAGGACCTTCATTCAAATCCAGCACTTACTAGCTGAGTGACCCTGAACAAGTCACTTAACCTTTGTTTGCCTTTATCCGCTAAAGAAGGAAATGGCAAACCACTCCAGTATCTTTGCCAAGAAAAATCCACCGGGGTGAAGAAGAATTGGACACTACAGATGTATTCAACAACAACAATAAAATGGCTATGACCCTTCATAGTTAGCAAAGCTGAAGGTCAGGCCAAGCAAAAATAGTGAAAGTGAAGATTAAACCGAGGGCCTTTTCAGGTGTGGAGGCAGCACTCCCTATAGGAAGAGGTTTGAATAGCGCAACTGCATGTGGAGAGGCAGGAAACAATGAACCCTCCCCTAGGGCACAGATTGCTTTTGTCCCCAGACCCTCATTTGCATAATACCACAGCAGGTACCTAGAAGTATAACTGGCTGATTACCATGAGTAAATGTAAAATGTTCTTTGAAGGAACTAGCTCCAAACCACAAAGAATTATTGAAATGAAGGCTAGACTTCTCCTTTGTTGTTGTTCAGGCCTCTTTCAGTCTTGTCCAGCTCTTTGTGACCCCTTTTGGGGTTTTCTTGGCAAAGACGCTGGAGTAGCTTGCCATTTCCTTCCCTAGTTCATTTTATAGAAGAGGAAACTGACCAATGGGGTTAAATGACTGTGTGCTTAAGGCAAGATAGGGCTCCTTAGCACTTAGTTTAACGGTGCCCTTGAGGAGTTTGGCTTTTGTTTACAGTGAAAGAACTTTCAGCTGTTAAGTGCTAAGCCCCAGGCCCAAAGCCCTATCAGGTGTGAAACCTGTGTGGGTGTAGTGTAATGACTTAAGAGGGGCCAACTCGGGAACCAATGGTCTCTGGTCTCTGGTCTCTGGTCGTTGAGGTGGGGCTTGAGAATGCCAGAGGCTCGGCTGCGAGGAGGGGCGACAAACTACAGCTGAAGCCAAAGCAGAGGTGACCCGTGTGTGGACCCAGGAGTTCGAGCGAGGA
>CM053622.1:121229596-121247829 GCA_028646595.1 Phalanger gymnotis
TGGTTCGTGAATCTGTCACTGTGGGCCCTAAATAAATGTTCTGATGCCCTCTACTTAGAGAATTCTATATACCTTGCGATTTCGAACCATTCAAATATATATATGATCCTTTTTGAGATCATAAATTCAGCCTTCCTACTACAATGACTTGCTCAGGGTCACGTAACTAGTAAGTGTCTTAGGCCAGATTTGAACTCATGAAGATGAGTAGTCCTGACTCCAGGTCAGCACTCTATCCACTGTGCCACTTAACTGACGTAGACTTTTACTTCCTGACAAATCGTAACAAATCTAGGAGCTAAGGCCTTGAGGGAGTCAAACAATATTTACTTCTGCCAGTGCTTACCTAAGCATCATTGCCCATTCTGGAAGGGCACAGGAGTACTTCAGCTGGAAAAAGCACTATGACACTCTACCCGAAGACCGCAGTTACTGCCCCCAGAGCCAGAGGATTACGGTGGTGAAGACTTCAGCATCCCCTCCCAGCAAAGAGCGAATGCAAAGAATCCAGGGAATTGACCCACTTAGTAAAGGTATCATATGAAGATCCAGCAGCTGATTGATCATCCCGGCCCCGGCTAACAGCAGCCCGGGCATCTTTAAATCCATTGAGCGGAAGCTTCACAGCTAAGGGAACTTACCGATTCATGGACTTCTCCAAGCTGAGATGCCCCGCCTTGCCAGGAGTCAACCCAGCTAAGCAACAGGGCAGCTCGCCATTACCAACTCTACACCCTGAAGCAAATTTTGTGAGAACCCTCCAGAGAAAGGGCAGCAAGGCTCTGTGGCTCTGCGGCTGCAAGTCGCCGTGGTCATTTGTATTCCCTATTATGTGTGCCTCGACACCATTGCAAGTCAACACTCGCTCTTCTCACAGACTCTATGTATTTGTGGGAGAATGGGCCGCAGATTTGCTTTTGTAACGACTTCTTTTGGTTTGTGTAAATGTCTTTGCTAAGAACTAAATCTGCTGTTTGATTGGTAATAGGAAATACACCTATGGGAGGGGGAGTGATGATCTACAACCTTAGAAGGATGGCCCTCACACCCCAGAACCCGCATAAACACGTGCCCTCTGGGAACCTGACTTATAAGTGTGAGCTAGGAGAATGAATCCAGGAAGGTTATCCTCTCTGTACCTGATCCTCTGACAGTTTCTCTCTTCTCTCTCTTTCCCTCTTCTTCCTCCACCTACCCATCGTTCCCGCCCTCTTCACACACACACACACGCACACGCACACACGCACGCACACGCACACGCACACACACACGCACATGCACACACGCACGCACACGCACACGCACACACGCACGCACATGCACACACACACGCGCACACACACACGCACACACACACTTTATGCTCGGACCCTCACCATTTCTCACCTAGACTCTTGCAATAGCTTCCTAATTGATCTTCCTGCTTCAAGTCTCTTTCTTCTTTACATCCTCCATGCAACTGCCAAAGTGATATTCCTGGAGAATAGTTGTAACCATGTCAGTCCCTTACTCAAAAATTCCACTCACTTCTTATGGACTGTGGAATAAAATACAACCTCCTCTTCTTAGCTTTTAAAGCTCTTCATAACCTGGTCACAACCTACCATTCTCTTGCCTTGCTCTCTAATGTAACCAAATTGCCCTTGTCATTTCTCAGACACGTTACCCCATGTTTTTGCACTGATCATCCTCCAAGCAGGCATGCACTTTCTGACCCCTGCCTGGTAGAGACTCTTACTTCCCTCAGCAATGACGGGGAAGAGCAGGAGATAGAGATGGAAAGGGAAGTTAGCATGAAATCATGAATGCCTTGAGAGTAATGCTGAGATATGGATTTTCCACCACAGGCAATGGAGACTCACTAGAAGTAGTTGGTCAGAGGAGTGACTTGCATCACTCCTAGCTTGGCAGCTAGGTGGCACAGTGGATATAGTGTTAGACTTGGAATAAAGAAGCCCTGAGTTCAATTCCTGCCTCAGACACTCCCTAGCTGCGACCACAGGCAAGTCACTTAGCCTCTGTCTGTCTCAGACACCAGCCTCTTGGGATTGTCAAGATGATAAAATGAAATATTTATCAAGCGTTTTGCCATCATTGAAGTGCTCTATAAATGCTAGCTATTTTTGATGCTGGGCCTTAGAAGGGATTGGAGAGGGCAGACCAGAGAGGAGAGATCTCACAAACAAGGAGAGCTATTAGGAAGCTACTGATGTCATAATGCAGAATGGCTAGCCAGGTCCATGCTTGTCATATAAATAAACAACATAGAATGACCATGTTTTTGCCTTCAAAGATGTTCAAAGGCTCAGAATTATCTTAGTTTCTGCCTCTTCATCACCAATTCTGTAACCCACGCTCTTTGCTACTTCTCATCAACCAGCACTGTCATCACTGCCCCTACCAGTGAATTGTCCTTCTTCTCTTCCTTCTTCTCTCCATTTGTTTTTCTATTTTGTTTCTTCTCTTGTCCTTTCCCAGGATTCTCAACTCTCATCTAGAAAGGCTGACCTTTTAAATACGCCAAGTGTCAATCAGAATTTTCAAATCAATAAACATTTACCCAACACCTAAAGTGTACAGGGCACTTTGCAAGGCACAGGAGGATATTGTACAGTTTAGTTAAGACATGACCGCTACATTTGTGAGCTGGCAGCCCAGCAGGGGAATAGGACACCCAAGAAATGTCTATAACATATAATATTTCAACACTTTAATTCTGGGATCTGTAAACTATGACCCAAATTCAGCCCATTGCCTGTTTTTGTATAGTCCAAGAGCTGAGAACAATTCTACATTTTAGATTCCTTAAACTTTACATAAAAAGTGTAAAAAAAATCTTAGATTGAATCTGGCCCACTTGTGAAAACGAGGGTCACAAATGGTGATATTCTTAAGACTACCCATTATGGCGAATCTTTGATAAACTTTGTCTTTTCTTTGGCTGAGAGAAAAAAAATCTTACTGTCAGTAGTCTCACCTCCTTAACTGCCTATTAGACATCTCAAGCTGGGTGTCTTTTAGACACCTAAACCTAACTCTATCTTTCCCCTCTAAGCCCTCCCCACTTCCAAAGTCTCCTATTATTGTCAAGAGTGCTCCCATCCTCCCAATCCTCCCAATCCTCCCAATGCACAATCTATGCATTATCCTTGACTATTCACTCTCTCGTACTTCCCATATCCAATATGGCCAAATCCTGTTGATTTTTGCTTCTTAATTTCTCTTCTATACGCCCCATTCTTTCCTCTAACACCGTCACCTCTTAATTTCTCTTCTATACGCCCCATTCTTTCCTCTCCCGCTGTCGCCTCTTAATTTCTCTTGTATACACCCTGTTCTTTCCTCTCTCCGCCGTCGCCTCTTAATTTCTCTTGTATACGCCCCGTTCTTTCCTCTAACACCGTCGCCTCTTACTTTCTCTTCTATACGCCCCATTCTTTCCTCTACCACCGTCTCCTCCCGGGTGAAGGCTCTTATCATCTCAAGTCTGAACAACTATAATAACCTGCTGGTTTGTCTCCGTGCTCTCTTCTCTTCAGCTGATCCTCCACTCAGCAATCAGACTGACCTTCCTAAAGCTCAGATCTACCTCTGTCACTTTTATTCAATAAATTCCCGTGGTTCCCTATTACCTCCAGGATCAAATATAAAGTCCTCTGCTTGGCATTCAAAGTTCTTCATAACCTAGCCCCTCCTATGTGTCAAGTCTTGCTATACCTTCTACTCCCCTCCCCTTCATCCCATGGATTCTGCAATCTAGTGACACCAGCCACCTTGTTTTTCCTCCAAAAATACACTCTACTTCCTGACTCCAGGAATTTTCACTGGCTATCTCTCATGTTTGGAATGCTCTTTTTCTTCATTTTTGCCTCCTGGCTTCCTTCAAGTGCCAGATAAAATCCTGCCTTCTAATGGGAACCTTGTCCAATCCCCCTTAATTCTAGTTCCTTCCCTCTATTTATTATCTTCAATTCAGCCATATGTGCCTCGTTCGCACATAGCTGTTTTCATGTGTTCTTGCCCATTAGACTGCGTGCAGGAACTATCTTTTGCCTTTCTTCGTATCTTCAAAGTTTATCAAAGTGCCTGGAATGGAGTTTGTCATTGTAATTTTTGTTGAGTCATTTCACTTGTGTTAGACTCTTAATAACCCCATTTGGGGTTTTCTTGGCAAAGATACTAGAATGGTGTGCCATTTCCTTCTCCAGGTCATTTTACGGATGAGAAATTTAGGCAAAGAGGGTCAAGTGACTTGCCCAGGGTCACACAGCTAGTAAGTATCTGAGGATTTGAACTCATGAGGAGGTCTTCCTGATTCCAAGCCCAGTGCTCTATCCACTGTACTTCCCAGCTCCATCTGGAACATAGTAAGTGCTTAACAAATCCTTGTTGACTGATGGTCAAAACAAAATCCTATACTTGTTCTGCAGTAAGAGCTCATTCTCAATCGGAGTGATCAAGCAATCAATGATGTTTCTTCTGGCGTTGAAGCGATGCAATCAATTTCCTACCATGCATCAGGTCTTAGTCTATATTACTTCTTTCTGGGTGACTAGATGCTTCTTCCTTGCCTTCAAGGCTCCCGAGACATCTGCCTGAATCTGGGGCTATTTGGAAAACCTGAAATTTCTGATGTCTAGATAGCTGCAGCTTGATACTATACTTAGTCTCTGAGAATGACATTATTGTTCCTCCAAAGACCCCTGCTCTGAATTAGCTCTGCAATTATTCAATAAAAAGAACCTCCATATTCAAAGAGCCTAATTAAACATTTCCTACATATAGTCATTCGTATGAGGGGCACAGTTGCATTGTGAATGAAAGTACTGGCCTTGAAAGATCCAGGCTCAAATCAAGCCTTTGGCACATCCTAGGCTGTTCAAATGACAATGGTCAAATTATAACCACCTCCAGGAAATCCACTAAAAAGAAAAGTTACTCGCAAGCAGTCACTCTGAATAGATTAAAGGGAGTTTTGGGTCTAGGAATTCCTCACATTGTTAAAATCGCAGTTCCAGGCCTTATACACACCCTGGCAGAAATCAATAACACGATTCTGGAAAATCATTATTCTGGACTGAAAATGGGAAAATATAATTTTCTTTCCCAAACCTGAACCTAGCACACTACATGAATCCTTTCTGAAAGAAGATATGTTTTAATTTAACACAGAAATCCACAAAACCCTTTTGCCCTCTGTCTTCATCTGGATTATTATAGCTTTTTTGTTGTTGTAATCACACTCATCAATAGGATTTGTGTTTCAAAGGTCATGAGACAACAGATGGTTTTAAACAGGAACCCATATATTCATTTTACAATCAAATTTCAATGTTCAGGTCAAAGGGCAAAGTGGTAGCTTTGACCTCACGTAGACAGACCCTCAAGACCCTCAAAGGGATTTCAACTGACTTTAATCAAATTTATAACATAGATGATCTAAATAAATGGCTAAAACAGTTTCCTCCCCTGGATTTCCAAATGTGTTACTGGTTGTTACATACTCTTCTTTACATTAACATTGTTTTTTAAAAATTTAAATCTGAAGGACTATGACCACATGTCTATTGTCATAAAGAGCTGGGTTATTTATTTTTTAAATAAATAATGTACCCACACATTTAAATTTTTCCTTAAGATACTGGCTCTCCAAAAGGTTACTATTTTTTCCTTTGGCATGTCTTGCTCTCCAAATAATTAAATAATCTTTTATCATATCTGCACAAAATTCCCGGAGAGTTCAGGAAATCAGAGTTGTTGGGTGTCTTGCTTCCTCCACAAGAAAAATGAAACCCTCAGCTTCCAGCCAACTGGTTTCTCTCTCCAGTTCTTTCTAAACTGGTATACAAATCCATCAGACATCATGGAAATAAAAGAATATAAGTTGTAATACACAAAATATGTCAAAACATGGTATGGATTATCAAGTCAATCGAATATAGAAGAAAGACCTTTTACAACCCTGCCAGTTAATTTTGAAATCGGTGTCACATGAGGGATAAACTTGGTATCCCATAAGGAACTATCGTATTACTCTATTGATTCCAAAGTGTTTCTTTTCACCAAGGGTTCTACACAGTGTTATCAGAGACAACAATTATACAAAAGAGGCCTTGATCTTTCTCCAAAAATATGACAAAAATCTCAAGCCTTCGTGCACTCTGAAATGAACCTGTTTTATAATTTATAATACTCCTAAACGTGTTATTCTGCTCAGAGTGTGAAGGAGGAAAATGCCCCATTAAATTTATTTCAAACTTTTCCTTTAAACAATTATTTATTCCATAGGCTATTAGAACGAGGAGGGAACTTTCCAACAATGCTTTATACCATAGACTTTTAGAACGACAAGGGACCTGCTTTCATATTGTTTCGTAAAATCATGTCTTTTTAAAAACAAGGAAATTGAATTCAGCCCCTAAAGTTTAAGTGACAGAAAGAAGAGAGCAGGTCTTTATCTGGCACCTGCTATGTCCAGGCACTGGGCTAAGTGCTTCGTAAATATTATCTCATTTGATCCTTACAAGAGCCCTGGGAGGTAAGTGCTTTTGCTTTTCCCATTTTCCAGTGAATTTAAGTGACTCACTCAGGGTCACACAGCTTGTAAGTGTCTGAGGCTGGATTTGAACCCAGGTCTTCCTGGCCAAAGGCCCAGTACTCTTTCTACTGCGCCACCTAGCTGGCATGGGCTGCATTAAGTACATCCACAGGTAGGGAAGTACCTGTCAGGCTGTATTCCAACTGGATCAGAATATATACTATGTTCAGTTCTGGCTCCCACAGTTTAGCAAAGATGGTGACAAGCTAGAGAGTATCAAGAGAAAGGCATGGCCTCGTGTACATGCCATATAAGGATCTGGGGAAGGAACTGAGGAAGTTTAGCTTGGACAAATGAAAGACTCAGGGGGGACCATGATAACTGTATGCAAGTACAGGCTGTTATGTGGAAGAAAGATTATAGATTTGTTCAGTGTGGCTCCAAAGGAAAGAACCAAGAGCAATAATGAGTCCAAGTTGCAAAAAGATAAATTTATCCTTGATGTCAAAGACAAAAACAACAACTCGCTAATGATTAGAGCTGTCCAAATTTTAGAATTGGCTGCCTCTGAAGGTAGTGGGTTCCTACTCATCAAACTGTTTCAAACAAAGATTTGGGGGTAACTATTAATCAGGCATGATGTGATCCCCATCACAATCTTTTCTGAATATGAGTTACATGGCTATTGAGATCCTTTCCAATATTTTTTGTTTTATTGTCTTTTTTATCTATTTTGTTAAATATTTTTCAATTACATTTTAATATGGCCCAAGGAGCACTTGCAACTGTAGGCCCTATGCCTGATACTTCTGTACTAAGGCATAGTAAGGACTTGGATCTGAACTGGAGAAGGAAAGGAGTAAATTGCAATAATTATAGGAGCAAAAGTGAAGTAAGCTTGTGTCCACATCTAATCCAACAGCGAATATATGGTGTGGACTCATATTATGAACCCCAGGCATCTAATTTGTTTTTATAACTCAAACTATACCCATATAAATAAAAGCTTCTTTTTTCTCTCAGAGTAATAATGATACAATGTAAGAAACAGGATGTATACTTCTGGGAGACCAAAAAATAAACTAGACTAAAATAAATGTTGGCATAAAATAGAGTCTTCTATAATAGTCTGGATCTTTTGAAGTATTCAGATAAATATAAATGTCTAGGTCACATCATAAATTTTTGAGTTGGAAAGGAGTTTTTTTTTAAAAAAAAGTATGCTTCTGTATATATATCTGTATTCAGACACCATCGGTTCTTTCTCTGGGAATGTATAGCATTTTTCATCATAAGTCTTTCTGAGTTGTCTTAGATCATTGTATTGCTGAGAATAGGTAAGTCATTCCCAGCTTATCATCTTACAATATTGCTATTACTTTGTACACAGTACAACACTTTGCATAAGCCCATGCAAGTCTTTTCCAGGTTTTTCTGAGAGCCTCCTGTTCATCACTTCTTATAGTACAATAGTGTATCATAATCACATATCACAATTTGTTCAGCCATTCCCCAACTGATGCTCATCCCCTCAATTTCTATTTCTTTGTCCCCAGAAAAGAGGTGCTATAAATATTTTTGTACATAAAAGCCTTTTTCCTTTTTGTTTTTTTTTATCTCTTTTGGGATACAGACCTAGTGGTGGTATTGCTAGGTCAAAGGGTATGCGTGGTTTTATAGCCCTTTGGGCACAGTTCCAAATTGCTCTACAGAATGGTTGAATCAGTTCACAACTCCATCAGCAGTGCATTAATGTCTCATTTTTCCCACATCCATTCAAATATTTGTCATTTACCTTTTCTGTCCTATTAACCAATCTAACAGGCATGAGGTAGTACCTCAGAACTGTTTTAATTTGCATTTCTCCACTCAATAATGAGAGTAGTTTTTCAAATGGCTGTAGATAGCTTTGATTACTTCATCTGAAAACCAACCATATCTTTAGATCACTTATCCATTGGGGAATGGATCTTATTTTTATGAATTTGACTCAGTTCTCTATATGTTTGAGAAATGAGACCTTTGTCAGAGAAACTTACTTCAATTTTTTTGCCAGTCACTATTGCTAACTGTATTTCCCTTTACCCTATTCCCTACTCCATCCCCACCCTGGTTAATCTATTCTCTTTTTCCTTTCACTCTGTCCTTCCTCAAAAGTGTTTTGCTTCTGACCAATACCTCCCCAAATCTGCCCTCCTTTCTATCATATACCCCCCCTTCTCTTTTCCCCTTCCCTCCTACTTTCCTGTAGGGTAAGATAGATTTCTACATACAATTGAGTGTGTATGTCATGCCCTCTTTGAGTCAATTCTGATGAGAGTAAGGTTCACTCACTCTCCCTTATCTCTCCCATTTTCCTTCTACTGTAAATGGTTTTTTTGCCTCTTTTATGTTAAACAATTTACCCAATTCTACCCCTTCTTTTCCCTTTCTCCCAGTGCATTACTGTTTCTCACCCCTTAATTTTATTTTTTAGATATCATCCCTTCATGTTCAACTCACACCTGGGCCCTCTGTCTATATAGAATCATAACTGCCCCAATAATAAGAAAGTTTTTATGAATCACAAGTATCATCTTCCCATGTAGCAATGGAAACAGTTTAATCTTATTAAGTCCATTATGATTTCCCTTTCCTGTTTACCTTTTTATGCTATTCTTTGAGTCTTGTATTTGAAAGTCACATTTTCTATTCAGCTCTGGTACAGTATTAATGTCATCAAAGATCTCCCCCACCCATTTAATAGGCCTCAGGTGGAGCTAGGTGGGAAAATTTGATTATATCTTCGTTTCTAAGTAGGCCTAAAGCCTTTACTTACCAGATCCTAAGCCATTTTAGGCATGAAGCCCTCAGTCCCCTGAAGGGAGTTGCTAAGACCAGAGCCAATATGTGCATTGAGTTCTAGTCAATCATGAATTCAGCCAATCAGAAACCCGAATTCTAGCCAATCAGACTCCAGCTAGGACTGAATATAAGGAGAGCAGCAGAACTGAGAGCAACAGAACTGAGAAGATGTTGAGACAGCAGACATCAAGAGGGTGCTAAAAAGCAGATATTGAGAGAGTCAGCTCAAAAGAGCCGCAGAAGTGAGTGCTGGGTAGAGAGGATCTGCGAGTGATTGATTGTTTACAGGGAGGGCCCTAGCAGTGGGAAGGTTACAGGATGACTTGGTTCCTTGCTCTAATACTGTGTTATAATTTCCTTGTTGCTACATTGAGGTGGGCTTATTGGTTTTGTAATATAATTACTGCTATATAGAATTAGAGTTACTGGTCTTGAGATTTGATCCTCAGGAGTCTAAATAAATGTTATACTTCCTCTGCCTTCTACATGGAGAGTTTTTCATACTTTGCAATTCTGAACCATTCAGGCATGTTCGTGGTCATCCTTGAGGTCATGAGTCTTGCCTTACTGATACATTTGGTCTTTACATGAAGAATACTTTCATTGAATGTCCATTTTTTTCCCTGAAGACTTATACTCATATTTGCTGGGTAGGTAATTCTTAGTTGTAATTCTAGCTCCTTTGCCCTCTGGAATACCATATTCCAAGCCCTCTGATCCTTTAATGTAGCTGCTGCTAAATCTTTTGTTGTCCTGACTGTGGCTCCATGATCCTTTCCAATACTGACATTCTGTGATTCTGTGAGTAAAGACACACTGCATGTATCCTGACTCCTGACATACATATTCTCCACAAGACCGTTATATATCTATATCTATCTATATCTCTTTCTCTATCTTTATCTCTATCTCTGTATCTATATATCCCTTAACTCACTGACTGAGACCTGGGAGAGACCTTAGCTTAGCCAAGCTCTCTCAGTACATCTAGGGCCATCGCCAGTCGTCCTGACCTATGCCTTGCCATTGGCCTTGAGTGACTCTGGAGGAAAAAGTGAGGCTGATGACTTTGTATTGGCTCTGCCTCACCTAAATTCAATTCACTTGCAAGTCAAGACATCACCCTTCTGATGTCATTGGTTCTCTTCTAAAATGAAGGATGAACAATAACATCCCTTAAATGAATACTGATGTCGTCATCCAATTCAGCAAACATCTGTTAAGTGCCTATTGCATTCAAGCCATTGGACTGGACACTGAGGATAGTCCATCAAGACACATTTATTAATCATTTAAAATGTGCCAGGCTTTGTATTAAGTACTAGGAATACAAAGAAAAGAAGTTATCTACATAGAAGTAATAACTGAATTTATGGAAGCTGATGAGATTGCCAAGTGAGATACAATAGAGTGAAAAGAGAAAAGGTCCAGAACAAAGCATTGAAGGACACTCATGATTAGTGAGTGAGTCTCTAGATGAAAGAAGACTGGCAAGAAGAGAAACAGGAGAGCAGTGTCATAAAAATCCAGAGAGGAGAGAATTTCCAGAAGAAGGTAATCAACAGTGTCAAATGGTGCAGAGAGGTCAAGAAAATGAAAACTAAAAGGCCATTAGACTTTACAATTAATATGTCATTGGTAACTTTGAAAAGAGAAATTTTAGTTGAATGACGAGATCAAAAGCCAGAAGGCAGAGAGTTTCCATGAGAGAGAGAAGAGAAGTGGGCACCTTCTCAAAGGAAGCTACCAGAGAAGGGAAAGAAAGATATGGGTTGATAGCTAGTAGGATCAAGTGAAAGTGGTATAAGAATTGGGAAAGTATTTTAGGCAGCAGAAAAGCAACCACAACATAGGGAGAAGTTGATCATTAAAGAGAAGGCAGAAGGAGATCAGATCAAAGGTGCATGTAGAGAGAGACTGGTCTTGGTAAGAAAAATTACTTCTTTCATATGAGACAAAAAAGAAGGAATACATAATAAAAGATGCTTGTGAAATGAGATAAGGAAGAGGGGAAGGAATTCTTGGCAAAAGGTCCTTTTTTTTTTTTGGTGAAGTATGTGATCAGGCCTTCAGTTGAGAGGGTACCACATGAGACTTGAAGAGAGAAAGTTTGGAATAGCCACTGAGAGTGGGATTGAGAATCAATTGGGAAGAATAGCATTTGTTTTGCTGCAGTAAGGGCTCAGTTGAGATTATGTGACATAAATTTCTTAATGAGCCCAATTAGAACAGAGTTGCAGTTCTCCCACTCCATATGAATAGGATCAAAGAGGGCAAATGGTGAGAATAATCCAGAGCTGGCAAGGCATAATCAGTGTTGGGACAAAGTACAAAAGATCTGAGAATAAAGGACAGTACAGAGTTGAAATGGTTCGCTAAGTAGTTGAGATGGGAGGAGAGCTCTTGTAGGGATAATAGCCTGCAAAATTAGAGAGATGTAGAATGTCATCGATACAATGAAGAATGGGTTTAGAGGTCCCAAGGAAAGATGTAAAGATAAAATATCATGGTCATATAAATTTTGAAGTTCATGAGCATAGAAGTGGGAAGGGGTATGCTGGTAAATGTTCAACAAGTGGCTCTCAAAAAATGTATGCAAAATACATAGTTAAATTAATTAATTAATTAAAATTTTCTCCATCACTTTCTTAAGAATAGACCAGGAGTTAGCAAACAAGGCCTCAAGGACCAAGAGTATTTTTGTATAGTTCTTGAGCTAGATGTGGTTTTTACATTTTAAATTAAAGTTTTACTGTATTTAAAAGTGTAAAAAAAAATCCCCAACCATTCTTAGCTCAAGAACTGTACAAAAAGAAGGGATGGGGATAATTTGGCCTTCAGATTGCAGTTTGTCAATCTCTAATCTAGCAAAATAACAAAGTCCTAATTTGTAGCATTTGCACACCATGAAAATTTAACAATCACTTCTCACAAGCTAATTTGATACGGCTCCAGCAGACTGCTGTAAGTAGATTTGGGTGACTTTATGTTTGATGCCTGTAGATGGCATGAAAAGGGTATTACCATCTCCATATATAGCTGAAGTTGAATGGAGGAGTAGATCACTGGAAATGAGTTTATTGTGGAACTGGGAAATTAGAGCAGTCAAGGGAGCATCAATATATGTGTTGAAATCCCTAAGATGAGGGCAGGATTTGAGCAAGATAGAAAACCTATGAACCAGGCACTGAACTCATTGAGGAAAGAAGGCAAATGCCTGGAAAGTTGGTAGTGGCCACTAGGACCTGGGTTGGGTGATAAATTTGTATAGCACTAACATCAAAGGGAGAAAAAATGTTCCCTAGCGATCAATCATCATCATCATCATCATCACCATCATCATCATCACCAATCATCATAATCATTATCATCTTCTTCTTCATTGTAGCTGTTATTTAAATAATGCTTTAAGGTCTGCAAAGCACTCACAGACATTATATTATTTTATCCTCCCAACCATTTTAGGAGGTAAGTGCTATTATTACCCCCTCCCATATTACAGATGAGTAAACCAAGGCAGACAGAGGTTAAGTAATTTACCCATAGTCACATAGCTAATAAGTGTCTGATGCTGGATTTTGAACTCTAGTGCTCCTGATTCCAGGTCCAGAGATCTATCCATTTTGGAGGGAAAAAATCTATAAGTGACAATGAGGAGCAAGTTATGTTCCAACGTCCCCACAACATTAGTGATTTCAGTGTGCAAGAGAAAGCATAGCCAGTACTAGGGAAGGTGATGAGGAAAGTGACGTCATCAAAAGAAAGCCAGCTCAGTGAGTACCAGAAGATGGGACAAATGGGAAAGGAAGAGGTTTAAAATGAAAGGAAATGTGTTAAATATGAAGCAGATACTTCAGAAAGCACAGTGGAAAGGGAGGACAGTTCTGGAACTGAATATAGTGAGACAGTAGGGTTCAGGCAGTTGGGAGTAAAGCTGTGGACGTTTGGTGTGGAAGAATGAGGTTTGTACATCAGCATCCAGGGATTCGAAATCACTCAGATACACAGTCAAAAATCAAAGAGTTCCTGCCCTGAAGGACTTGAAATTCTACCAGATGCTGACCTCAAATTTCCTATTTCTTAAGCAAGGAAAAGAATTAGTTCAGTAGTTTCACAACATTTATAGGCTGACTATTCCTATTTATCAGCCTTCTTCCCCAAAGAATTCAGGCAGGTCTCTGCCCATTTTAATTCTGATTGCTCTAGGATTCTTTCTTCTCTTTCCCTGTTTATTTGGCTTTTTTCTTACCTGTAAAAGGGAAAATTTCAAAGTTATTATAAACAGTGATTTAAAGTGTTAAGCTAACACTTTGCTTTCATGTGAAAGGAGCTAAATAAAAATCAATCCCCTTTAAACACTACAATGAAACCAGGAATGGGAAAGCTCTAGGGTACTCTAAGAACTGCAAAAGACCTGGACAAAGGGAAAAAATAAGAACCGGCTAACAGGTCACAATGTTTATAGAGAGGGATAAATAAATAAACAAATAAAATAGATTGAAAATGTAAAAAATAAAGTCTTTCCTAACTTTTTTCATGTCAACAGCAGTTTTGCTGTATTTTCAAAATGAAGGAAATACCTCAAAAACACAATTCTTGTGTATTTCCTAAATATCTTGTGGGCATTCTGAAAATGCTTTTTTTAGAGTCAGGGGAATGAGAATTGGAAGGAGCTTTAGAAAGATAATCCAACCTCCATATTTTATACATAGAGACACTGAGGCCAAGAGAGGTGAAGTGGTTAATTCGAGGTCACTCGAGGTCTAGGGTTCTTTCCATTCCATCAGGCTGATTCTATCTACACTATGCCAATTACTTAGTGGTTGAATGAAGACACACATGAACGAATATCTTGATTCTATTATAGAGTTGCTAGAAATAGCAGGCAGCTAGGTGGTCTAGGGGCCAGTTGAATAAAAACCCGTGCTCAAATCTTGCCTCAGACTAGCTGTGTGACCCTGGGTAAGTCACCTAACTTCTTTCAGCCTCAGTGATATCATCTGTAAAATGAGGAGAGTTGGATTCAGAGGCCTCTCTGATCCCTACTTGCTCTACATTTTAAATCCTACATAATTCTATATGGTTAGTATAGGAAGATGTAAACGGATTTCTCTCTAATATCTCACCTAAAGTTGAATATAGATCAGATGAAAAAATGAAACCTAGAACAATCAAAGACGGAAGGACAAAAGAAAGAGAAGAAAGAAGGGAAAAGGAAGGAAAGGAAGGAGGGAGGGAGGAAATAAACATTTGTTAATTTTGTTAATTTGTTAATTAACATTTGTTATTTTTTTTTTTTTTTACTATAGGACAGATACTGTAGTAAGCAATGAGTATACAAATATAGGCAAAAGGAAAGCCAGTCCCTCAAGGAGTTTACATCCGAATGAGGGACATCCAATGACACCCAAGAGATACCTAAGGGGGAAGGGGAAAGGGAAATGGAAATGAAGTTATCCAGGGTAGTGAAGGACTTGGAGTTAGGAAGATCTGAATTCATATCTGGCTTCAGGTACTTACTGGCTGTGTGACCCATGGACAAGTCACTCAAGCTCCCTCAGCCTCAGATTTCTCATCTGTAAAATGGGGGTGATAATAATTGGCCCTATCTTCCTAAGGGGTAATTGTGAAGATCAAATGAGATATTTGTAATTTGCTTTGCATACTGTTACTGAGGAAAAGAAAGGTTCTGAACCTGATCTATTTAGAGGCAACCAAGAAACTTCCACCTGGGTGAAAAAATTCCTCAGTGATTCCTCAGACAAAGGAGGAGAAACAGTGGCAAAGCAGAGTCGAGACTACCACCTCATTGATATGGCCAGTCCTAGTTGAATTCCTTCCCAGGTGTGACATTATAGACCTAGCCCGCTGAAGATGATGATAAAACCCTGAGCACACCCATCAGACTCCAACCTTGCTGCTACAAAGAACAAAAGCTCTCCTCTCCTCCCCACAGCCCCACACTCCTTGCTGGCAGTTACTTATCTTCCATCTCTGGTGGAATGAGTTATTTTTCAAAACAAGGGACTAAGCCATAATGAGATAGCCATGAGGTTAGGCTAGCACAAAGTCCTTTTGTGAGGAACAGGCCTACTTTGTCCCTGTTCACTGTATATTAAACACTCTTCTTTAAAATTGTTTCAAAATTAAAATCTGGGCTTCCAAGCAAAACTTTCAAAAAACAGTCCGATTACCCCTTGTTAAGGACAAAAACAGATCTCCAGGGGTGAGGGCCATTTTTGTTCCTAGGTTTCTTGAGATATAGGGGTATTTTGTGGGGTGGGAAAGGCAATGGAGAAAAAGAAGGCAGTTTTTTAGAAACTGTGATAGGATCATAGATTTAGAAATGGGAGGGACCTACCCTACTGGTCATTGAATCTAATGCCCCCCTCCTCTAGGTGAGAGGATGGATGAAGCCCTGGACCTGTAGTCAGGAAGACCTGAATTCAAATTTGGCATCAGATAACTACTAGTTATGTAACCCTGGGCAAGTCATTTAACTTGTCTGTACCTCAGTTTCGTAAGGTTGTTGTTGGGCTCAAGTGAGATAATGTATGTAAGGCACTTTGCAGACCTTAAAGCTCTCTATAAATGCCAGCTATAATAATTACTATTAATAGGTCTTAGAAAAAGTGGACAGTTCTGCAATGTCATGTAACTGAATGTGCCAGTAAGGCGAAATGGGCTTAGTTTAACGGGTGCCCTTGAGGAGTTTGGCTTTTGTTTACCGTGAAAGTACTTTCACCTGTTAAACCCTAAGCACCAGGCCCAAAGCCCTATCAGGTGTGAAACCTGTATGGGCGTAGATTAAGGACTTAAGAGGGGCCAATTCGGGAACCTTTGAGGCGGAACTTGAGAACGCCAGAGGCTTGGCTTCGAGGAGAGGCGAGAAACTACAGCTGGAAAAAAATCCGAAGCAGAGCCGACCCCTGTGTGAACCCAGGAGTTCGAGCAGGGACTTGAGGCTGGTGAATATAATTTATGCCATCTTATTTTTCTGTGGCCTCCTGGCTACTCTTGTGAGGCGGGCCTACTGGGCCTGGAGGCTTGTGTTCACAATACTGGAATGGGGAGGTTGGTTCGCTAATTTGTTGCTCTGGGCCCTGAATAAATTTTTTGATGCCTTCTGCTTAGAGAATTCTGTATACCCAACGATTTCGAACCATTCAGATATTTATATGATCCTTTTTGAGATCATAAATTCGGCCTTCCTACTACACTGAATCAAAGAGGTGCATGACTTTCTGTTGCTAAAAGGGTAGGTCAAAATTAACTTGTCCATTGAAAAGTAGTGCCACCTCCATTGGTGACAAATTCTGACAAAGAACTCACAAAGGGTACATATGATGTTGTTTCCACTTCCCAAAGTATGTTGAGGAGCAGGCTAGAGACACTCAAGTGACTAAAAAGCCTGTTACCTGTGGAGGTAGGAAGGAATGGGAAGGGCTTGTAGGGATGTATAGGTCTTTTTAACGCTTTCTTGTTCACTCCTCCTAGATAGTGGAGGAGGGTGAGGGATTGTCCAGAGAAAGTGGCAGAAACCTTATTCCCCTTCTTTGTGAGGATGCATCAATGGCTGGCAGCATTGTTTCCTTGGTGGCCAGAGGAAAAGTCCAGATGCAGTCTGTCTGTGATTGCTACCCTCTCTCCATCTTGCCCCCATCCCCACCCCCATGCATTCTCTGTCTCCATTTGTTTTGCATCTGGGAAGCCTAGGTATTCTCATAACAAAGCAGACTAACAAAGCTCTGGAGAAATAACCTCTTTTCATGAGCAGCTAGGTGGTACAATAGATAGACCTGGAGTCAGGTAGATTCCAGTCAGATAGAATCAGATGGAACTGGAGTTCAGATTGCCTTCAGACACTTAGTAGCTGTGTGATTCTGGGCACACAGTCTGCCCAAGATCCTTAATCCATAAAATGGGGAAAATAGCAACTGCTTCAAAAGGTTGTGACAAAATGGAGTATTTATAAAACTCTTCACAAACCTTTAAGAATTTCATAAATTCTAGCCATTATTTCACCCCATTTTCAGGAATGCTTGAGTGTCTTATTTTTTAGCTCTAAAATAAAGCATTATGTTCCTAACTTAGAGAACATTTTATGCACTTGAACACTTGTGCTAAGCTAGAAATTTCCTTGGAAGTTCATTTGCTTTCTTGTCCTTACTAAATAATTTCTCTCCTTCTCTAAAAAAAAACTTGCTTCTGTTCCTTGAGTGGGGTTCTGCTAACAAACTATCCCACTGTCCAAAACTGAAATATCCTGAGTTACTAACTTGGAAATAGAGGATTATTTTTAACTTCCAGATCCCTTTTCAGAGGAATGCTCTAAACACCCTCCATAAATATTCTATTCAATCAAAAGAATCTCTTCATTAGTTGAATTATCATTTATCAATAACTTCTTGGGAAATTTTTTTAGAGATTCCTAAACCTTACTTCCTAGCTGGTAGCTACATGTATGTTTTAATAGTTTCTGTGCAATATAAAAAAGTACAATTCAAGGTTTTTAACCTCTCATGTCAAGATTGACATTGGCTGTCCACACAATTTCTACTATATGCAAGCAAGTAAGAGAATATGAACCATGACCCTTAAATAACAAGAACTTTTATATCCATTAAGAAATGAGGATTACGACTCCGGAATCCTTGTTTGGTGACAAAGAAGACCAAAACATACAGCCGGAAGAAGTCAAAAAGGCAAAGAGCTTACAACAAAAGCCTCCAAGAAAAACATGAACTGGTCTCAGGCCATGGAAGAGCTCAAAAAGGATTTAAAAAGGAAAGTTAGAGAAGTAGAAGAAAAATTGGGAAGAGAAATGAGAGAGATGCAAGAAAACCATGAA
>CM053622.1:121248329-121336608 GCA_028646595.1 Phalanger gymnotis
ATGGGGAGAAAATTTGTAATTCAAACTCCTGTGAAAATCAACGCCGAAAACTAAATATACTAAATAATAAAAAAAGAAATGAGGATTACTATATATGTATATGTGTGTGTGTGTGTGTGTGTGTGTGTGTGTGTGTGTATGTGTGTGTGTGTACAATACATGGGATAAGCCTGGCTGGCCATGGAGGTAAAAGTGTTTTCATGTCACTTTGGCTTGAGAAAAACAACAGCAACAACACACATCACTTTCATTTGGAACTAGTTGGATGAATGTTTTTGTTTCTTTAACAATGATATGAGTTAGTCTGGGATCAAATTATGTGGTGAAGAGGATGGATTAAATTTCAATAAACCAATCCTGAGAAGAATGCATGTCGACAGACTCCAAAGAAAACCCAACCTAAGCCTCCTCATTCAGCAAGATGGTAGACAAGATCTTCGTTGGGTAGACACATTGACATGTTGTGGTTAAAAATGGTGAGCTCCTCAGAGACTTCTAAGGGACACGGAGGAACCCATGCCAATTATTGCTGTTTTTAAAAGGAAGTAAAAAAAAGTATTCTAAATATTTCTTGTCTAATGTCCTGGCAGGGAAGTTCTCACACCTAGTTAGAAAAAAAAATTGGAAGATTAAGTCATCTGTGGGAATAAAACTCTTCTGACCTCATGACTTCTGCTAACCAGAAAGTCACCTCCCTTGGTGGTGGTTGAAAAGTCTTGTTTGTACTCACTTGATCTCATGAGCTCCTCTACTCACCCACCCACCCCTCCTTGCCTGAAAATAGTTAAAGGCAAAGCAGTAAATCAGGAAGTCTGCAAACACAGCAGGGTTCAGTTTACAGTACAGGAGGGCTAAGGTTGAAAACCAAAGGCGTCTAATTCCATTTTCAGAGCTGAGCATCGAATAGTGGATTATCACTAATGACAGACAGCATGGTGTCAAAGGGCTGTGTCAGGTTCCAGACCTTTTCATACTTTAAATTCCTATGTTTAATCAAAGGTTAACCAAATCCTTGCCAGTGGCAAACTACTCCTTCATTATGTCTCTTCTGTGGGTGGCCTTCCAAAACCACTGAGGCAGCTGACTTTGAGTTGGAAAGCACAAAAATGTATATAGATATATTATACATACCCACCCACCATATATGCATGTATGTGTGTGTGTGTATATATATATATATATATATATACATATATATATATAACTTGCATAAATTCTACTCATAAAATATAATTTATAACACCTGCAAAATTAAGCCTATGAGAAATTTTAGCTGAAGGGGAAATGCCTTCAATTACCTGCCTATTTGATTATTTAAATACCTAATTCAGGCTGCATTTTTTTTCTTTATAATTCATAGGTTCCTTTTAAAACTATATTTAATCACCTGCTTTTCTTATTTCCTACTTCTCCTTCATGAATTTTATGGTCTAGGGAAATCAGACTACTCTCTTCTGCCCTAAACCCAAAGACCATTTTCTGTTCTGTGCATTCCTTCCTTCTGGTCTGTATTCTCAGAATTCACTCCCCCTTTTTACCTCTCAGATACCTTGTTTTTGTCCCAGGCTCAGCTTAGGCACCAACTCCTCCAGGAAATTTTCCCTGGGCCCCCAATTTGCTGGTGTTCTAACTTCCTCAAATCACCATCTATTATACTTATTTACAACGTAGATGCTCATCAATGGAGAATGGCTAAAATATGGCATGAGTAGAGGAATAGAGCCATATGGCATTAGATTGTAAGCTCCTTGACAGCAGGATGGTCTTTTGCCTCTTTTTGTATCTTCAGCTCTTAGCATAGTGCCCGCACATAGTTGACACTTAATAAATGCTTATTGTTTGGTTGGTTGACTGTTCAGAGAAGAATGGGAAGGTTTATGTAAACTAATAAAGAGTGAAATAAGAACCAGTAAATCAATATATACAATGACCAAAACAACATAAAGGAAAAGAAAAGGGGGGTGGGGAGAGGGAGAACAAGAGAGAACTGAATGTTGTGTATTTACGATGGTCTAGTTGGGCCCCAGGGAAGAGATGAACAAAGATATATCTCTCCCTTCTTTACAGAGGTTGGGACTATGGAAGTGCAAATTTGCATATACCATTAGACTGTTGAAAGGATGGGTTAGTTTTGCTAAACTACTGTTTTCTCTCATTTAAAAAAAAATTGTGTTACAAATGAATCAGTTTGATTCCTGCCCCAGGCACTTAGTAACCATGTGACCCTGGGCAAATATTTTAACCTCTCACTCTCATTAGCCTCATTTCTAACCTGGTAGCACTATTCTGGGACTTCTCTGATTTATCCACTATGCCCCAGGAAACTCATCACTGGGAAAAAAAACACCTTATCAACCTGCAAGAACAAGTCAGCTTTTCTGCTCACACATCCTCAGTACTTTCTGCCCCCCTCGTTGGAGGGAGGAGCCATGAACTTCAAAACCTCTGTTTAAAGAGGATGCTCAGTACAAATAACTCCTCATTTCCCATCTACTTTGGGACCTTTCTGACTTCTCCAACATACCGCCCCTCCCTTTCATTTTCCTTTTGTATGTTGTATTCCCCAGTTAGATTGTAAGCTCAGTGAGGGCAGGGATTGTCTTTTTTTTTAATATTTGTATCCTCAGAACTTAGCATAATGTCTGGTAAACACTATGTGCGTAATAATTATTTATTGACTATTATTGACTACTTGTTGACTCATTTTTTTCCATCTGTAAAATAGTGATAATAATGATATCACCCTTATGGGATCATTGTGGGGATCACATGAGATAACTCTCTACCCTGCATTGATCTAGCATGGTCAAAGTCATTTAGAGAGGAGGGGATTGCTCACTCCCAGTGTAAGGATTTATGTCCCTTTAATCGAGAAGAAAACGTAGTACCTTGCGCAAATTAGGCACTCAATAAATGCTTTTGTTTTTGCCTTTTTAATTAGAGTCCAGTCTTATCTGGCTGACTTTCCAGGATGTCTAAAATCTATTCTTCTCCAGCTTTATTCCCACTGCTCTCAAATATAGTAGGGGCTTGTAGTGAGGAAGATCTGAGTTCATATCCTGCCTGAGACACTGACTAGCTGTGTGACTCTGGGCAGGTCACTTAAACCTCTCTCAGCCTCAATTTTCCCCATTTGTGAAAGAGGAAAATTAACAGACCTTATGTCACAGGATTTTTGGGAGGATCCAATGAGACATATACATGTAAAAGACTTTGCAAATACACAAGCACAGTATGAATATGTGGCAAAAGAGATAGAACACTGAACACAGGCTTAAGAAGAATTGAATTCAAATTCTACCTCAAATCTTCATTAGCCATATGACATTGGGAGAAACAAATCACATCTTCTAGCCTTGTTTTGCTCATTTGCAACACAGGGGTAAAAATAGCACCTCTGGCACAGGTTTGTTACAAGCTGAGATAATAGTCATATCCAATCTGTTCCCAAGGGCTGTCCATTTCACCTTTGCAACCTATCTCAAACCTGTCCCCTTCTGTCCTCTGACACTGCCACCATTCTGGTGCCAGCCCTCATCACCTCCCATTTGGATTATTGCAATGACTTGCTGCTGGATTTGCCTTTCTCAAGCCTTTCCTCACTCCAATTCATCTTCCATTCAACAACCAAAGTTATTTTCCCAAAGTCCAGGTCATCCTCCTACTCAATAAACTCCACTGGTTCCCTATTACTTCCAGAATCAAATAAAAAATCCTCTCTTTGGCACTTGAAGCCTTTCATAAGTCAGTACTTCCTCCCCACTCTATCTTTCCAGGTTTCTTATATCTTACTCCCTCCCATGTACTACTGTCTGATGGCCTCCTTGCTCATCCATAAACAAGAAACTCCATCTCTTGGGTCCTGGCATTTTTCTTTGGTTCTCCCCCATGCTTAGAATGTTCTTCCTCCTTGTCTCTATCTATTGGCCTTCTCAATTTCTTTTAAGTCCCAACTAAAATTTCATCTTCTACAGGAAGCCTTTCCCAATCTCTCTTAATTCAAGTACCTTCCCTAATTTAATTATTTCCTATTTATCCTCTGTATAGCTGGTTTGTACATAGTTGTTGCCTTGTTGTCTTCACCATTAGATTGTGACCTTCTTGAGGGCAAGAACTATCTTTTGCCTCTTTCTGTATACCCAGCACTTAGCTCAGTGCGTGGCACATTGTGGTATTTAATAAATGTTTATTCACTGATTGACTGACTAAAGTGATTTGCAAATCATAAGGTGCTACATAAATACTAGCTATCATTATTACTGTTATTAGAGAGAGGCAGCATGTTGGGGAAAGAGTCATGGGCTTAGGAGGGAGAAGACCAGCACTGAAGTCCTAATTGCGCACTTACTACCATGGAATCTTGGGTCCAAATTTATTCAATTGCAAACTGGGAATAATGATATTTTGTATTAGAGTCAAGTTAAGAAGCATTTATTAAGTTCCTCCTGTGTGTTGGGGACTGTGCTAAGTTGTAAGAATACAAGCAAAACGACAACAACAAAACAGTCTGTGCTCTCAAGAAGCTCACAGTCCAATGGGGATGGGGGAGGGACAACACACAGATAGCCATATAAATCCTCCTTGACCACTGAACTGTAGTAGGAAGATGACCCTGGATCCCCAAAGGCTAAGATCCTAAGTCAACAGAGAGTAATCTCTGGTAGAGTCTATGAAGCTGGAGGAAAAGGTCCTCCATGTACAAAAAATATTTGGGGCAGCTCTTTTTATGATAGCAAAACATTGGAAACTAAGGAGGTGCCTATCAATAGAGGCACTGCTAGATAAAGTTATAGTATATGAATGTGTTTGTCCTTTATTCTCGAAGAGGACCATGACATCAGGGAAATGATGACATGACTTGCAGTTGACTTTGATTTGAGTGAGGGATTGCTATGCAGGCCACCAGCCTCACTTCCTCCTCTAGAGCCATCTGGGTCCATGTGTCTGTAAGGCAAAATGGGCTCTTTAGAATGGGCTTTTGTTTACTTTGAGTGAAAGTACTTTCAGCTGTTAAGTGCTAAGCCCCAGGCCCAAAGCCCTATCAGGTGTGAAACCTGTGTGGGTGTAGATTAATGACTTAAGAGGGGCCAACTAGGGAACCAATGGTCTCTGGTCGTTGAGGTGGGGCTTGAGAATGCCAGAGACTCCGCTGCGAGGAAAAGCAAGCCAAGAGACAACTATAGCGGAAGCAGGAAGCCGCGGAAGCAGGAAGCCGCGGAAGCAGGAAGCCGCGGAAGCAGAGCTCCCCCGTGCATAGACCCAGGAGTGCGAGCAAGGACTTGAGGCCAGTAAATATGATTTGCCTAAATACTATCTTGTTTTTCTGTAGCCTCCTGGTTACTCTTGTGAGGTGGGCTTTCTGGGCCTGGAGTCTTTTTGTCAAGATGTCGGAATGGGGAGGCTGGTTCACAGATGTGCTGCGGTGGGGCCTAAATAAATGTTTTGTTGCATTCTACTCAGAGAATCTCTCATACCTTGCGATTTTTAACCATTCAAACATATACATGATTATATTTGAGATTATAAATTCGGTCTTCCTACTACAGTCCAGTGGCCTGATATTCATCAAGATGACTGGAGATGACCCAGGATGCATTGGGAGACCCTGGCCTTTTCAGGCCAAGGTCTTTCCAGGTTCTCACTTTGAGTGAGGTAATGCCCATTCAGTGAACAGGCCTCTTTAAGAAATTAATCAAAGGATGGCACCTTTAATCAAAACTCAAAAAGAAAAAAATCAGACTGGGAGGAGAAGACCCTCAGGGTTCTTGGCCAAAAGAGAAAGTTACTATTTGGTATTAATATTCACTCTGTGCTAGCAAGGTAGAGACCTATTGTCAAATTTATGAGCTCCAGAGTGAATTGAGTTTAAGGCTTGTTTTTTGAGAAAGAAATCTAGCCAATAAACCCAAAGTTAAGGAGACAGCCTTCAGCCATTGAAATGGAGCAAGGAGAGGGAGGGGGAGGGAGTGAGGTAGGGGAGAAAGAAGAAGAGGGAGAAGCAGAGGCAGAGGCAGAGGCAGAGGCAGAGGCGACTTGCTATTGCCTTGTAAGAAATGAGGAAATGGATGATGTGGAGTGAATAAGGAGAACTGAAACAATCTATAGTATAACATCACTATGTTAAAAATGAACAATTCCGAGGACTTTTATAAAATGATGAGGAACGAAGTAAGCAGAACCCAGAGAACGATTTCTACATTAACAACTGGGTGAAATCCAAAAACTTTGTATATCACCATTGGGGGAACTTGTTTCTCTTGAATATGCATAGTTGTCATAAGAAATTTGTTTTCTTTCCCTTTTTTTCATGAAGTGTAAGTAGGAGGGAAAAAAGTAGATTTTTAAATTTTTTTGAATGGAGGATGAAGCACTATAGTTGTAAAATGTCACACACCTTTTCAGATGAATTCCTTGTGTTACTCCTTTTACTTAACCATTTCACTTTGTTACAAGAGACCTTGAACAAAGTGAAAATAATCTGTAAATGTTTGTAATGTAACAGAGAAGTACATCAATAAACTTAGGAGAAGAAAAAGATGCAGAAGCATTGGCCTGGTGTGCTTGTCATCTAACCACCTTAACTAAATTTGGACAGACATATATCACTACATGGGCCATAATGTGATTTTTTTTTCCCCACAGAGAAGGTTTCAGGGAATTGCTCCTTAGCAGAGTATGGTTGTGATCTGTGTTAGTGAGGGAGTACATAGAACAATGAAATTGTAGGCTTCAAAATTTTGAGGTAATGATGAGTTTCATACTTGGGCTCCCTCCCTGTTACAGTCCCCCCAAACTAAATGCTGTTGTGGGCTTCTTTGGGGCTGCCTCTTGTACACTAGAGCTGCCCCTTCTGTTCCCCAGAACTCTCACCCTACTATTTCCCGAAAACTTTCGTATCGTATTCTAATGTTATAAGGTACCTCCCACACACAGAGAAATACACAACGGGAAATGAAGTCCTGAGAGCCAGAACAGAATTATTTTGATTTGTTGTTCCTGGGAGAGGTGGTGAAGCCTGAGGGAAACTGTAGGCAAGCTCAAGCTGGCCATTCACATGAAAGAGCCAGACCAGAGATGGGGAGGTAAAAGGAGAATGGAGATGATTGGGTGGCACGGCAGGTACTCTGCTACTGTCATCTCCCTGTGCCAGTCATACCTATACCCCTAAGAGGGAAGGGTCTGAGGCAGACTAAGGCTTGAAGAATTTGTCTCTTCTGAATATCTGATAAAAGACTCTCAAGTCCTCTGTCCTCCTTCCTCTGCTGCTGCCCCCTCCTTCCACTTCCCCAAGAGGCCACACATATGAAACCTATCTCTTTTCTTTCAAATTGGTGATTTTTCAGTTTTAATTAGAATCAAAGCCTACTTTAAAATGACTAATCCTGTTTGTCATGCAAATGATTTTTTTTAACTTGAAAGTGAAAAATAGGAGCAACAGTGACTGATAGTTTAGAGAAAGGGGCAGGGGAAGAGAAAGAGACAGAAAAAAGGGTAGAGAGACAGACACACAGACGCACAGACAGAGAGACACACAGAGACAGAGACAGAGAGAAACAGAGACAGGAGAAACAGAGGCAGAGACGGATATAAAGAGACACAGAGAAACAGAAGCGCAGATATAAAGAGACACAGAGAGAGGTGGGAAAGGCAGAGAGAAGACAAAGAGATAGAGTGAAAAGAATAAGGAAAGAGAGGTAGAGAAAAGCACTGACTAAATTGCAGGGGTAGAAGTTTCCTCCCTGAACCCTATCCTCAACTGAGAGATCAAGAGCAAAATGAAAGAGAAGCTTATTGATTTGATTAATTATCTGATATGTATTAATTTAATATTTAAAATAAAACTCCACTTCAGGTAAGAAACCATTCAAACTCCAACCTGATTTTGTGATATTCCCCCCACCCCCCTGAGTAAGAACGCTTTAAAACTGTGAAATTAATGGAAAAGGTGGGGAAGCTGGAGGGTGCCTGAGGCAAGTTTACTTCCTCACCCTCCACCCCTATTTGGCCCCATCTGACTCTGGTGAGATTCTGAATAAAGGCACTCACTAAGCTGAAGCCAAGCCTCTGGAGTCAACTGAAAAGAAGAGCTGAGAAAAGGTGGCTCTGTCCCTATGAAGAAGGAGCAACTAAAGCATTGACCCAGAACCAGTTATACTACTTGTTGGGATTATTAGGCCCCCTTGGGTGTTGGAACACTGACCAATATCTAGTGTTTCCTGACAGTAGATGCAAGAAATTAATCAATTATACTTGAGCAAGAACCTGTCATTTTCCTCTAAAACTTATGGCCTTCTGCTGCATAGTGAGCTGCCTTGATGGGAAGGTAACTGAAACCTGGGAGTGCCATGGGCTGATCTGGAAGAAGTCAAAGAAGAACTTGTAAGAATTGTTCTTGTGAAGTTGGAGGTTGCTTTCTCCAGAGGACCACTGCTGACCACTCCCAGGACTTTTGAGTTTAAAGAGCTTATTTGTTGCACCTGGATGAAATACCTTAACTATTTCTCTCCTTTAAGTCCTCCAGGCTGGAAATATTTCAGACTATGTCTTTTTTAGGGGAAAGAAAATGGATGGGGGGGGGGGGAAGGTAATGAATGAAAAAGGAAAAAGAAAGAAGTAAAAGAAAAAAGGAATACAGAAGAAAAAAGAAAAAGAAATGCAGAAGAAAAAGAAAGGAAAAAGAAAGAAGGAAAGGAAGAAGAAAAAGAAGGGAGGATAAAGACAAAGGAGAGAGAAGAAAAAGGAAGAAAGAAGAAAAAAGAAAGAAGGAAAAGGAAGAAGAAAAAGATAGAAGAACAAATGGAAAAGGATAAAAAGAAAAGAAGTAAGAAAGATGAAGAAAAAGAAAGAACAAAGAAAAGGAAGAAGGGAAAAGAAAAAGAGGAAAAAATGAAGATAAAAAGAAGAAAAAGGAAGAAAGGTAAAGAAAAAGGGAGATAAAAAGAAAAAAATTAGATATGGGTGAAGAAAAAAGAAGAAAGAGAAAGGAAATAGAAAAAGGAAAAAGGAAAAGGAGAAGAAAAAGGCAGAAGGAAGAAGAAAAAAGGAGAAAGAAAAAGAGAACACAAAGAATAGGTAGAGAATATTTACCTACTGATTCAAAGTTTGCAAAAAGGACTTGAGTTCATGACTTGGGACAGACATGGAAGAGACAGACATGGAGGTCTCACTATTTCTCTCTGAAGTGCCACCATTTGTTCTGTCTTCTATTTTCAAAACCTTGAAGTTATCTCTGGCTATTCCTTCTCCTTCAGTTCTCATATGGGCTGACTTATGAGGTTTTGTGCTTTCACATCTGTCACCTTCTCACTAGTCCCATTGCTACCACCCATTGGTATAAACCATGTGTGTACATTTATGGACGTGTGCAACCATGTGCAAGCCCCTTCTTTTTAATTTCAATAGCCCTCAAAAATGGTTTTCCATCATTTTTCCCTTTATGAATAGCCTTTCTTGTCACTGCCAGAGTGGTTTTTCTTGTGTACATATGTACAAGAAGAGTGTCTTGGGTATACGGGGTGTATGGGGTGCTTAGGGAAGACTAGAACCTCTGGCAAGAAAGCTGCTGAGCCCTTTTCAGGGCTGCTCATCCACGTTTGGTGTCCACCTACCACACAGCTCTCACCTGTGGTTCCAAGAAACTGTAGTATGTACAGCAGCCACACCCTGGTAAAGCCATCTTGGCAGTCCAGCTAAACCAGACTGAGGATAACTGATGGGTCTCACATCCATTGGTGAGCTAGGAGGGGTATCTGCCTAAAGCGTGTGAAGACTTCCCTGGCAGAATAGGCAGATGTGAATTTTTTGTTTCAATGGGCCATCAAGGTGGCAAAAGCAGGTGCTGTGGAGCGTTTACAACTTGGTCAGACACCGAAGCCACCAAGGTCCTCTACTGCATCCAGAGCCATCACCAGTCCTCTTGACTTTTGTCTTGCCATTGGGCTCCAATGACTCTGGAAGAAAGAGTGAAGCTGATGACTTCGCATAACTCTGCCTCATTTAAATCCAATTTATGCTTGCATCAAAAGCTGTCACCCATACAACTGGACTATTTTATTATTAATTTTCTCATCTCACTATTCAATAATTTTACAATTTTAACATTGTATTTATTATTTCAGTATGCCTACTATTTTAGTATTTTATTGTCTTACTATTTTACCTACCTTGAAGTCCTGCAATGATAGGCTAGTGACACAGCAGCAAGTGCAGATGTGCTGGGAGCTGTAGTCATAACCCTGTACATAGGCAGCCGAGGCCATAGGATCATCTTCTTGTTGAACTAAAGCAGCAATGAGATTCAGCAGTCCCTTGGTTGCCAGGGCAGCCTTCTTAAGGACTGTGCTGCTCACCTCCTAGCATGAGGAAGGGTCTAGATAAGGTAAACTAAAAATCATCTGATTCACCCAACCTGGGCCTGCTTATTGTGGCAGGCTGGAATCCCACCCTGTAATGGAATACAAAAAATGCACAAAAACTTTTGCAAAGATGATTCTACTCGCCATCGGTATAAAGCATGTGTGCACAGTTATGGACAACAAGAAATCCAGAAGACAGGAAAAGTGAACTGCTCTTATGGCAAAAGAACTCAGCAGGTAGAATATCCAAATAGCAACCGTGAGTGAAACAAGGCTGGTGAATGTAGGCCAGCTTCCCAAATTTGGAGCTGGAGCATGTTTTTCTGGAGTGGCTACAGTGATGGGGAACACCATGAACCTGGCATACATTGCACAATTGAAACTAATCTAGTCCACAAGCTTGTATGCCTCCCAAAAGGAGTAAACCAAAGGCTCACGACAACGTGATTACCGCTTGCAGGAAAGCGCCACACCATGACTATCAGTGTGTATGCTCCCACCACCACTAACCCTGATGAGTCAAAGAAAAATGTTCTGAAGACCTGGACACTCTCATCATCAAAATGCTGAAAGAGGAAGGACAAGCTTGTAATTCTGTGTGACACCAGAGAGGCAAGGCAGGAAATCCTCGGGAGGAATGGAGTCAGAAACAGCAACAGCAGTAATGGCTTACTACTGAAGACTTGTGCATTTCATGATCTTCTCATCACCGACACTGTGTTCTGTTTCCTAAATGCAATACAACTGCATGGATGTACCTTTGAAGCAAACATTGGCATTTAAAAGATTATATCATGGTGAGGAGAAAAGACAGAATATGAGAGTGATGAAGGTAATGTCTGGCCAGAATGCTGGACTGATCATAGATCTATCCTCTCCAAGCTAAATATTTGCATTCAACAAATGCTGCAGCCACAAGGCAAGATGCCTATGAGAAGACTTAATGTCAACAGATTAGAATGCTTCTATGAGTATGAACAGTTCATTGCTAACTTGGAGGGAAAGTTAGGCCAATACATGGTTGGCAACAGTGGAACAGAAAAGGAGTGGGCACTTTTCAGAGATTTGGTGCATAGCACTACATTTATTCCATTTGGATCAAAACACTAGCAAACATCAGGATTGGTGGGACGAAAATAATACGTAAATTCAGAAGCTATTAAATGAAAAATGAAAGTTCTACAAGGTCTACCAGCAGGATAGTTTGCTCATCTATGAAAAGGAAACATTTAACTCCATCAAAAGTAGAAAGCAAGCAAAGCTTAGAGAGATGCAGGATTGTTGTCCCAGTAAGAAGGCAGATAAATTCAGTTTTATGCTGAAAGAAACAATTCAGAGAATTTCTAAGATGCCTTGAAAGTGATTTATGGGCCAAAGATCTTTGGTACATCTTAACTACTAAGTGCTGATGGAGCCACACTGATAGTCGATAAGGACATGATCCTGGAAAGACGGGCTGAACACTTCCATAGTGCTATTAGTAGAGCATCATAAACCTATGCTGAAGCCATTGACCGTTTACCTCAAATTAAAGTCAATCCCTTTCTGTCTGAACTTCCCACTGAAAAAGAGGTTTTGAATGCCATTAGGCTCCTCTCTTGTGGCAAAGTGCCTGGTGCTGATTCTATTCCAGCAGAAATCTACATGGCAGGGGGTCTACTGTTCATACAAAAGCTGACAGAAATCTTCTGGGTTATATGGCAAGAGAAGATTATCCCCCAGGAGATTGAGGATGCCTCTATTATCCATTTGTATAAAGGAAAGGAAAGATTGTCCTATGACAACCACAGTGGAGGGTCTTTTTCTTGGTCACTGCTGGCAAGATTTTTGCCAGAGTCCTCCTTAATTGGCTGATCCTTCACCTGGAAGATGGTCATCTAGCCCAGAACCAGTGTGACTTCAGAAAGGACTGAGGAAACCCAGCAACTCCAGGAGAAGTGCCAGTAGCAAAACAGAGGTCTATACACAATATTCACTGATCTAACTAAGGCCTTTGACACTGTCAGTTGTGAGGGCCTGTGAAAGATCATGGAGCAATTTGGTTGCCCAGAGAAGTTCATCAGTATCGTATGCTAGCTTTGCAATGGCATCTTTGCACAGGTTCTGGATGATGGACAATGTTCTTGTACTTTCCCAGTCACCAATGGAATGAAGCAGGCCTGTGTGCTTACTCCTGTGCTTTTTAGCATGATGTTTTCATCAATGCTGCTGGATGTCATCAATGAGGATAAAAGCATCAAAAAGTCAGCTACTGTACTAATGGTAAATTATTTAAATTGAAAAGGCTAAACTGGAGTAGAGGGAGAGTTGTTGTGTGACTTTTTGTTCAGAGATAATTGTGTACTCAATGCAGCCTCTGGCTGAGATTCAACAGAATAGTGGGTCAGTTCTCTGCTGCTTGTGCTAACCTTGGCCAAAAAGGAACACCAAGAAAACAGAGGTTGTCCATCAGCCAGCACCACACCATCCTCACGTGGAACCATTGGTTACAGCAAATGGAGAAATTTGGAATGCTGTGGATAAGTTCACTTACCTTGACAGTATACTTTCCAAGGATGTACGCATAGATGATAAGGTTGATGCACACACTGCCAGAGCTAGCTCAGTGTTTGGGAGGCTCTGAAGGAAAGTGTTAGAGAGAAAAAGTATTAGGCTGCTTACCAAATGGAAGGTCTAAGCCAATGTGTTTTCTTCATTGTTGTATGCCTGTGAAACCTGGACGATATACCAGTGCCATGCCAGGAAACTGAATTGCTTCCATTTAAATTGTCTTAGGAAGATTCTGAAGAGCACCTGGTAAGATAAGGCACTGGACACTGAGGTCTTTTCTTAAGCTGAACTGCCAAGCATTCATACTCTACTGTAAAGAGTGCAACTCTGATGGGCTGGCCACATTGTTTGAATGCCAAATGTTTGTTTGCCTAAAAGACTTATGTTCCAGAGAATTTACACAAGGCAAGTGCTCACACAAGGCCAGAAGAAGCCATACAAGGACACTTTCAACATCTCCGAAGAACTTTGGAATTGATTATGAATTATGGGAGACGCTGGCACAGGACTGCTCTGCATGGCATGCCTACATCAAAGAAAGCATTGTATTCTAGGATCAAAGCTGTAGTCCAGTAGCTCAGAAGAAATGTGAGATGTTCACATTTACAGACATCTTGCTCCCAAATGGTCATATGGACTACTTGTGCCCAACTTCTGGTAGAGCCTTCTGACCTTGTATTGGTATGATCAGCCACAGCTGCACACCCTGTAGCTTGACCCCAACTTCATGATATCATTTTGGTGTTCTTTGTGCATGCAAGACAAGCAACAAAAACAGCAATCATGGGGGAAGCGTTTAGGGGAAGAGACATTTCAGAGTCATAATGGACTTGAGAGATCATCTAATTCAAACTATTTCCCTATTTCACAGACAAGGAAACTGAAGTCCAGAAGAATTTAATAATCTGCCCATCATTACATGGGTAGTAGAAAAACTATGATTTGAACCCTGTTCCTCACCCCAAATTCAGCACTATTTCAAATTCACTATTTCACTCCTTTAAACTCTTGTCAAAAGGCCAACTGACCTGATTAATTCATGTAATTATAAGAATGTGGTTGCTTATTACCCTATTTCACTTAAAAAGTAGTTACTTTTCTTAAATGGGAATGTTTCTTGATTAAATCATTCTGTCAGAACTAGTTTTGTTGTATAAGTCTTTCTGAGTTCTCAGACCAATTGTAACTATGCTCTTCCTTTTTTCTAACATGTATTTCCCCAAGTAGCTGGGGGAACCATGTAGACCCAAGAGGCCATTATCTAGCTCCCGCACTTAAAATAAGCTAACAGGGCATTCCACTGGCAACAGGACTGTAGAATATAATTAGAGGTTTAAATGATAATAGGGAAAATGCTGCATTAGTCCATCTACTAGATAATGGAGGAATGGATTATAATTTTATTGTGAATAAACCATATTTTAGCAATATTGTCAATAAAAGCTTTGAAGGCAGTAAGAAGAGAAACTAGGTATGGTAGTGTGTTCTGTAATCCCAGCTTCCAAGAAAGCTAAAGCTGGCAGATCTCTTGAGCTCAAGTGTTCTGATCCACAATTGATTATGCCACACCCATATCGGCACTAAATCGGACATTGGTGGGGGACAGGTTGGGGTGTGGGGCAGACCCAGTTATCTGAAGAAGAAGCAAATGGCCCCAGGTGGGTAATGAAGTAGGGACAAGCTCCTGTGCCTGGAAATGGTAAGCAATGTTTGTTGACATGACTTTGCTGATCAGTGGTAGGATCAGACCTATGAGGAACCCTGACCCTCTAGCTTAGGTGAGACGGAAAGTCCAATAGATAGAGTGAGGGGTTTGAAGTCAGGAACACTTAACTTCCAATCTTGCCTTAGTAGCTTACTGACTATGTGACCCTGGGCAAATCATTTAACCTCTTTGCCTCAGTTTCCTCACCTATAAAAGAGAGATAATAACTACTTCCTACCTACCTACTTCCCAGGGTGGTGGGGGATGGATTGAAGGAGAGGAAAATATTTGTAAAGCTCTCTCCAAATCCTGAAGCACTATGAAAGTGCTAGCTGTTATTATGTTGCTATTTTTATTATTATCATTAGTCAATGTCTGGTTGGGAGAGGGGGCTCTCACAATGGAAGAAGGAAATTCTAGATCTGAATATTCACATATTCATTAAGCAAGGAGAATATTGTCCTCTCGTGTAAAATATAAAAGAAGTGGAGTTTCTTTCCTAGTTAGAGAGGTTAGATAGAAGAATTGGTTCAAGAGAAAGGATCACTAGTTAAGTTTGGAGAAGCTTTAAGATATCCAGGTAGGCAAAGATGTCTGAAAGAAACTTTGAAATTCACTTCTAGGTGGAGGGAGGAGGCAGGTTGGGGTTGCAAAGGTATATCTGGTAATCATCTGCAAACTGATGCTAGTGCTAGCTGTGGGAGAGGATGAGGTCTGCCAAGGAAAGGGAAAATAGGTCTTAATGTAATCAAGGAGGCAAGAGCTGAATTGGAGCAGATCCCAGAGAGAAGATGAGGAAGGCAGAAGCAGGCACCGTAGGTGGCATATCCATGGGGCCTGCAGCTAATGTGGGAGAGGGATGTAAAAAAAATATGCTTTATCTGTCCAGATTCTGCATTTCTTCTGGAGGTCATGGGCATCTGGCCAAAGGCCAAATGTAAAAAAGAGAATTTACCCAAGAGAAAAAGCAAGAGCCCTGATTGTGAGAATGGGAACAATATTGCAGAAGTCAGCGATGTGAAAACAGACCCGGAATTGGAAGCTAAAGGTATTGGAAATGCCAAGAGAAGTACATGGTGATTTTGGTCACTGGGATTTTTTCTGCCTTTCTCTGGTAAATAGAAAGTTATATGTTTTAAGTCAAGGTTTAATGTCTTGATTGAATTTTGTCCCTGTGCAATGAGATATATAACAAAAAACAAGATGGTATTCTGCACAAATTAATCATATTAATAAATCAGTCATGTCTTCAACACTGTGCTAAATTCAATGAGGACTGTCAGCTTAACTTAATAACTTACTTTATATAGCACTTTAAAATTCAAAAGGCTTCTGCATAAGTTAGCTCATGGTCATGAGAATTTTAGACTAATAACTAGTAATCTGAGGTCTTCTGAGAGTAAAGAACACTCCTAGGTGACTCATTATTTCATCTTCTAACATCAATTCCATGTTTGAGAAATGGTGTGATATGGGTATGTTCACACTGATTATAAAACAAAGAGCCCCACTTGTAAATATTTTGAATTAAAATGGAAATAGTTTGAATTTTTTATTTAAATTATGTTTAACTTGTGTTTTAGATATTAAGCTGGTGATCTAGCCAGGCCACCACAGAAAAAGGGGAAAAAAAGGGAGGAAGGAAGGAAAGAAGGAAGGAAGGAAGGAAGAAAAAAAGGAGGAAAGGAAAGGAAAGGAAGAAAAAAGAGAGGAAGGGAGGAAGAAAAAAGAGAGGAAGGGAGGAAGAAAAAAGAAAGGAAGGGAGGAAGAAAAAGGAAAAAAGAAAAAAGGAGAAAGGAAAAAGGAGGAAGGAAGGAAGGGAGAAAAAAGAAAGGAAAGGAGGAAGGAAGGAAGGGAGAAAAAAGAAAGGAAAGGAGGTAGGAAGGAAGGAAGGGAGAAAAAAGAAAGGAAGGGAGGAAGGAAGGAAGGGAGAAAAAAGAAAGGAAAGGAAGAAGGAAGGAAAGAAGGGAGAAAAAAGAAAGGAAGGAAGGAAGGGAGAAAAAAGAAAGGAAGGGAGGAAGGAAGGAAGGGAGAAAAAAGAAAGGAAGGGAGGAAGAAAAAAGAAAAAAGGAGGAAGGAAAAAGGAAAAAGGAGGAAGAAAAAAGGAAAAAGGAGGAAGGAAAGGAGGAAGGAAGGAAAAAGGAAAAAGGAGGAAGGAAGGAAGGGAGAAAAAAGAAAGGAAGGGAGGAAGGAAGGAAGGGAGAAAAAAGAAAGGAAGGGAGGAAGGAAGGAAGGGAGAAAAGAGAAAGGAAGGGAGGAAGGAAGGAAGGGAGAAAAAAGAAAGGAAGGAAGGAAGGAAGGGAGAAAAAAGAAAGGAAGGGAGGAAGGAAGGAAGGGAGGAAGGAAGGAAAAAGAAAAAAGAAAGGGAGGGAGGAAGGAAGGGAGGAAGGAAGGAAAAAGAAAAAAGAAAGGGAGGGAGGAAGGAAGGAAAAAGAAAAAAGAAAAAAGAAAGGGAGGGAGGAAGGAAGGAAAAAGAAAAAAGAAAAAAGAAAGGGAGGGAGGAAGGGAAGGAAAAAGAAAAAAGAAAAAAGAAAGGAAGGGAGGAAGGAAGGAAAAAGAAAAAAGAAAAAAGAAAGGAAGGGAGGAAGGAAGAAAAAAAAAAAAAAGAAAGGGAGGAAGGGAGGAAAAAGAAAAAAGAAAAAAGAAAGGAAGGGAGGAAGGGAGGAAAAAGAAAAAAGAAAAAAGAAAGGAAGGGAGGAAGGAAGGAAAAAGAAAAAAGAAAGGAAGGGAGGAAGGAAGGAAGGAAAAAGAAAGGAAGGGAGGAAGGAAGGAAGAAAAAAGAAAGGAAGGGAGGAAGGGAGGAAGGAAGGAAGAAAAAAGAAAGGAAGGGAGGAAGGGAGGAAGGAAGGAAGAAAAAAGAAAGGAAGGGAGGACGGAAGGAAGGAAGGAAGAAAAAAGAAAGGAAGGGAGGACGGAAGGAAGGAAGAAAAAAGAAAGGAAGGGAGGACGGAAGGGAAGAAGGAAGGAAAGGGAGGGAGGAAGGAAAGAAAGGGAGGAAGAAAGAAAGAAAGAAAGAATCTAGCTATGTTTAGACCCATACAGAAGAAAGCAACTTCCAATTTATTGTCAGAGTAGTGAATTCCAAGTTATGTTATTATATAATTGTTTTAGGATCATTCAATATGTCCTAAACTCCAGCGGCTGTCAACCAGATAGTAAGTATTGAAAGTTTCATTTTAAGGCAATATGTTAAGGCAATCTTTTCATGAAACTGAGGATTTCAGTGTTCATGTGAAAAATAAAAGTAACACTGAAGTAATTAGAAGCAATATACTTTGCTATAGATCCCCCAAGTCTCAGTGAATAAGCTTACATTCTGAAAACTTTGATCAATACCAAGTGATTTCTTCTGCTTTACAAAAGGGAAATCATTGACTGGAACTTAGGCCAATTTTTTGCCCTTACGAAAATCTCCAGTGACTGTCAAATCATATAAAAGTGAAATTCACATGGTTTCAAAAATCAAGAGCATTGTACCTATCATAAATCATGAACTTAATATGACGGCACAACTATTGAGGCAGAATCTTTTGAGAGAATGGATCTGAAATGTGACTGCAAGGACAGAAAGTTATTTATTTTTCCCAAAGAATTTTCTTGGCATGTGTACAAGTAGCATTGCTGCCTTAAAATTCTAAGTAATATTACAGAAGAAAATGTCAATAATTTGATGCTATAGGTGCCTTGCCCACATGATTTACTTTTGATTCCATTAAATTTAGTGGCTTTAAAACAACTGTGAAGAAAACTTCAAAATCATTGTTGTACAGTTCTGTCTGACTCTTTGTGACCCCACAGATCATTTCCACCATGGGGTTTTCTTGGCAAAGATACTAGAATATTTTGCCCTTTTCTCCTCCAGTGGATAAGGCAAATAGAGGTTAAGTGATTTGCCAAGGGTCACAGCTACTAAGTGTCTGAGGTGGGATTTGAACTCAAGTCTTCCTGATTCCAGGCCCAGTGCTCTAACCACTGAGCCCTTAACTGCTTTCAAAGGCATTAAGGTTACAGCGGATGCTAGCATTTTAAAAATCCTCTATTTTGGTTTAGTTACTCTATGAATTAGACTCACATAATGAAACTCAGAGGGCTTTCTGAAATCCCATTCAAAGTATGTCCATGTCTCTTCCAAAATCATTTGAATCATTAGTAGTAGTAGTGGTAGTAGTAGTGGTAGTAGTAGTGGTAGTAGTAGTGGTAGTAGTAGTGGTAGTAGTAGTAGTAGTAATAGTAGCATCCAACTATTCACTTATTAGGTAGCACTTCCAAAATTTGTATTGTATAGAGTTTTAATGCCATCAGATTTTTCACCTTTTCTCACTCCCACTCAATAAATTCAATAAACTCCCTCACTCCCACTCAGTAAACTCCAGTGGCTCCCTATTACTTCCAGGATCAAGCACAAACATTTCTGCTTGGTGTTTAAAGTACTTTATAACCTATGTACTTCCTAGCTTTCCAGTTTTCTTACACCTTACCCTGGTATGTGACACTGGCCTCCTTGGTGTTCCACAAACAAGAAATTCTATCACTTTGACCTGGGCATTTTCTCTGGCTGTCCCCCAGGCCTGGAATACTCTTCTCTGCATTACCGCCTCCTGGATTCTCCTCTTTCTTCAAAGCCCAACTAAAACCCCATCTTTTACAGGAAGCCTTTTCCAACTTCTCTTAATTCTAGTGCCTCCCCTCTGTTATTTTTCCATTTATCCTGTTATAACTTGTTTGAACATGGTTGTTTCCTTGTCTCCTCTATTAGATTGTAAGCTCCTTGATGGCAGGGGCTGAATTTTGCCTTTTTCTTTTGTATCCCTAGCACACGGCACAGTGCCTGGCACCTGATAAGCTCTTAATAAATGTTTGTTGACTGACTGGTTGACTGTATATCACCTTGGATGACCATTTCTTTCCTTTTCCACTCCCTCATGATATGACTGATGGGTTAGATATCTGTCGTTACATTCATTCCCTGTTTAGGGACCTTCCAAGATACTCTATCATCCAGGAAAAGCCAACTTCCAGCTACGTCTTCCCTCTATTGGCCCTACCATACCTGTTATCTAATATTATCTGTCACCACTTTCCTAATACAAATTATCTACTTCAGCCAGGCTAGGCTCAGTATTACAGAATCACAAATTGGAAGGGACATCAAACGTCATTTTGTCTAACTAATGCCTAAACAAAAATCATCTCTATAACATAACTGAGAAACAGTCATGTTCCTGTTCTCTTTGTATGTCTACTCTCCTTACCCCTATCCCTCCATTCATGCTACTCTTCCTACTTAGAATTCCATTTTCTCTTTCATTACCCACCACTAATCTCTGTGTTCTTCAAGGTTCACGTCAAACATCTCTCCTCCAAACAGTTTTCCCTCTCTATCCCGCTCAATGCTGATTTTTCCCTTTATTTTAAATTCTCTGAACCCTTCAATATGAAACACTTGAATGCTCTCCTCTTGTCTTGAATTTTTTTTCTTTACCTATTATCTGGCATATCATTATATTGTCTTCCAATCTCAGCTTTAGTAATCTGTTGGATTGTAGCAACAATGTTGCTTGCAGCTACTGTGGCTGCGTAAAGCCAGTAACAGCAGCACATAGAAGGGCTGCTAGCACAGGTTTTTGATTTGCTTTTCTAAGGAAAGCAACTTTAAGGGCTTAACAATCTTACTTTAATTAAACATACATATATCATTCACTTAGTTCAGGGGGAAAAGTCAGCACCCTGAACTTCAGAGAAAACACAAACAGAAATTACAAGTGGAAATTATATGAACAGAGCAAAATAACACAAATCAGCAGACAGGCTTCTAGCTGTCTGTCTAAGATATTACATACATAGTTACCAGAGAGAGAAGAACCAACATCTGGGTTTTTCAATGTGGGCGTTCCTACGAACAAAGGCAAGAGTCAATCAAAGGCACTTGATTGCCTTAGTGCCAAGATGCCCTCCAAAACAAAAGACAACAAAGTCCCACTTTGCTTGCCATTACATGGACCAAAGGAAGATAGATTTAGGGCTAGGAAAAAGGTTAAAGATCATCCAGAACACTCTTCCTGTCTCCTTTTTTGAATGATGAAGAAATTGAAACCCAGAGAGATCACATGACTTGCCCAAGATCTCACAGGTAAAGAGTATGGTCTTTTATTTTCTCCTTTCTAGCCCACACAGGGCATAGTACAGAGATATGTATATAGTATGGAGATAAGATGCAGTGTTGTACAGTACACTCCGAATTAGCAAACCTGAATTTCATTCTGCCACTTAACTAACTATATGACCTCTAGCAAATTATTTAATGTCGCTGTTCCTCAAACTTCCTCATCCATAAGATAGTAATAATAATACCTGGCTGCTTACTTTCTGTGTTATTGTTATAAAAGTTGCAAAACTTCATCTGAATGTGAATTATTATGTAAATGCTGGTTATTATAATTGTAGATACATAGCAAGGAGGGTCTTTGGAGGTCATCACTGACAGCCCACAAATTCATTGAGTATCTTTTGGACAGTCTAAGATTAAGTTTATCAAATTATCAATAGAAATAATAAATTTATCCTTATTTGGCATATCATTCTATCACAACAGCGTTTTCCATCTGCAGGTCTGCTTGGTTTGAACTCCAAGGAATGAGATACCCTTCCCAGGGGAAGTTGATCACCTGAAATCTTATCACCATGACATCCACTCAGCTTTGGATATTCCACACCTTTCCAACTCCACCAGCCTCTTCTCCCCTCTGATAGGAGGGATGGCGGGCAGAGTACTAAACTTCTCTAGAAGCTTTGCTTTACAGAAGTCAGGGATCTGGACTTTCTAGCTCACTCTCCACTTTGCATCTACAACGCTGCTTGGTTTGAACTCCATCGAACATTTTGCCCCCCTGACATGTACCTTCTCTTCTCCATTTCCCCCTTTCCCTTCCTTTGCACCCCATATCCCTGCTTCCAGTTTCCTTTTGTGTGTTGTCTTCCTCATTAGATTGTAAACACATTGAGGGCAAGGAATATCTCTTTTTATTTGTATTCCTAGCACTTAGCACACTGTCTGGCACATAATAATAAAATAAAATTATTTAATAAATGTTTGCTGAATTAAATTGATTTCTTAGCATGCTTAGCTTAAAAAACATTGGACTTATGTAGCATATATAGTATCATGAAAAATAAAGATATAAAGAGTACATGCCAGCCTGGTGCTTAACTTTAGGTCTCTCTGGATGAGTCTTTCCTAGAATAATGCCATACAGGTTGGATTGTCCAGTCATTTGTTGCAGGTACCCATATACCTATTATCATTACCATTTCTCTTTTTCCACTGCATTTATTTTACTGGCCCTGGACTAAGGTAGCATATAGGACATTGTCAAAGTGAAATAAATCCAAGACCTCTGTCTCATCTGTCAATCACTGAAAAGATGAACCCACTTTAATAGGGACAGGGATTAGACCCTAATCCCAACAATAGAGGAGTAAGGAAACCCCCTTCTGCCAGTGCAGGTTGGCATATACTTTGCAACTTACGGTCTTAGAGAGTTTCCAAGAATACTGAGAGGTTAAGTGACTGGCCCAAGGCATACAAGGCAGGTATTCCTGGCTTTCTCCATTATTCTATGTTGTCTCTCTGTATTCATAATTAATGGTATAGATCTAGGTTGCTTGCTGTGGGATCATAAATACACTTACAAATATCCAGGGAACATCAAAACATGTAACTACAACAAAACATACATATGTCCCAAATTATTTTCTATGAAAAAGTGAAACAGATCTCATTCAAATTCCCCTCTTGGTTATTGAATGAGCAGATGTAGAGAAATTGATGAGGAGGCAAATTTTACTTGGAGAAAGTGTTGGAAAATAGAACCTATTTGAAGACATAAGAAGGAAATTGAGGAATGAGTCTGAATTTCCCTAAATTTTTAAAGGTCCTAGGTTCACAGATTATAGGTATGTGTGCAGAAGAGGGTTTGTTTGATTAAAACCAAATCCTCTTCATCTATCCCAATCTTTATGGTCCCTTTGTGAATTTAGCTATAGTGGGGAGCAAATTTTAAGCAACTGTGAAAACTTCTGTGTTTTCAAAAAAAATGTATGACTAGGTGGTATGAGAACTGTTAGTCATCCTTTGTATTCCTCCTGGACTGAAAATTAATGCTTTTGCTTTTAAGTGACTTAAAAGAGAATATTGGCAGTGAGGCATACACCTTATTTTATGAAAAAAAAGATGCTAATTGAGTTAATTATTCACTTTCCCACTAGCCTTTCCCCTGAGATGAAAAGAAATTAGGCTGTTCTTAAAAGAAACCAAATCAGGGGAACTAAGAATTGTAATAATATTAAAAACACAACTACCCAACTTGAACTCAAAAGCAACCCTTATCTTGGTTATCCCTTAGCTTCACAATTGCTAGGACAGAACGAGTATGAAAAGAACTGGTATAAATTCTTCGAGTTAATAACATTCTTCCAGACTAACCATTTTGCTAAATTGCCTGTGAGAGCAAATGAATGTAATTAACTTTGCCTAATGAAACCTCATCATACCTATTAGTAGATGAGCTGTGGCCCCTAGCTGCTACTGCTTCCCCCACCCCCAAATTGCCTTGTATTCATTTTATCACTCCTTTACTCAAAAAGCTTCTGTGGCTTCCATTACTTCTAGAGTAGGATGTGAACTCCTCTTTTTAGCATGCAAACTCTTCACTGCTGGCCCCAACCTTTCTAGACTAATAATACTCGAGTCTCTTTTCATGAAGTCTGTGGTCAAATCAAAGTATTGTTTTTCTAACACATTACATGGTTTCCTTTGTCTCTGTGCCTTTGTGTAGTCTGTCTCCAAGGTCGAGGAGTTATTTCCTCCTTGCTTCTGTCTCTCAGAGTCACTAGTTTCCTTCAAGTACAGTTCAACCTTCTATAACAGGGATTTTCCAGTCCTAAAGTCCTAAAATATCTAAAAAGATAACTCAGATTGACATCTGTGAAATTTTCCCCAATGATCCTTTGTTGTTTAGTCATTTTCAATTGTGTCCAACTTTTTGTGACTTCTTTTGGGATTTTCTTGGCAAAGAGACTGGAATGGTTTACCATTTCCTTCTCCAGCTCATTTTACAGATAAGAAAACTGAGGCAAATAGGGTTAAGTGTCTGAAGTGGGATTTGAACTCAGGTCTTCCTAACTCCAGGCCTGGTTCTCTATCTACTGTGTGATCTGGCTGCCCCCTCCCCATAATCTTTACTAACCTTTTATTTTTCATTTTAATATTTTGAGAATGGGACCTGTTCCCCCTGACAACCAGAGGAGAGAGTACCTAGTATAGTGAAGAGCTTAGAATTCATGGTATAAGAGAATAGGTCGACAGAACTGGAGATATTTAGCTTAGAGAAAGGTAAAGATAAGGAATAGCCATTACAAGGAAGACAAATGAGCTGCCTGCCCTCCCCTTTTTTTAGCTTGGACTTCAGAGACCAGGATAAGGAGCACAGAGTGGAGGTGACAAAGAGAAAAATGTAGTCTTTATACAAAGAAAAACTTCCTAAAAATGCGATATCTCTAAAAGCAGAATGGCCTGCCTTGGGGAACAGAAAATGACCACCAGTCAGGTATAGAATTAATATCACAGATTTAGAGTTGGAAGAAACCTTAGAGGCCATCAAATCTAACTTCCTCCTCCCTCTCCCATTTTCTGGATAAGGGAAGTGAGGCACAGAGATCTTAAATGACTTGTCCAGAGTCATACAATTATTAAGTATATAAGTGTGTGTGGGGTGGGGGGAGAAGTGTTGAATCTAGATCCTTCTGACACAAGGTCATTCATTGTCTGTTATAGAGGATAATCACCGAGGTCCCCTTCTGATTCTAAATTGCCATGACTCTTTGTCACCCCCACTTAGTGATGTTCCAAGAAGGAAGAAAATGTTAGCAAACTTCAAACAAGAGAACAGTTTATTTGTTCCTACTCTAAATTTGCCTTTTTGTATCCCTAGCACTTAGCATTGTGCCTGGCATGTAGTAAGTGCTTAATAAATGTTTATCGATTAATTGATCTAAGACACAGGAAGTAATTTATAGATAGTACATGGAATATTCACAATTCATATAGTCTAGACCAGGGGTGCAGAGCCTGCACCCTTGAGGCCACACATGGCCTTCTTAGGTCCTTGGGTGCAGTGTTTCAACTGAGTCTAAGTTTTACAAAACTAATCTTTTTATTAAGGGAATTTTTTCTGTGAAGTTTGGATTCCGTCAAAGGGCCACACTTGAGGACCTAAAGGGCCACACGTTCCAACCCACCCGGGGCTACATCATTGGCCTCAAATTCTGGTAGCAGGCTTCCTAGAGCTATAGTCTTGCATACAGCAGGTATTCATATTTATTTGCTGCATTGTATAAAAATATAAATTTCACACAGTCAGAGAATTTCAGATTTGACAGATGCAAGCAGGGACCACTTAGTCCTAAATTACCAGTAGAACATACCTGACAAATGCTCATTTATCATTTACCTGATGGTTTCCAGTGAACCAGGAAACTCACTGTCTCCTATTCTCCTTTTGGATAGGTATAATTATTAGAAAGTTTTTCCTTGCTTAAAGTTTAAGTTACTCTTTACCACCTGCTTCCATTGCTCCTGGTTCTGCCCTTTAAGGCCAAGCAGAACAAACTGAATTCCTCTTCTGTGCAATACGCCTACAAAGTTCTTGAACACACCTATCATGTCCCCTTTCTACCCTATTCTTTTCTTCTCCAGGCTAAATAACCCAATTTCCTTCAGCCTTTCTTCTTTTGTTCCTTGAACTTCTCCCTGTGGCCTCTATTTTTATAATGTAAAGTGAGACTTTTTTGGAGGTTTTCATCATTTTCTTTTCTTTTTTTTTAACCAACTTTTTATCCTCTCCTCTCCTCCCCCCCACCCCGCCCCAGCTGAGCTTGAAAAAGGAAAAGATAGATTTTTCTCAGAATATTTCTCTGCAGGTTCGAAAGAGGAAATACCAGATAATGCCTGAGAACTCACTGACTTAGAAAATTCCTGGCTTAATTAGGCTGACCTCAGAGGTTTATATAGAAAAAATACCAGGCCTAAGTTGAAACTGGAGGTTTGGGGTGAGGAAGAAGAAAAATGTCTTTGGTTATTCTCCTAAATTAATGTCTTTATTGGTTTCTTGATTTGAGAGGTAGTGTGGTATAGTGGGTAGGGAGCCAACCACAGTATCAGAAAGATTTGAATTTAAGTCCACACATACAGGTCATGCAGCCCTGGACAAGTCACTTAATATCTCCATGCTCCAATCAACTTTCCTTTTAATTTTTTTTCAAAAATGAAATAGATTTATTTGTAACTGTATAATTTTCCTATATATTTCAATCTACCTCATCAGTAGTCATCTGAGGAAACTAAGTTTTAACACTTTATTTTTAAAAATTTAATATTTTTTCTTTTTCTTTTTTCAAAAATGTTTTTTTTTCAAAAAAATGAAGTGTTTATTTGTAACTGTACAATTTTTTCTAAATTCCAGTCAACTTTCTAAGACTGTAAGTCACAGAACAGACTCCTATCTGCATTGATAGAGGGAGTTTCCTCACAGAGAGTTTCCTTACCAATGAAATCATAAATCCAACCAAAAAGAATGCCATCATATCCCTCCCTCCATATCACTTTAATCCACCTTTTATCTCCCTTGTCTCTGTCCACCGCTTCTGTGTGTCTTTGTCTTTTTCTCTTATGTACATACTTGGCCATATTGAGTAACGTGTGTATTCAAGCTATCCCTAGGCACCCTGGCCCTGGACATGGGAAACCACATTACATAACATTGAAGTTTTCTGTACTCTGGGATGGTTTCTTAGATAGTCCTGATGTCATCCCAAATCATAAAATTAGACCTGATTATGTCATAGTGAATTCTAATGCCTCCTGTCTGTTCCATAACCTAATCAAGGTACCAGCTGTGTGCCAGGTATAGTCCTAGGAGCTGGATATACAAAAATAGAAATAAAATAGTTTGTGACTTCAAGGAGTTTGCAATGTATTTAGGGGTATGTGGAAGGCAGGGGGAAAGTATACGTGTAAGTATGTATGTGTGTGTCTCACTGGAACTGTGATTTTATCTGCATAGGGAGCTGTTGGGGAAGGATTTCCTTTATTCCTTTACAATCACAAATTGTGGCAGCTTCTGTGCAATTTAAAATCTTACAGATCAGCCCCTTAAGTGACTTGCCCAGGGTGTTACAGCCAGTATGTGGCAGTCAGAACTAGAACTCAAGTTTTTCTTACTTGAAGCTGGTGTCCTGTCTACTACACAATGCTATCTTGTCTATGCAAATTTATATATACATATATATGTATGTATGTATGTATGTATATATACACATACATATAAACACATGCATAATACATATTTATGTGTCATAAATACAAGGTAAATTTTGGAGAGGAGCTTTCAGGTATGGGGATTAGGAAAGGTGGGAAAAAGTGATACTTAAACTGAGCTTTGAAGGAAACTAGGGATTGTGAGAGACAGAGATAAAGAGAGTGCATTCCAGTCATGGAGGTCAGCCTGTGTAAAAGTACAGACATGGGAGATGGAATGCAGTCTGTTTGTTAAACATTTATTAAATGCTTATTATGTGCCAGGCAGAATACTAAGCACTTTTCAAATATTTTCTCATTTAACCCCCACAGCAATGCTGGGAAGTCATTGCTGTTATTGGACCACTATACAGGAGGAAACTGAGGCAGACAATTGGTAAATGACCTGTTCACTGTCAAACAGCTAGTAAGTATCTTTGGCTAGATTTTAATTTAGGTCTTCCTGATTCCAGGCCCGGCTCTCTGTTCACTGTGTTACCTAGCAGCAGTACTAGGTGTGAGGAGAAGCAAGAAGACCAATTGGCCAGATCATTAGGTATGTGAAAGGGAATAATGTGTCACAGGGCTGGAAAGGTAGGGTGGCAGATTTAGATTATTCATAAAGATGTTGAAAATTTTGCCAGGTTGGTACATTTTTTTCCTTCCTTTCAAAGTGCCATATTCTTACACTATTTATCTCCCATTTGTTGGGATGCAGGGGATTATTAATGACAATTTAGTTTCTCACCATCATTGCTGTTTGTTGTTCTTGAGTTGTTTTCAATCATGTCTGACTATTCATGAGTCCAGTTGGGGTTTTCTTGGCAAAGATACTGGAGCGGTTGGCCATTTCCTTCACTGGCTCATTTGACAGATGAGGAAACTGAGGCAAACAGGGTTAAGTGACTTGCTTAGGGCCATACAGCTAGTAAGTGTATGAGGCCAGATTTGAACTCACAAAGATGAGTCTCCCTGACTTCAAGCCCAGCACTCTATCCACTTAGGCTACCTAGATTCATATCATTCTCAGCCAAGCTCCATTCCTGTGTAGAACAATAGAGACTATCTCTTAAGCTTTTTAACTATTTCTTAAGCTTTTTCTTGTCCTGCAAATAGCTTAGCACCTCTGCCATAATAAAATCCTCCAAGAATTCCAATAAGCTAAGGCATGAGCTCCACTTCCTGAAAACATGTGGCTGTTCTCAACCAAGAACAGCAAGGCTTTGTGACTTGCAGCTCTATTGAATGGTCTCAAATACTTGTCCAAAAGTCTCTCCCCAATGAAATTAGAATGACCTGATGTAGAATTTTTAAGTTCTTCTCTGGACCCCTTTTCCATACTGGGGTTATGCTAACCATGTTCTGGTCTTGGGGAATCTCTCCTGAAACTAAACAAAGTTGTAAAAATATCAGCCAGCCCCTCTCCAGTTTCTACTCTAACTTCCTTTATCAGTCTTGGATGTCTAATGTTTGGCTTGGTGCCTTGTCAACTATAACATCCTCTAACTCTTTTCCCACTGCTGGCCTAAGTCTTTTTTTGCACAGTTTCTAAGTCTCCCTTTGATAGCCAGAGAAACTCAATCTACCTCTGGCAGACCCCTCCCCACCCCCAACCTTTTGCATCTGGATGTAAATGAAGACTTATTGTTCTGTATTGCTTCTACTTCCTTGGGTTTCATTTTTTAATTTTAAAATTAGGCTTTTTCGTGATAACCAGTCTCTGTTATCACTTTATATCTATCACATATGAGAAAACCCGATAAACATGAAAGTGCAACCAAAAAAAATGCCTCCTTTCATCACGTTAATTCCTAGATGATTTATCTAATTAGAAGAGATTTATTGTACTTGGGAACATAAGCTGGGTCCTACAGCACAGGGAGGTTTGAATTCCTTGAGATTTTCACAGCTCCAGTACAAGATACCCTTTTCTTAAGGACAGTTTTACAAATGGCCTGTGATCCAGCCAACATAGATCCTAGGAACAAGGAGCAGGAACACCTACTATATGTCAAAGACTGTTAGGCACTGGGGGTACAAATATGAAAATGAAATAATCCCAACTAGCAACTGTCTTATATTCTAATGGAAGAGACAATAAGTGCAGATAAATTATATATGTAGCATAAATGTAAAATTAATAAATATAGTCATTCTAGGAGGGAAACTAGCATTTGGAATCAGGAAAGCCTTCATGCAGAAAACAGTATCTGAACTGTGTCTTAGTTGAAGAGAGCAACTCTATGAAGCAAAGATAAGGGGAGAATGAATTCTAGACATGAGGGCCTGCAAGTTCAAAGTTCATAGATTTAGAGTTGGAAGGCTAAGGGAACAAGGCATGAAGTATTTATTAAGCCCTTACTATGTGCTAGGGTCTATGCTTAGCACTGAGGATACACATACAAGAAAAAGAGGAAAACAGTCCCTTTCCTGAAGGATTCTCTAATGGGGGAAGACTTGTGGTGGAAAGCAACTGAACAAAAAGAAGCTGAAAGAAGTGGGGTGAAAAGGGCATGATGTCAAAGTCCTGACAGTCAGAAGCAAATTGTGAAGGGGAAATGAAGGGTCTCTGGCCTGAGGCTCTTCTCAAAATGGAGTCCTTCAAGAAAATCACTAATGGGAGAAGGGGATTGGCATGGCAGAGGTATGTTCCTGGGCGAGAAGGTGCCAGCTACTGAGGGAGCTACGGCATAATGGCAAAGTCTGGAAAGTCAGAAACAAAGCCAGGAGGGATCGGAGGAACATGGTCCAATTCCTTCATTTTACATATGAGGAAATGGAGGCTTGGAAGGTAATGTGACCAAGTAGCAAGGGACAGAGGCAAGATCTGAACCAAGGTACTCTGACTTCTGAGCCAGGGCTCTATACTGCCACTAATTGTTCCATATAGTGTGGCATATGTGTGTATGCATGTATATATACACACATACATATATACATATGTGTGTATGTATGCCTGTGTGTGATATATGCATATGCACAGATATATATGTATATTCACACATGTCTGTACATACTGCATGTCTATAAATCTGTGTATATGTGCATTTATATAAATATGTGTGTGTATGCATGCATAAGTGTATATTAAATTGTTTATGCATGCATGCTTGTATGTGCATGCACATTCGTCTGTATATGTGCATATACATGCAAATTGACAATACAATGTGCATATAAATTTGTTGCATGTAGACATGAATGTACAACTATACATGTATACAACAGAAATTGTTCAGCTATACAATGCATTGTATATATGATGATATACATTTGCATACATGTGTACATATATACTATGTACATGAATATAAATATGGATTGTATATGTATGCATGTTATATATACACATAGATGTGATGTATCTATACCCCATACCTACGCACACACATATACATATACACACACACATATGCATATGTGTTTTTTGTGGGTATGTGTATACGTGTGTATATATATATGTATATATATGTATATATATATTTATATATATGTATATATATATATATTTATATATATATATATATATATATATATATATATATATATATATACATACATAACACGTATTCACACACACTCATGCACACACACATATGTATTATATATCGACCAGGGTCATTGCCTCTAAGTAGAATGAATATAGTTCAGGTAACTTTAGCAATTACTTGGATTATTCCAACTTTATTAGGCATTGCTAGCTTTGGTGCAATCAAATAAGGATCAAATTTACAGTCAGATTCCTTCTCTGCTCCTTCCTACCTGTGTAGGACCTTAGGCAAGTCATTCTATATGTCCCTTGCTCTGAGTTGCCTCATCTGTCAAATGAGAGGATCGGTCCAGGTGATTTCTAAGGTCTTATTTCTAAATCTTATGATACTAAAGTCTGTGATGTAATGTTTTTAAGAGCAAATATTCCATTTTCATGTTTAAGTTTCAAATCGAACTTCAAAATCCTTTAAAAATGTACAAGAGTAAGTTGTGAATCTAAGGTATCAATCATGCTAGGTAATATTTTAGAACATACCTGTCATCTTAGAGCAAAAGGTTTATTTCGAATGCATTTTACAATGATATGATTGGTGTTTTGTCATATATAAATGTTTCCTACCTCCTGTTGTTTCCAATACTTTGATATTCTAACTCACCCATTCATTTGATAACTCTCTTTTGCACACCTACTGCATGACGTGCAGGCACCAGGCTAAGCACTGGGAATCCCAAGATAACCAAACCTTGTCAAACCCTAGTCATCCTCCAAGAGCCAGCACCCTTCTGCTTCTTTTCAAGACACTCCCCTGATGAAAATCTGCAGCAATTTGGACTCCCTGGAACTCTGTTTGCCCTTCTTGTCTCCACCTCTCATTTCCAGTTCCTCATTAGCTGCTTTCTACTTCTAAGTTCCATTTTTCTCCTGAATATTCTTACTTCCACAAATTGAATTTTTATCGGCAGAGCCTAGATCTTGTATGTTTTCTACACCCTCTACAAGGTAAATGGCGATGCCTTATACACAGCAAGATCTTAATAAATACCTGATTGATTAGGATTGTATGACATCAATACTACAAATTATGGAATATCATACTGTCTCATTTTTTTAATAGGTAGTAAGAATTAGTGGGAGTAGCATGCTAGCATTGGAAAAAGGACTGATTTAAGTGTCAGAAGACCTGATTTCAAATTCTGTTTCCACTGTATCTTCCCTGGGTGACTTTGGGTAAGTCAATTAATCTCCCTGGATGTCAGTTTCCTCATATATAAAATTGAGGGCTAGAAGACTTCTGGGTCCCCTTCCCACAAAGAACTAGGATCCTATGATCTCTAGAATCTGAAAAGGACTTAATTTTTAGAGACTGTTCTATTTCATTAGCTTCAGTTATACAGAAAGAAGCATATGAATGTCCAAAAGATGGGTCTTTCTCATGAACAAGAAATTCCCTCTCTCTGATCTGGGCATTTTCTCTGGTGGTTCCCCATGCCTAGGATACCCTTCTCCACTCCACCTACTGATCTCTCTGGCTTCCTTTAAGTCCCAACTAAAATCCCACCTCCTACAGGAAGTCTTCTCCAACCCTTTTTTATTCCAGTGCCTTTCTCTGTTAGTTATTTCTTATTTATCCTGTACATAGCTTGCTTTGTATATATTTGTTTGCTTGTTGTCTTCCCCATTAGACTGTAAGCTCCTTGAGGGCAAGGACTGTCTTTTGCCTTTTTTTTGGTATAGCCAGGGCTTGGCAGGGGGCAGCTAGGTGGAGCAGTGGACACAGTGCTGGGCCTGGAGTCAGAAAGACTCATTATCCTCAGTCCAAATCTGACCTCAGACACTTACTAGCTGTGTAACATTGGGCAAGTCACTTAATTCTGTTCCTCTCCATTTCCTCTTCTGTAAAATGAACTGGAGAAGGTAGTGGCAGATAACTCTGGTATGTTTGCTAAGAAAATTCCAAATGGTGTCACAGAGTCGGACAGGACTGAACAGCAACAAGTGCTTAGCACAATGCTTACATGTTTGTTGTTGCTGCTGTTCAACTGTTCAGTCATGTCCAACTCTACATGTCCCTATGGACTTTGTCCATGAGGTTTTCTTGGGAAAGATACTGGAGGGGTCTGCCATTTCCTTCTCTATCGTGTTCCTATTTTACAAATGAGTAACTGAGGTAAATAGGGGTGAAATGATTTGCCCAGAGTCACCCTGAGGTCAGATTTGCTCTCAGATCTTCCTGTATTCAGGTACTTAATAAATGTTTATAGAATTGAATTGAGTTTCTTTCAGGAAGAAAGTTAAGCTCTTACAAAGCTTTGCAGTCACAATTGAAAAGTCCAGGACTGGCCTAAGAAAGCAGCAGTATATTACAAAGAATGATTTTTCCTTAAGAAATGGAATAAGAGAAATTCCATAAAATGTATGAAGTGTGTGTGTGTGTGTGTGTGTGTGCTTACATAAAACTCTTAGTCTCTTAATGAAGTCTAAAACTACTAAAGCATGGTTATGAAAAGAGACAGAGACAGAGAAAAATATAGAGGTAGGAATAGATATAAAGATATATACATACATGTACACATACATACATATGTATACACATATACATATATATGTATGTGTATATATGTATATATATATATATGCTAAAAATAAATAAAGACGTGTAACCCACTGGATATGTCCTCTATTGAGAATTTTGGCAGAATCATAGGATCACCAACTTGGAAGCAGAAGGAACTTTTGAGGTAACATAGGCCACCTCTTCAGTCTACATATAAAGAAACTGAGGCAAAGTGGCATGAAAAAGAATGACACTGGATGAGGAGGCATGGATAAGTTGTGATCTATAACAATGTGAGGAGTACCTCTATGGCTGAGAATACATACCCATTGAAGTACTGATAAAAGGGAAAGCAGTGAAGCTGCCTTAAGCCCTCAACACATACACATGTAATAACTTAGCCTGAAACCATTTAAAGACTTTTTAACAATGCAAATTTCAATTTTGACTCTTGTTTTCAAATGGAAAACCCTCAAAAGAAAGGCAGGTCTCATAATTTATTTCATGTTGATTAAAAGCTCTTATCAATTCTTCAATAATACTTTGCTTGCTCTGTGATCTTACAAACATGGACACTATCTTCAACAGTGAAACTCACACGCAGTAGGTACTTCAAAAGGTTTATTGATTGATATAATTCTTGTCCATATCCCCTCTGCATTCCTTCACAGGGCTTCCACCCAGTGTTCTGGAGGCTTTTTTAGAAATAGTGAGATATCTCATGGATGCCAGTGACTCACTTTTGCTGTCCTTTCATTGAGAGGACATCATCCCTTGCTCTTGTTACATGATGGTTTCACATTCTTATCCAAACATACACTTCATCAAGGATATCTTTAATAATGCATAATAATTTATTAGTAACATGTTATAAACTACTACCACACTCTTCTCCATTACTCTTTGGACAATCCACACTTAGTTTTTAGAGACTGTGACATTTCATCAACTATAGTCAAGTAGCACAGCTAGAAGGATAGTTATGTTTAAAAATAGAAGAAGGGTCTTTGCTTCAAGAAGCAAAGCATTGTAAATTAAAAGCATTGTACAATTTTAAAAAGGTGAACCAACCTACTCTCTTATTATTAAACTCAGGATCAAGTTCATTGTCATTCTGCAATGTCTGTCCAAGATATGTATAATGATGGACCAGCTCTATGGGATGTCTATCCAGCCATATATTAATCAGTAAAACAAAATATTCTTCAATCACTTTTTTCCCCTGTGTAGATATACTAAATTCATTTACATGATTATAGACCTCATTTAGGATTCTCTAGAGTGTTCTCAGGTTTGATCCAATCAGCACATACACACATAGGAACAGCTGTAAGATCTCACAGTCTAAATGAAATACTTCATTTAGATTTTTCATTATATATCCTCAAAGACAGTGGCAAGCACCTTTGACAAGCATTACTTCTCTCTATGTAGCAATTTATACTATTAATTTCTCAAAGAAAGTTATCTCTATTTGAACTTCATTCAAGACACTCATATGACTTCAGCATATTCACCTTCTTGGAGGAGAGCCTTTAAGGTAGCATTGTGCTCTAGTGACTCAAATGAATTTTTTTTTTTAAAAAACACATCTAGTCAACAAATAAACACAATGAGATCTTGCTGTTAGTTACACCTCTTAGTAAATTATGCAACATTTAGTTTAATTCTACGATACAGTATGACCTGTGAAAGCTTGTCTCTTCCCTTCTCATACTTTCATCAGTGAGACCCCTGATGCATGAGCAGATTATTTTCCTAAAGTTTTCCTAGAGATGGGAAAGTAGTAATATTTTCTGGCCTGACTTAGTGGGAACAATAAGTATGATACTTCCCCCCAAGACTTTGGCATCTTTTTAATTTTTCAGTTCTTTAGAAATCACCCTTACATTCTCAAAATTGTGTTACCTCAAAGACAGATCTCCTTTTTGAATACTTGCTGTAGACCAGCTGCCTTTCCTATCTTGTTTACTTTAAAGTACACATAGTTTAAGGTAAACAAATTTAGGAGGGGCAGCTGGTCTAGACCAAGTATATGTGTCATTTCTACTGTTTCATGCAGCATATTACGGATTGTGAAATTAGAGTTTAAATTTGGTGGCTCTACTATCATTGATAGAGAAAATGTTGGGTTTTTTTTTAATAGAAATCTTTACTGATCTTGTCCATGTCTTGATTGTCTTATTTAATACATTCTTGATGAAGAATACTGGATCTCTACGATTACTCCATCCTTGTCTAGATGTTCACCAAACTTCCCTTTAATAATCAGATTTTCATAGGAGTCCAAGTCATTGGCCTGTCATTTGCAGAACATACTTTGCTCTTTTGAAAAGTCAGTACATTTGCAACACTTCTCCCCTTTCCTATGACCTTTCTGGGATCACTGAGAATCCTTTAGCAACCACCACTGCCAATTCTTTTTACACTCTAGGGTGTGGGTAATCTAAGTTTGATGATTTGAATCTCTTCTTTAAATGTTTGTTTTGTTTACATGTATTTTTCTTTCTAGGCACAGTTCCATAAAGAAAATGCTACTAAAATGTGGCTAGCCTTTGTCTGAGTTGCAACTTTTTGGTCAGTACTGCTTGCCTTTGAAACCAGCTTTCCTTAGACTCTGTTGGATCTTTTATTGGGAAGGATGAGTATGATTGAGGCTGTAGCCTTCTTTTAAAGGAATCCTTTATCTAAATGAACATTTCCTGCCCTACCCTATCTTTTGACCAGATTCCCTGCAATTGTTTCTTAATCTCTTGTATTCTTTCTACCTTTCATCTTAATCCACACTTTGCCTACTTTGTTGGCCAAAGAACCTGTCACTGTCTATCTAATCTGAAGGTGGAAATTTATCTCTTCTTCCAAATGGCTACTTCTGTCATACAGTGACATGTTTCATACCTCGAGTGAATTAGACTTTTGCTGGTCTAAAAGTTCTATGGAATTCCTCCCTCTGGAGGATGAACGAATGAGAATTTATTAAGCATTTGCTGTGTGTGAAGCACTATTGGACTTGAACTCAAACCAATTTTTTGACCAATAGACAAGTTCTTCCTAATATGCATAGACTCCCAAACTAATCCTTCCTTCCTGTTGGTTTCATGTACTCTAGTTGAATCCAATGTCTCTCCCCACCAACCAATACATTTCTCCTGTCTGATTCAAGCTCAAAATATTTTGATCCCAGTCGATAAGGTGATATCTAAAATTGTCTGATCTCATCCATGCTTCCATGAGAGCAGAGGGGTACATACGTCAGGGGGAGTTGATGACCAATATATTTATTTCATCATATGGCCTGGAGATTGAGAATTTGGAAAGCTCTAATCTTCTCAGATTTCTATTACTGATATTTATTTTAATAATAGAAAGTACCTGGGATTTTTTTTGTACAAATAAACTGCATAATGTAAGTCATTTAAAAATATTCATAAGCCAGATGACATTGTTTTCTTAGGTAAAAACTCAAAAGCAGAAGACTGAACAAGATCGTTTCGTTATTTTTCCTATTTTATATTTTACATATATAATAATCATAGCCAACATTTATATACTGCTTTGGCTTTGTAAAATACCTTACATATGCTATTTCATTTCATTTACTACACTTTGTAAAAGCTATTGAATTTTAAAAGCTTCATCCTGTTTTTCTTCTATCCCCAGAGAGAAGAAACATTTCTTTGGGGTTTGTCACTTCTCCCATCAGACTCTCAATGACCTGGAATCACCCCGTCTTTGATTTAAAAAAAAGAAAGAAAATCAAGTATCCTAAAACCAAAAGAAAAAATGTTCACAGTTTATTCAAACCATAACAGTGGTGTATAATCCATATTTTACAAGGTTTAGAGATAGCCCAGTAGATCTTCTGTAGAAGAGGAAACATGGTAGACATCATCCTGGTCTCATATTCAGGAAGATTTTGCTTTAAGTCTCACCTGGCATATACACTAATTTTGTAACTTTAGAGAAGTTATTTAGCCTCTAAGCACCCTAAAAAAACTCTCTAAGACTGTAAGTTCCAGAGGGACATGGTTATCTGCATTGATAGAGGAAGTCTATAACTTGGAATTCCCTACACAGGTGAATTTTTTTAATAGTTTATGTTTTGAATACTGGAAAGAAATTGAATTGCCTACAAACTGAAGGAAGTATCCTAAAGGTTAAGGGTTTTAGTAGACCTCAAACTCTATATGAGTCAACAGTGGATGTTAGTGACCAAGAATCTTGAGCTGCATCAAGAAGGATGGTATCCTGGACTAGGAAGGTGATGGTGGCCTTGTTGTAATCTGCCCTGATCAGACCACATTTGGAATGTAAAGTTCTGTTCTCAGTGCCATATTTGATTTTGTTTCTGTATAATATTCACTTCCCAACAACACAATCCTACATTGTGCCATTGCTTACAAAAACATGATAAAGTAAACAAAGTGTTCTGGTGCAATAAAGGTAGTAAACACAATATGTAACATTCCTTACTACTTGTTTTTTTTTAAACATTTCTTACAGAAAGTAAGCAAGAGTATTTTAAGATCAGCTGGGTCATAGAATACACTAGATTAATTGGTTAAACAGCCTGTCACTAGGCAGATTTCCACTCTCCTACCCTCATCCCCAGAGGTGACAAGGAAACAACATATTTCAAAAGGCCCTCTAAATTAGAACGGACTGAAGTTGACTAGAACCAGAGTTAACAGCAAAATCCAAATGCTTCAATCATATTCTTCAGCTTTGGAGATTGTGTTATCCAGTGCATCAAGTGAAATTCTGTCATCTAATAACAGTTAATGGAAATTGAGCCCTTTTAGGTGAGGAACCAGCTTTGCCCAGATACCAATTTGTCATTGTTCCATTGAAAGAGCGTGGGGTTGCAGGTCAAAGGATGTAGGTTCAAATCCTTTCTCTACTACTTAGTAGTTGCTCAGTCAGTAGATAAACAATTATTAAGTATCTACTAAGTGCCAGCCAACAGGCTAAGCACAGGGGATTAAAAGAAGGGCAAAAAACAGTCTCTGCTCTCAAGGAGCTCATAGTCTATTGGGGGAGAAAACAACTCTGTACAATAAACTATACGCAAGAAAATTGGAAGTAATCAGCAGAAGGAAAGCACTAGAATTAAGGGGTATCAGGAAAAGTTTCCTGAAGAAGTAAGCATTTTAGCTGGGACTTGAAGGAAGCCAGGAAAGGCAGTAGTTAAAGATAAGAAGGGAGAGCACTCTAGGAATGAGGAATAGCTAGAGAAATGCTCAGAGACTGAAGATGGAGTATCTTGTGCAAAGAACAGCAAGGAGGTCAGTGCCATTGGATTGAAGAGTAGGTTGCAGGGAGAGGGGAGGGTGTATATGATTTGGGGCAAGTTATTTATCTTTCCTTGATTTCAGTTTTCTCTTCTGTAAAATGATGGGGTTGGACTAAATGACCTCTAAAATGCCTTCCATGCTCAAGTTATGATTCCGTGAGTTGCCCTAGTGTATATGTATATATCTGTGTATATGTATATGTCTACACATGCATATATAGTCATTTGCAGAACATACTTGCATATGTGCATATGTGTGTATATATACACACTATATATCATATATGAAACATATATCTAATATATCTAATCTACTAGGGGTGTCTCCCCCCCCACTAGACTATGATATATACCTATATACACATGTTCATATAAGTAATTAAATTTATGTTTTATATGCTTTATATGTATTTAGTTATATACATTTGTATCTCCCTTGCATAATATAAGTTCTTCTAGGGCAGAGAATATTTAGTTCTTGCTTTTGATCCCCTTCATCTAACCTAGAGTAAGATCTTAAACCATATCTGTTGGATTAAATTGTGAACTTACCTGAATGGATAGTGACAACTTACAAAGCTCCTTAATAATAAACTTCAGATTTATGTAACCTACATTTCATTAGAGGAGAAAGAGAGGGAGAGAAAAACTAGCCTCCCGAAGGAGACAAAACATAATTTTCTCCAAAAAACAAAAGTAATTCAGAGTCCACTGATAAGATATGACCTCCTTGTGAACTTCAATGAAACAACATGATAATCAGATTCCATTGTAGTGATCATATCAACTTGAAGCATTTTATCTACCATGTTTTAGCAGGAGATAGTAAATGGTATAATAAATTCCTAAAAGACAAAACAAATATTCTTAGTAAAATAGCCTCACATGAAGTTATCTTGGCCAGTTCGGAAAACACATTGGAAAATGGATAGCCATTTAACAAAAATACTGCCACTAGCTCAGAATCAAGTCCTACTCTAAAGTTGGGTTTAGGTTCCAGTTGTAATGACCTTCTTCCAAACACTGAAAGGAAAGCCCAGCTCATCTTTTGCGTCAGTTTCAAGTCCCTGGTTCTCATTTAGGTTATCCCAGAGAGATTCATAGGTTTTCGAGCTAGAAGAAATCTCAGAAGCCACAAAACCCAATCTCCTCATTTTATAGATGAGAAAACTAAGACCTAGAGAAATGAAACTGCTTGCACAAGATCAAATCGTTATTAAGAAGCAAGCAAGCCCATGATCCAAACCCAGGTACTTTGACTTCAATTCCTACCTTCTTCTTATGAATACCATGGTGCTAAATAATTTATACCTTTAGGGATCTTATTTTTATCAGTAACATCCCTACATACAAACAAAGGTCCAGGAAGTTCACTGTTCCACCTAGCTTCTTCCAGAACGAGAAGATAAAGAGCTGAAGAACAAAACCCTTGATTTTGTTTAATATTTTCTCCCAATTTCTTTCAAGTTCAAAGAAATGTTTGTCCTATTTTGCCATCTCTTGAAGAGTAATCCTGAGTTTCATTTCTAAATTCTCAGGATCCAGCTCTAATCAGTTGTCCACCTTCCACACGTTACCCCAAAGCCTGATACTTTTCCATTGTTTTGTTTGATTGGGTTGGTGTATTGCAATTTGGTCTACTGGTAAGTGCTAAATTTGGCATTAGAAGACTAAATTTTAAATCTCCACTAGTGGGTATAAAAAATAAAAGAACATAGAAGATATCTGATATCACAGACAACTCACCTGGAAAAAAAGTCAGAGAGAAAATTTAAAAATCAATGAACTAGGTAGGGTTGTTAAAAAAAACCTGGGAAAACTTATATGAACTGATACAAAGTGAAGTGAGCAGAAGCAGGAGAACATTGTACACAGTAACAGCACTATTATCATGATGATCGACTGTGAAAGACTTAGCTACTCTGATCATACAAAGATCTAAGATGATTCCGAAGGACTCAAGATGAAAAATGCAGAGAGAGGACAGACGAAGTCTTAGGGCAGATTGAATTATATTTTTTTTTTCATTTTACTTTTGTCGCTTCTTTTTGTAACATTGATAACACAGAAATATATTTTGCATGATTTCACATGAGTAATTGATATATTGCTTGCCTTTTCAATGGTTGGGGGAAGGACTGGAGAAGGGGAAAGAATTTGAAGCTCAGTTTTTTAAAATGACTGTTAAAAAAATAAAAAAGAATACTGAAAAGAGAATCAATGGACTACCTGAAGCTAGGTCTTCTAATGCCAAGCAATCTTATTTATTAGCTTTGGAGCCTTGGGTAAGTCAAGTAACTTAACCTCTCTGGGCTTGCTCTCTGCATATCTATAGTGAAGAGGTTGGACTGGATGATCTTCTTGCCCTAGTTTCCATAGTCTGTATAGAATAGAGTTTATTTTAAAGTTCAAGGTCATCTGAGAGTTGTCAAATCTAGCTTGACCTTATATCTTATAGGAGATTTCTGAAGAGGAAAGTGTGTAACTCTTCATGCAGTCCCATGAAAACCTATTGTCTCTTATCCTGGCCGTGCAGAATACATTTCTTCATTCATTTAACCAATCAACCAACAAGTATTTATTAAATGTCTACTACTTGCCAGACACTAAGCTAAAATTGGGACAACTAGGTGGCTCAGTGGATAGAGCACTAAGCATGGAGACAGGAGGACCTGAGTTCAAATTTGGCCCCAGACACTTAGTAGCTTTGGGACCTTGGGCTAGTCACTTAACGGTGTTTGCTACAGTTTCCTCTTCTATAAAATGATCTGGAGAAGGAAATGGCAAACCACTCCAGCATTCTTGCCCAGAAAACCCCAAATGGGGTTATGAAGAGTCAGACATGACTGAACAACAACAACAGCAATGCTGAAATTATTATCCACAGAGATGTGGGTTCAAATCCTGCCTCTAGCACAAAGGTAGGGAACCTGTGGCCCTCTAGGTCCTTGGATGTGGCCTTTTGACTGAATCTAAGCTTTATAGAAAAAATCTTTTTATTTAGGGAATCTGTTCTGTGAAGTTTGGATTCAGTCAAATGACTGCACTTGAGGACCTAGAGTGCCATACGTGGCCTCAAAGCTGCAGATTTACCCACCTCTGCTCTAGCATTTTGTGACCAAGGATAAATCATTTAATTTATTTCAGCCTTGGTTTCCCCATTTGTGAAATGGGTATGATTATAAAGATCTCAAATGAGATATGTTTAAAGTACTTTGTAAACCTTGGAATGTGATGTAAATATCAGCTCTCACTGTGTTTTTGCCTGTACTTCCTACCACAGATGATTGTTTTAAGGTTAAATTGGATATTTTATACAAAGACTACCATGGAGCTCCAATAAGGACTGGAATTTATGTCACATTTTATAAGTTGGGAACCTATCATTCTCTAACAAGACAATGCTTTGGAACTAACTGGTCTTTCAACCTTGTTTCATTTACGGGATAGTAAGATTTATAACTGATCATCCTAATTTCCTTACTTTACAGATGAGTAAACCAAGGCCAAGAGATGTGAAACTTTTTGCTCAAGATCACATAGCTAGTAAGACAGAGAGTTGGATTTTGACTCTTGGTTCACTGACTGTGAGACTAGTGTTCTATTGTGCTTTCCCCCAGAGTCATGTTTTCAAAGAAGCCATTAACGCTACTTAGGTTCCCAAAGTGGGCCATACTGCCCCTGGTTGGGTGGGGGGCACTGCAATGATCCAGGGGGCAGTAAGAGTGTCAGGTGCAATTGGAGGGGCAGAGAACAAAAATAAACGGGCAGTGGATGCATAAAGAAAGAAGAGAAGAGAAGAAAATTTTGAAAAATTGTTCTTACAGGTTTCATCTGTTGTATAACAGAGTTAAAGTTGTACTAATTATATTATTTTCCAAATGAACAAACAAAATGCAAGTTATAACTGATCAGTGGCCAAATCCACCCATAGGTCTTAACAAGCAAGTGTTGGCAGGTGAACATGTCTTGCATTACCAGGAAGTCCAGTGTGCATCGGGAGGAATATGCACATGTAATGACCTGTTTACAATGAGATACTGCATGGTTATATGATGTAATATTGCATCATCAAAGTTTCAATGCAGGAAAATGGCCCCACAAATTTATAATACATTATTAAATTTAAGATGTCATTTTAAAAAATTCAAACTTTTTGAAATGCAAATTTAAAAAAACATTAAAGGGTTAAAAAAAAAAGTCGATTTCCGGTGGGGCGGTAGAACACTGAGTAATTTTTTTTTAAGGGTGCAATAGGCCAAATAAGTTTGGGAATTTCTGTCTTAGAAGAATGAACCTTTATTTCCTCAGTTATTTCATCTTTCACCCACAACAGATGTTAGGTCACAATGTTGCTAAACTTGAAAATGCTATTCCCATATCAGTGTTTCCACCTAAACTAAGTTTTAGCAAGAAAACATTAAGACCGATCTTGTTGAAATACTTCCTTCAACTAGCATTCATTTTTGGCTACTGTTGCATGTGGAAGCAAGCTCAGGCCACAGCTGTATGACCAAGGAAATATTGGCTTAACCTCGCTGATCAACAGTTTTCCATCTGTAAAAAGGGCATGATAATATTCCTGCTACTTACTTCATAGGAGTGTGTTGGGAGGAAGCTCCTTTATAATTTTTAAATCCCTATTGAAAACTGTGTTATTATTTTTATAGAGGAAACTCAACTACAAATTCGATTTTAAGCATTGTTTTTTTTTACCCCAGTAGTCACCAAGACACCACACTTGTTTAAAAACAAACAAACAAACAAGATGAATTACTTTCCAGTATTCCAGAACAGCAAAACTCCCAGAAGGAATATTTGCTTGAGATTTCACTTAGCAGCACCCCTGCCTACCGTGCTGTGTCATCACTTTCTTAACAAAGCAATCTCTATCAGCTTCCTGGGAAACAATATAAATTCTTCCCAGGAAGAAGAAGAACTTCAAGGTCTTAACTTGGTAAGGAATGTTTGGTAGCAACTTTTTAAATTTAAAAAATTTAAAAAAAATCTTAAATAGGTTTCAAATGCTGTCATGGATTGCATCATAAATGCAGACACAGTATTTAAGCAAACTTTTGGCAATTTGAGTTTATAAACTCACTTTAAGCTAGTCTGAGGAGAAAGTCCGGCCAAAAGGAATGATGCTCATCTCAGGTTGTGAACACACATGATCTAAAATCTTTTAATATGAACTGTCTTTTGTTGAGCCTACTTGGCACCAGCCATTCATACTTGAATCTGCACTATATTCTTTTATCATGCATGAAGTAAACCCATTTGAGGAAAATAAAATAAGAATTCCAATAAAGCTATATGGATGAAAGACACACTTCCCTTCTTCAAAGGCCATTCATCCAGAATGAAAGGAGCCAAAACCATATTAGAGCTAAGGAAGTGTTAGTGATTAGTGGAATGGGCTTTCATAGGCAGGGTGATAGACTGATGCAGATGAGTGGTGGCCAGAACCCAGAGATCAGCCAGGCCCACAAGGAAAGGAAGACAAGGAAATCATGAAGGTTCCCAAGAGCAGACTAGGCATGGTGTGCTAGAAAGAGCACTGGAGACTTCCAGCCAAGGCCTGAACTGAGGCAGACTGTCCAGCTTTGATTGACACACTTCAGTAAAGACCAGAAAATTACCCCAGATCAAAAAATGATCAAGAAATCCAATGAACAATTAAAGTGACTTCCTCAGTCTCTCCTCATCTCAGAACAGTGGGGGGAAAAGTCAGCATTCCACAGGCAGTAGGAAAGGGAGTCACCAGCAATACCATCACAGGCAAGTAAGCTGGCAGCCTCCCAGCAGGAACAGAGATGGGCCAGAGAAACGTATAGCTTCCAAGGCACTTTATCCAAAAGGCAGCAAGAGTGAAGGGCTCCCCTGAGAAAGTGCTAGGGTGGTCAGAAACCTGGGTGGTATAGCATCCAGATCAGTTCTGCCCAGGGATCTGAGGCTCCTAGTCAAGTACGTGCTGGAGCCGGCTCTTACTGGCTTATGAGAGCTGGTTGTTAAATTTTGAGCAAATTTTTGTTTATCCCTTGGAAATTAGCAAAAGATAAACTCAGGGTTTGATTTATTGTTTTGTTGATTGTGTAGACTTAAGAAAGTAATGGGCAGCTAAGTAGCTCAGTAGATAGAGTAAAGGAGGAGAGGGTGGGAGAGAGAGCTGAAGTCAGGAAGACTCATCTTCCTGAATTCAAATCTGGTCTCAGACACTTATTAGCTTGTGACTCTGGGCAAGTCACTTCACCCTGTTTTCCTCAGTTTCCTCATCTTTAAAATGAGCTGGAAAAGGAAATGGCAAACTACTCCAGTATCTTTACTAAGAAAATCCCAAATGAAGTCATGAAGAGTCAGACATGACTGAAAACAAGTGAACAGCAAGAAAGTAATGGAAAAATGTTAATAATGCAGACTGAACTTTAAAAAATGTGTTGAACATTTTTTTTTCTTGAGAGCTGGTTGTTAAACATTTAACAACATATTCCTACTCTTAGCTCTCTAAGACACACCACAGACGACCCTGAAGGTCCAGCATTCTAAACATCAAAGATCAAGGGGGACCTAAACTTGAGAGGTGAAGGTCAGCAGAGGAACCTAGGTGACCTTGGTGGAGAACAAGCTGGGCTGATCATCCTGTAGGGCAAGAGGAGGAGCCCAGCCTTGGCAGAAAACCCAAGGTTAAGAACTAAGGTTGGGGAGAAGAGTAAAGAAGACACCAACAATTATAATGAATTATCATAGATTTAGAAATGCTCCAAAAATCCAGCCCAGAAGAACCAACTCCATGAGAGCTGTAAAAGACTCAAAAGAAAAAATATATTTTCTATAAGGACTACATCATAAAACAGCATTAACATAGCACTTTAAAGTTTATAAAGTGCTTTACATATGTTACCTTATTTGATCCTCATAAGTCTTTGAGATTTGTACTATTATTGTCCCCATTTGACAGATCAAGAACCTGAGACCGAGAGTTTAGCTGACTTGGCCATGGATGCAGTTCTTCCCAACTCCAAGTCCAACATGCCATTCACTGTGCCATCTAGCTATCTCTACGAATACCTAGAAAAAATGAAGCGATAGGTAAATTATAAAAGAAAAAATCTGGAGGAAAGAATTGGAAAGAGAATGCATAGTTTAGAAGAGAAGGTAGTAAACTTCATTCAAGTAATGATCTCCCTGAAAATTAGAGTAGATCAAACTAAAAACAATGACTCTATGAAATATGGAAAAAAAACTAGAAGAAAATCCAAAGACTAAAAAAATAGAACGTGTAAGATATTTGATATTACAAACAACTGATGTGGAAAAAAATAAAAGAGAGGTCATTAAGAATCAATGGAATAGGGGCAGCTAGGTGGCACAGTGAGTAGAGCACCAGCCCTGGAGTCAGGAGGACCTGAGTTCAAATCCGGCCTCAGACACTTGACACATGTACTAGCTGTGTGACCTTAGGCAAGTCACTTAACCCCAATTGCTCTGCCAAAAAGCAAAAAAAAAAAAAAGAATCAATGGAATACTTGAAGACCAGTCTGCAGAGCAGAGGAGAGAGGGGGAGGGGCTTCAGCTTTGTCCCTCACCCCCTGAGAATGCATACCTGTGCCAAGTTCATCTCTACCCTTGCTCTTGTGAGGAGCAGCTCTCAGCTGCTTAGTAGACCAGTATCTGCAGGGGTGCTAAAACTGCCAGAGGTTCAGACAGATGAACTTCAGCATTTTGGCTGCATCAGGTCCCCTGACCTCACTTTTCCCCAGGTGTGGATTCCAAACTAGTGCTGTCTCAAGGGACATTGATGTAGCAGCCAAGTTCATTGGGGTTGGGGCTGCTGCCGTGGGGGTGGCTGGCTCTGGAACTGGGGTTGGGACCATGTTTGGAAGTCTCATCATTTGTTATGCCAGGAACCCCTCCCTGAAGCAGCAGTTCTTTTCCTACGCCATCCTGGGCTTTGCCCTATCTGATGTGTCTGATGGTGGCCCTCTTCATCCTCTTTGCCACGTGATGGAGCCATTTCTAGCCCTCAATGTTTCTGAATGTAACTCCTTGGCCTCCTGGTCCTTCCATGTCTCTTCCAGCCTGTATATACCTCCCCCTCCATCTTACCAGGCAGCCCTGGGGAAAGCCATGGGCTTGGGGGTTGACAGAGGTAAGACAAATAAATACTGTATTAGTAAGCTGTTAAAAAAAACTTGGACGCTATATATAAAGAAACCATAAATGAAAACAGACCAGATCTAATAGAATCAGATGACAAAATGAAGACAGAAAGAATTCACTGATCACTCCCTGAAGGCAATCCCAAAAAGAAAAGTCTTAGGAATGTCATAGTCAAATCCAGAGATTCTGCCTTAAAGAAAAAAATACTTCAAAGAGCCATAAAGGAAGAGTTCAAGTACATAGGGGTCAAAATCAGAATCATGTAAGACCTGGCAACTTCTGCTATAACTGAGAGTAGATTTTGGAATACAATATTCCAAAAGATTATATATATATATATAGGAACTTATCATGCAAAGTTGAATTTAATCCTATGGTGAGGGACAGGGTTAGACCTTAATGAAAAACAGGACTTTTAAGCATTTCAGATGAAAAGATAAGAACTGAGTAGAGACTTTGAAATATAAACAAAACAATCAAGAGAAATTTAGAAAGGTAAATTTATTTGAGCAATTGGAAAAGAATATATGATAATTTAGGTCTAAAATTACATTAGGGAAAGAAGAAACAAGTGTCCCTTCAGAACCTTAATGTCTTCAAAGGATTTTGAGAAAGTTGAATAAGAAAAATAACAGATCTTAGAAGTGAGTTGGCTCTGTAATGAGGGTTTTAAGAAGGGAATGACAAAGAGAAGATAAAGGAAACACACTGTTTTGGCAGGGAAGAGGAGGGGGTTGGAACTATTTATTTCTTTTGTTTAGGATGCTTGAGGCAAACAGACCAAAGGTATACAGGGGATGCGAGAAAAGGCATCAGATGAAACTTATTCTTATCTAAGCCACATAGGAAAGGGTTAAATACACACAGGTTTTAGTGCAGAAATTAATATGATTCAGAAGAGAAGCCAATGAAAATGAGAAGATAGTGGGTTAAGACGGAGAAAAATATTGGAAGGAAGTAGAAGTGGTCTAATGAATAACAACATTTCTAATCCTGCAAGGAGAGGTTAAAAGGAGGAGAAGAACTGGAAATTGGTGAATAGCTAAACAAATTGTGGTATATGAGTGTAATGGGAGATTATTGTACAATTGAAAGACAACCTGGAATAGTGGGTATAGAGCCAGCCTTGTAGTCAGAAAGGCCTGGGTTTAAATCTTGCCGTTAACATATGCTGCCTTCGTGGCAAGTCACTTTACATCTCCCTTTACCAGATACCTCCCTAAGATTATAAGTTGCAGAATTGTTGATGATCTATGTGAAAGTGGGTGTTTCCTCACAGAAGAATTCTCTCCAACAATAAAATTGCAGTTTTGGACCAATGAAAAATAATGTGTGAGAGTTATAAAGTGTTTCAAGAAGGAAGGATAATCTACAATTTGTGGAAAAGGAGAGGAAATCAGAGAAAGTTCTATGGGGTGGGCAGCATTTGAAAAGGATCTTAAAGGATGAGTAGGATTTTGAGAGAAAAGGATGGAAAAGTAGGGCATACTACTTTATGTATTAAGACATTAAGAAAAGGTCTAAAAGCATGAGATGAGTTGGTGGAACAATCTCCAGTTTCACTGCATTTATAAAAAGAGAGGTTTGAGATAATGTTGTGAAGAAATATCAATATTTTAGAGTAAAGAGCCTAAATACTAGATTATTTCAGTTGCATTTCTATTGCCTAGGGCTCTTTTGGAACCACAAGTCTGAATTTACACAAACCAGTCTCACTCAGTTGTGAAAACACAAATTATTCCCTAGCTTATTCACACACACCCCAATGTAATCCTGCCAAACCAGGCCAGAATAAGCATGCAAATCATGGCAACAAAGAACATTTAATCAAATCATGAGAAAAAAGGTAAACTAAAGCCATTAAATAAAGTAGCATCATTTCTGACACCCATACCAAATAGCTGTTCCTTCCCCCTCTCCCTCCAAAATTTTTTTACTATGAGAGTGCTTTCTATTCCATCCTAGGTCCATTGTCCCCTATAGAATTATTCTCAGCTTTGAAGAGTTAGTCCATGCCCCAGTTAACCATACACACATCATAATGTGTTCCTGAACTAGCAGAATCCAGACTTTCCAATTCATTGGCCATTCTAATTCACAGCCATTCGTTTTACATCTTTCTTTGCCTGGGGTGGACAATCTAGCGATCACTGGCACATCTCTATGAAGACATCCTGTCTGGTCTCTCTAGCTGCTTTCCTGGCTTCTAGTCAGCTGTATCTCCACTGGTCAGCTCCCTCTCTTTTACATTGATTGTATCCCTGTTGGGGACATTGTTGGCTAACCAAAAGAACAAACAGAATGCTAGTGAGACAAACACAGCTATTTAAGAGTTGTCACATGGTGGATCCTACTCACAGCCTGGAGGGCAATGTAGGTTATGATTCTCTCCCAATAATTGGGATTCTCTGCTACTCCTTTACTTAGAGAACCTATCTAGAAAGTCCCCTAGCATTTCCATGGCATGGCGTAACTAAAATCTGGGTATAAAGATTAATTTGACACTTTGTGAAAGATAGATTTAAAAAGGTAAGATGGGGAGGGTGACGGAGAGAAGAGATTAAGCATTTATCTAATGTCCACTACATACTAGGTACTGTGATAAGCACTTTGCCAATATTATCTCATTCGGTAACTATCTCAAGTAAAGAGAAAATTTTGTAGCATGCTGTTAGGCTGCTAGATAGCTCAGTGGATGGAGTACTTGGCCTAGAGTCACTAAGATCTAAGTTTAAATTCAGTCTTAGACACTTACATGACCCTGGTCAAGTCACTTAACTTACCCTGTAGGGTTGTTGGGAAGATCAAATGAGACAATATTTGCAAAGCACTGAGCACAATATTTACTACATAGTTTGTGCCTTATTATTATTGTAGTATTTCTGTAGTCCAGGTGGAAGAAAACAAAGTCAAGAAATAGCATTGTACACTGAGAATATAGTGTAGAAAAACACATTTACATGTGGAAGAATAATGAAAAGAAATATGAAAAAAAATAACGAAAAGGTTTTTTTTTAAGTGATATCACTTTTGAACATAGATGACTAAGAATGATAGTCATTGATAGAAATCAGGAAGGCCAAAGGAGAATTAGGAGAAGAAGCCGGGGTTCATGGGATATGCAAGGAGGACTAGCACCTCTGGTATGAGAGCTTGCTGAGTCATTTTCAGGACTGCTAATCCACCTTTGGTGTCTACCTGTCACTCAGCTCTCACCTGTGACTCCAACACACTCTAGCATGGGCAGCAGCCACACCCAGGAAACCATCTTGGCAGATGGTCTAAACCTGGTTGAAGGTAGGCATCAGGCCTCAGACCCATCAGTGAGTTAGGGGGTGTCAACCGTGTCAAGCGTGTAAAGACTTCCCCTGGTGAAACGGGTGCATAAGAACAATTTGTTCCAGTGGCCATGAAGGCAGCTGAAGCAGGTGCTGTGGAGCACTTAAAGCTTGGTCAGACATCAAAGACACCAGGGTCATCCACTGCATCCTTGGCCATCGCCATTCATCTTGACTTTTGTCCTACCACTGGACTTCAATGACTTTGGAAGATTGAATGAGGTTGATGCCTGCACAATCCTGCCACACTTCAATTCAATTCATGCATGAGTCAAGACATTGCCCCGTGATGTCATTGTTCCCCTTTGAAAACGGACAAACACAAGGGGAAGGATGGATTTGGATTTAGACATTGATTTTTTCATGTTGGTGAACTACATAACCGAAGCAGTCTAGCTCAAAATTGCAAATCTGGAGTTTAGGAAAGAGTGTAGAGTTATAAATACAAATTTAGAAGGAAGAGGGGTCATAACAAAGCAGTAAGAGCCGAAGCCCTTTGAATTGATCAAGTTCCTGAAGGAGAAGAAATATAAAGAGTGTAGAAAAGAGTTGATCTTCAATAACACTCATATTAAGAGTACAGGGAGAAAAGGTGGTGGCAGTAAAGAAAGAAGTGTGAGCCAAACCAGAAGAGGGCAGTGTCAGAGAAGTCAAGGGAATAGAAAAATAGCCAGAGTTTGCATTTAGGAAGAGTATACAATATTCTCATTCTGTACCTCAATTCTGTATGAAGAAGTCTGCCCCCATGCTCCCTTTCCTAAACTGGAACATGTTCCTCCATCCAACGTTAATTCTTTTTCACTTTAAGGGATGAGTTAGAGCTAAGCTCTGTTAGATCACTGGAGTGTAGGGACAACAGCTACTCAGTGATCCTCATTTTTTAGAGGTAGGCCTTGGCACTTCTCTAGGGACATATTAACATGCCGATGTACGCTATAGACACTGAGGCACCTTTCCTCCTATGTGCTCTCTTGGTGAAGAGAAAATGGTGATTTCCTTCATTCTCACAGATGAACAAGGCTGGAAGCCAGGACTAGAATGAGGTCAGAAGCAGGAGTGACTGAAGGCATAGCTGCTTGAGGCCAGTGAGCTCTTTATATTGTCTGGAGGCAAAGTTGACCCCAGAGTTAGAGGCTGAGCAGGGCTGTGCATGCAGGTGAGGGTTAAGTGGCCCCAACTGTGAAGGTTAAAGCACTTTAGGGGCCAGGAGCCAAGGAGATCATTAAGTGGAGTCAGAATTTTCTGTGACCAACATGTTAGGCTCAGAAGAGTAAATCAATTGTCCTATTAGTGACTTTTTTTGCTAGAAGATATGATCTGCCTAACTGATATTCAGGTGTCCTATTTTAATGTACACCTTACTCCATTCTCTTATTAAAATCCCCCATGTTTGTAACTCCCTTCTCAGATGCAGAACAGCAACACCTCTAAAAATGATAGCCTTGGGGCTGAGTTGGGGGAAGGGGACTGAAAGATTAGCTATCTATGTCAGAGGCAGGACTTGAATCCAGCACTTCCTGACTACTGAATTGGCCCTTTATCCACTAAGCATCTTTGTGAAATAGGATTAGAACTAATTTGGTTTGGGAATCTTGATTAAAGTATAGATATTCGAGGTGTCTTGGGCAACTAGGTGGCACAGTGGATAGATTGCTGGGCCTGGACTCAGGAAGACTCATCTTTGTGGGTTTAAATCTGGCCTCAGACACTTACTAGTTGTATGACCCTGGGCAAGTCACATAACCCTGTTTCCCTCAGTTTCCTCATCTCTAGAATGAGATGGAGAAGAAAACAGCAACTGCAGTAACCTTGTCAAGAAAACCCAAAAAGGGGTCACAAAGAGTCAGACACAACTGAAATGACTGAACAACAAAATTCAAGTTAACAGAAGCTGAAGCTCAAGTACTTTGGCCACATAATAAGACAGGACTCATTGGAAAAGACCCTGATGTTAAGAAAGATTGAAGGCAAAAAGAGAAAAGGACAGCAGAGGATGAGATGGGTATATACTGTAGCGGAAGCAATGAACATGAACTTGGACGGACCTGGGAAGATAGTGGAGGACAGAAGGGCCTGGCATGGTATGAAGAGTCAGATACAACTGAATGACTTATCAAGGCGAACCTACAACCTACAACTCAGACTTTTATTCTTGCAAATGTTAAATCCCCAAAGTACTGAATCTTAGAAGCAGCATCAAACTCACAACTTGAAAAGTCCTACATAACAGCCAAAGTAACATAGTTGCTTGACATTTTATCTCTACAACATCATAAAACAATCTTTCAAATGTGCACCTGTTTCTCAGAGACTCTGGTTCTAAAATAAAGCAATGAGTGTCGTACTTGATTCTGCAATGTTGTGAGGCTTTCGCTTCTAATGTTTAGAGAATGGTTTAGAACTTATATTGTTTATGTTTGGGAGGGTGGCATTTTATGATAATTTATCATTAACATTTTGTCATATTTAGATGATTCAGAGGCATCAGCAAAAAGACTGTATTTACACATCTGTATTACAAAGCCCTACAAGTGTGTTTCATGGGTGTTTCCTTGAAATATTTGCATATGAATTGTTTAGTTGTAAATGAGATCCTTTAAATATGAATTCTTCATCTATAAATCTTAGACTAAATTTGCTGTCAATGGTACATTTAAGAATCTACAAAGGATTTTTCCCCCAGTAATATTTGGAATATCGCTACCCTCTGCCTGTGAGATATCTTAAGAGAGAACACATGAATGAAGGAACTCTGCCTCAGCCCAGATCCAGACTTTCTCATTGTTCCTTTTATGTAAAACTCCATCCTCTCTCCTTGTGCCTCTGCACCGTCTGTCCTCCATTCTTGGAATGCTCTCCTTCTTTCCTTGGATTCCAGGCCTCCTTCAAGACCCAGCTCAAATCCCACCTTCTCTAGATCTTTTCTGGTCCTTGCTTTTATGCTTCTCCACACTCCAACTGCTAGTTCCTTCCCTCTTCTGAGATGACTTTCTGTTTGCACTGTATATGTCTCGTATGTACAGTCAGTTTCGTGTTATTTATATTATCTTTACTATTGGAATGGGAGGACATTAAGGGAAAGGATCTCGTTTTTTTTTTTTTACTTTCTTTGTATCCTTAGTACTTGACACAGTTATTGTTCAGTCATTTTCAGTAGTATCCTACTCTTTGTGAACCCCTTTGGGGTGTAAAGTGTGTTCAGGGAAGACCAGTACCTCTGATATGAGGGCTGCTGAGCCCTTTTTAGGTCTTCTTTCCACCTTTGGTATCCACCTGATCCACCTTTCATTTGCGGCTGAAAGAAGCTATAACATGCACAGCAGCCGCCCCTTGGTAAACTATTTAGGTAGATGAGCTAAACCAGATTGAGGGTAACCAAGGGACCTCCAAACAAGGGTGTATCTACCCCAAGCATGTGACGATTTTTCTTGATATGATGAGAAGATGAGAACAATTTGTTCCAAAGGCTGAAGCCAGTGCTGTGGAATACTTAGAGTTTGGTTGCACACCGAAGACACCAAAATCATCTGCTGCAGCCAAGGCCATCACCAGCTATCTTGACTCTGTCCTTCCACTGGACTGCGATGACTCTAGAAGAGAGAGTGAGGCCCATGACTTTGTGAAACTCTGCCTAACTTAAACCCAACTTATATATGAATAAAAAGACATCACTCATATCATTTTACCATTTTAACTATCTCAAAGTCCTGCGGCTACAGGCAAGTGATGAAGCATCAGGTGTGGATGCATTGGGAGTTGTAGTCACAACCCTGCATGCAGGCAGCCCAAGCTGTAGGGTCCTTTTCTCACCAGAAGCAACAGTGGAATTCAGCAGTTCCCTGGGTGTCTGAACAGCCTTTTAAGGACTGCGCAGCTCACCTCCTGATGTGAGGAAGGGTTTAGAAAAGGTGCTCTAAAAATGGTCTGCTCACCTGTAAGGTCAATGAGGAATAAGATCTTCCCCGCCCATCAATAGGCCTCGTGTGGAGCCCATTAAGGGAAGCTAGCTTGCTTGTGGGGAGGCTTACACACTTTTTGTTAATTTCTAATTAGGCACTGAGTCAGGAGGGTTCTGGCTCTGAGCCTATTAGCTGAAAGAGTATATATTCTGAGAAGTGAGCTTTTTGCTTTGGAAGCTTGCTTATGAGAAAGATGTGATTCCCTGGTCAAGACTCTGAGTGGTAGCATGTTCAGAGCCTCCAACTGTTCAGAAATAAAGGCTCTCTCGATTCAGTGGTGGATATAAAGTATATATAGCAGTATTGTTTTGATTCAGGCAGTAGAGCCCTGTCTGTTGGTCTTTATTTCTCTTCTCTGTATTTTTTCTGTTTAGTTAAAGAAGGTTGTTCACCCCTGAAACAGCTGTCTTTCCTAGTAAAGCAGATAAAAGAACCTGCTCTAGCAGCTATCCTGGGTGTGCTAGTGTGGTTGCTGTTACATTACCCAACCCTGGCCTTTTTACTGTGGCAAGCAGGGATACCCCTATGTGGTTAAAACACACACAAAAAAATACAAAAACTTCAGCAAAGATGATTCCACTCACCATTGGTACATGGAATATGCACACATGTATGGACAACACAAAATCCAGTAACCCTGAAAGATGAACAGCTCTTGTTGCTAGAGAATTCAACAGGTATCACATCCCAATAGCAGCCCTGAGTGAAACAAGGCTAGCAAATGAAGGCCAGCCTACCAAAGTCAGAGCTGGATACATGTTTTTCTAGAGTGGCCACAGTGAAGGGAGAGAGCTGTGAAGCTGGCATATGTTTTGCAATCAAAACTAATCTATTCAACAAGTTTTTATGTCTATGAAAGGCAATAAGTGACAGGCTTATGGCATCACAATTGCCACTTGCAGGAAAGTGTCATACCACCATCATCGGTGTCTATGCTTCCATCACGACAAACCCTGATGAGGTCAAAGAAAAATTTTATGAAGACCTGGAGACCCTCATCACCAATGTGTCAAATGAGAAGAAGCTTATAATTCTGGGTGACTTTAATGCTAGAGAAGGCACAGACTACCAAAACATGTCAGGGAGTCCTTGAGAGGAAAGGAGTTGGAAACAGCAATACCAATGGTCATTTACTATTGAAGACTCATGTGTCTCATGGCTTTCTCATCACCAACACTGTGTTCTGTCTCCTAAATACAATACAACTTCATGGATGCACCCTTGTAGCAAACATTGGCATTTAATAGACTATGTGATTATAAGGAGAAGAGACAGACAGGATATGAGTGAGACAAAGTGGTGCAGAGTGCTGGATTGATCATAGACTTATCCTCTCCAAACTAAATATTTACATTCAACAAAAGTAGAAGCCCCAAGACAAGATGACTACCAGAAGACTTAATGTCAACATATCAGAGCACTTCTCTGAGTGGCAACAGTTTGTGGCTAACTTGAAGGGAAAGCTGAGCCAAGCATGGTTGGCAATAGCAGAACAGAAAAGAAGTGGGCAGCTTTCAAAGATTTGGTGTGTAGCACTATATTTACTCATCTGGGTCAGAACACTTGCGAGCATCAAGACTGGTTGGCAAAAATGATGGGGAAATTCAGAAGCTGCTAAACAAAAAACAAAAACCCCACAGGGTTTACCAGCAGGATGGTTCATCCACCTCTAAGAAGGCAGCATTTAATTCCATCAAAAGTGAAGTACAAGTGAAGCTCAGAGAGATGCAGCATTCTTGGCTCAGTAAAAATGCAGATGAAATTCAGTTTTTTGACAATAGTAATAATACAAAGCACTTTTATGATACCCTGAAGTCTATTTATGGGCCAAAGATCTTTGGTGCATCTCAACTACTCAGTGCAGATGGAGCCATATTGATTAGGGATAAGGACATGCTCCTGGAGATATGGCCTGAACACTTTCGTGGTGTTCTCAGCAGACTGCCATCAATCAATGTTGAAGCCATTGACTATTTACTCAGGTTGAAGTCAATCTAGGGATGCATGGCATGCCCTCATCAAAGAAGGTGCTATGCTTTATGAGCAAATCAGAATTGAAGTAGTTCAAAAAAAATGTGAGATGCACACATGCAGAAAATCCAGCCCAAATCTTTATTCACATGCAATATTTGTGCCTGACCTGTACTAGAACATTCTGAGCTCATATGTTTTGATCAGTCATAGTTGAATACACTGTAACTTGACTCTAACATTGTCATGTGATTTTGGTCCTCTTCAAAAACAAAGGACAACAACAAAGTCTGAGGCTAGATTTGAACTCAGGAAGATAAGTCTTCCTGATTCCATGCCTGATATTCTATCTACTGTGCTACTTAGCTGCTTGGCACATAGGAAACACAATAAATACTTATTGACTGACTGACTATAATGTATTACACAAAAACAAGGTTGTTATTTATCATTATAATTATTATCATTATTAACATGTGTAACACTTAAGTAAAAATTCAACCAGTTTACTATCTCCCTCCTAGGTGCCAGGTACTATGCTAGACAGTAAAAAGACAAAGATAAAAATAATGTGGTCCTTGCCCTCAAAGAGCTTACATTTCTATCAAAGAATTCAAAATATACATAATTAAGTAAATCTAAAATAATCTGAGGAAGGAGAAACCAATAAAAACAGGGATGGTAGGGAAAGGATTCTCTTTATGATCTATGGTCCTAAGAAGGAATAATATTAAAGAGAATCATAGAATTTCTGACTTGGAAGGGATCCCAGAAGCCTCAATTGAATCTGTAACTGGCTAGGAATTCCTTCTACAACATACTCATGTTTCTGTTCAAAGTCCTCCAGGGAGGAAGAACCCAATACTACCTGAGTTAATCTATTCTTCTATCCACCGGGATAATTTTAAGCCCTAGAAAGTTCTTTTTTGACTCCAAACTGTAACAAGCAACAAGTTATTGGCTACTAGTTCTACTTTCTGGCCTCGGGCCAAACACATCTCATGCCACCTAATCAATACTTGTTCATTCATTCCTTGAGTCTTCTCTTCTATAGGCAAAATGTCCTAGAAATGTTTGAAAGAAACAATCCATCTTTCCGAGCTGGCTGCATTACAGAGGGACTGGAATAATACTGTAATTTATAATTGAATTGGCACCTGCTTTATAGTAATATATGTCACTCCTACTGCTGAGAAAGATGGATGACATAATAGTTTCCTTTAAGTCTGTGGTGCTATGATCTCCTTTGGACATTCTTGTCTATTTTATTCAGAAATTACTAAATGTTACAAAAAATAGAATGTCTTTGAAAGTGTACCTGTCCTAATTTTCATAAGGCATTCTGTTTCTGTAGCTTAGTGGTACAGTGGAGACAGTACCGGGCCTGGAGTCATGAAGACTCCCTCTTCCTGAGTTCAAATCTGGCCTCAGACACTTAATAGTTAAATGATCCTGGGCAAGTCACTTTACCCTATTTGCCTCAGTTCCTCATCTATAAAGTGAGCTGGAGAAGGGAATGGCAAACCATTCCAGGATCTTTGACAAGAAAACAGAGAGTTAGACATGAATGGGAAATGACTGAACAACAACAATTCTGTTCCTAAATTTAACAATTGAGCAAATAGTTTCAGTTTTGTATCACAAAGCACAAATAAATTGACATGCTACACATGTCTTATCTTTTGACTTAAAATGGATTTGCATACAGACTTTGAAAGATTGTCTTTAAAAAACAGATTTCCTACGTTATTTTGTTGATTTATATTTTAACATTTTCAAAGGCTCTAGAACTTTTTAGTTGGGAGTAAAATAGTAAAATCACCTCTTCCTGTGTCAAACATTCGAAATTTCAGCACTTCTATGGGAACTACATGCCATCATAATAGGGCTCATCAATCTTGCTATCATACTTAGAGAAGGTCAATGGATCACACTCCAAGATAAAACAGAAATAATATTAATTATGTTCTCCCTTCCAAACAGAAAAGGTTACCAATGGATGAACAAAGTCCTCAAGTAATTTTACAAAAGAAAATTAAATATTGACCAAAAGCACCCTAGTGCATAAGTCCTCTAATATCTCTCAGGATTTCTCAATACTTTTGATGTAAAATTTTGGTTTTCTGGCCACAAGTTGTTGTGCATACCTATAATTCCAGTTACCAGGATGACTGAGACCAATAGATCTCTTGAGCTCAGGAGTTCTAAGTTACAGTGGGGTAATAAACCTATTGGGTATCCACATTGAGTCTGTGTAGTATTAATGTGATCAAAGATCTTCCCCACCCATTCAATAGGCCTCAGGTGGGCCTAGGTGGGAAAGCTTGATTATATCTTTGTCTGTAAGTAGTCCTAAAGCCCCTACTTACTAGGTGCTAAGCCAATGTGGACATTAAGCCCTCAGGATCCCAAAGGTTGTTGAGTTCTGATCAATCATAAATTCAGCCAATCAGAGACCTGAGTTCTAGCCAATCAGATGCCAGCTAGGACTGTATAAAAGGAGAGTGCAGAACTGAAGAAGAGCAGCGTTGAAGGGAAGCAGAATTAAAGAGGAAAAGGGAACTAAGAGCAGCAGAACTGAGAGGAAGACATTGAGGCAGCAAACATCAAGAGGGTGTTGAAGAACATTGAGAGAAACAGCATTGGCAGAGCTTCAGAAGAGAGTGCTGAGCAGACAGTTAGGATTCATGAGTGATTGTTTACAGGAAGGCCCTAGCAAGGGGGAAGGTTGCAGGATGACTTGGTTCTTTGCTGTAATGCTGTTGTAATTTCCTTGTTACTACATTGAAGTGGACTTACTGGTTTTGGAATATAATTGCTACCATATTGAATTGGAGTCATTGGTCTTAGAATTTTATCCTCTGGAGTCTAAATAAATGTTATACTTCCTCTGCCTTCTACATAGAGAGTTTTTCATACTTTGCAATTCCTAACCATTCAGGCATGTTCATGGTCATCCTCAAGGTCATGAATTTTGCCTTACTGATATAATCTGAAAACAATATGGTGAAATCCTGGGATTGGCTTGGAGGGATGGAGTATCATGTTGCCAAAGGAGGGGCAAATGGGCTCAAGTAAGAAAGAGAATAGATCAAAGCTGTCGTGTCATTTTGAATGGAACCAGGTCAGTGAGTAACCACTACATTTCCAGTGTGAATGATTTAAATATTCAGCCATTTTTAAGTGTTTGTATGAAAGTAGAATTATAGAATTTCTGAGTTGGTAGGGAACCTGGAGGTCATATAAAATAACATGCATCTGAGCAGAAATTACATTATGGTAGTTCAGTTAAAAGGCACCTTTATTAGTCTTGTTGAGTCATTTCAGTTATGTCTGAAACTTTGTGAACCAATTTGTGGCTCCATTTGGGATTTTCTTGGCAAAGATACTTGAACAGTTTGTCATATCTCTAGCTCATTTTACAAATGAAGAAACTGAGGTTAAATAGCTTGCCTAGGGTCACATAGTCAGTAAGTCTGAGGCCAGATTTGAACTTGGGAAGATGAGTCCTGCTGATTCCAGGCCCAGTGCCTTGTTTACTGTGCCATGTAGCTGCCTTCTATGGAATAAAAAATCGTGTTATTTAAGATTATCATCATGAGATCATAGATTGGTGTTGGAAGGGGGCCTTTGAAGTTAGCTTATCTAACCCCTTATTTTTTATAGATTGTGCTAGCTAGGCTGAGAGAGGAGAAATGACTTGCCTAAATGGCAATCCCAAGTTCAATTACAGGTCTTCTGAGAACAAATTCAGTGTGTTTCATACTGGAGCAAAATTGTCTTTTCTTCATCACTAGCTTCAAACACTGAGAGCTTAATTTACAATTATTGTTAACTATTCTATGTATTGGGGGATTGAGAATTGGTTTCTATGTTATTGGTTATGTACTGTCAATGTGACATTTCAATGGTCTATGCACTTCATAAAAGAGTCTATTACTTTGAATGGCACCAAGATAAATGCAGTGGCCCAGTGAGTGAGGAAATCATTGCTTTTTACTGTAAATGTTGTAGGTTAATTCTCAATTAGGATAATTTTGCAAGATTTTTATTTAATTTTACTGAAATATCTTGAATTTGTTAAGTGTCTTGAAGTAGCTATCAGACTCTACATTATTTCATGTATTCTTCATAGAATCATAGATTGTAGAGGTGATAGGAACCTTAAACAACATCTCATATCATTTCTTCACACAAATGAGGAAACTGAAGCCTAAAGAGGGAAAATGACTTACCCAAGGCCACACAATTAGTTAAGTAATGGAGCCTAGATGTAATGCTCAGTTTTTCCAACTCTAAATGTAGTGCTTCCCAACTTATCTCCACCCCCCAACTCCACCACATCATGTTGCCTTCTCATTACAGAACCATGGAATTTCAGTATTGGAAGACAATTCAACAGACAACTAGTTCAATTCATACTTGAAAACAGTGCCTTCTAAAATATACTCAATTGGTCATACTCTGCCTGAAGGCTTCCAGTGGAGGGAAACTTACTACCTCCTTACTACCTACTACCTACCTTACTACCTCCCCACCCATTTTACAAAAGTACAACTGACCTAACTCTTAGTAAACTTTTCCTTACATGAAACCTCAATTTGCCAATGTGATACTTCAACCCATTGCATCTAGGTCTGCCTTCTTAAGCCAAACAAAACAAATCCAAAATATAACTAAAGTCTTAGTATAATTTTAAGCTGTAGCCATTTTTAAGACTATTGGAAGGGAGGAATAAGTATGTGCCAGACGGTGGGCCAAGTGCTTTCTAAATATCATCTCATTTGATCTTTACAACAACCCTATGATTTAGTTGCTTTTATTTATCCCAATTCTATATAGTTGAAGAAACTGAGGCAGACAGAGGATTAGTGGTTTGTCCATGGTCATATAGCTAGTAAGTATCTGACAATGGATTTGAACTCGGTTATTTATCCAGGCCCAGTGCTCTATCCATTGTACCACCTAGCTGCCTGTTTTAGGGTAACATGCATAATGCCCCTTTAATATAAGATCCCTTCCCACATGATGTCCCCTCTGAGTCTTTTCTTTTTATCCCTAGGCTAAATGTCCCCAATTCCCTCAGCTAGTTTTCATACAACATGAACTTGCTGCCCTCCTAATTGATTTCCTGGATGCCCTCTTATCAGTTTGTTCTTGCTGTTGTTCAGTCATTCAGTTATGTCTGACTCTTCACGACACCATGGACCATAGCACAGCAAGTCCTTCTATCCTCTGCTATCTTTCAAAGTCTGTCCAAATTCATGCTCATTGTTTCCATGATGCTAACTATCCACCTCATTCTCTGCCATCACCATCTCCTTTTGCCTTTATTCTTTCTCAACATCAGGGTCTTTTCCAGTGAGTCCTGTCTTCTCACAATGTGTCCAAAGGTATTTAAACTTCTGCTTCAGTACTGGACCTTCCAGTGAATAGTCTGAGTTAATTTCTTTAAGTATTGACTGATTTGATCTCCTTGCTGTCCCAGGGACTCTCAAAAGTCTTCTCCAGCACCACAATTCAAAAACATTGATTCTGCAGCACTCAGCTTTCTTTATAGTCTAACTTTCACAGCTATGCATTGCTAATGGAAAAAAGTCACAGTTTTGATGATATACACCTTTGTTGGCAAGGTGATGGCTCTGCTTTTTAGTATGGGGTCCAGATTTGCCATAGATTTCCTTCCAAGGAGTTACTGTCTTTTAATTCAATGTCTGCAGTCACCATCTGCAGTGATCTTTGGGCCCAAGAATACAAAATCTGATGCTACTTCCATTTCTTCTCCCTCTATTGCCAGAAAGTGATGGGACTAGTTGCCAATATCTTAATTGTTTTCTTCTTTCTGTTAAGTTTCAAGCCAGCTTTCACATTCTCTTCTTTCACTTTTATCAAGAGGCTTCTTAATTCTTCTTCACTTTCTTCCATCAGAATGATACCATCTGCATATCTGAAATTGTTGATATTTCTCCCAGCAACCAAATCCTGGCTTTTGATTCATCCAGTGTGGCAATTTGCATACTGTACTCTGCAACACCCTTCTCGAAGAATGAAGCCCATAATTGAACATAACACTTGAAATATGGTCTGATCAAGGCATAATACAGCATGACTATTACCTCCTTATTCTTGTAAGCTATAGGTCTCTGAATTAAGATTAATATTAAATTATCATTTTTGGCTACCATTTCTTACTGTTGGTCCATATTGAGTTTGGAATTTACCATAATCTCCAGTCTCTTTTTTTTGCAACAAAAGGATGCCTAACCATATCGTCTCTATGTGGTGTATGTTCTTATTAAGTTTGATTTTACAGAATTGGATCCCTGTTCTAACCTTTTAAGTCACTTTGGAAACTAACTCTGCTATCCCTCCTAGCTTCGAGATACCCACAAATTTAGAAAGTGAGTCATTTATACATTTATCCAAGTCAATAATACAAATACTAAGAAGAATAGGGTCAAGAGTGGATCCTCAGATCCACCACTAACCTTCATGCTAACTGACATCACATCATTAACAAATACTTTTTGAGTAGTGATTTTCAGCCAATTTCAAATTTATCTGACTGATTTTTTTTCATTTTTATTGATGTTTTGTTTCTACATTACATTCACAGATTACACTAGCCTCATTAGAGGTCCTTTGTAAGAAAGTAAAATAAAGTAAAAGTAATAATACAGTGACCTCATCTGAAAGTCCATGCAAGATTTCACATTTATAGCATTCCTTACTTCTCTATTTTCTTTCATTAACAGGAATCTATTTTTAACCCTTCTACCTTCACAATTCCATTGAAAGAAGAAAAGATAAAACACATTTCTTACAATAAACACAAATAGTCAAGCAAAACAAACTGTCCCAATGGCTATGCATAAAAGTATGGAAGCCATGTGAATGGGACCCTGGAAGAGGCATCCTAGGCATCCTAAAATATTTATGACTCCGACTTAGGAAAGTATGGAATCAGGGGCAAATGATATAGACATAAGGACAAAGCATAGATGAGGTAAGGTGTATATGCAATTGTCACATGTAGGACCATTTTTCTCCCTAAGTCGGCATCTCTTTGTCCTATGCTTATAATGGTTCTGAACATTGGAGCCATCGTCTTGAAATTCTCATTTATTTTCAACTCTCTCCCATTTCTCGGATTCTCAAAAGAGCTATATAATCAAGAAAAGTAATTAAATAGGCCATCTTCAAAACCCATTTGCCATAGAGTAAAATTTAAAATAAGATAGATCTAACTTATATCCCATCGATTAGTTATAGAAATATCAAAAGAACTTTGTTATACAAACATTCATCCCTTAGAGCAGAAACCTTAAGGACTTCCATAGTTGGGTAACTTTACCATACCTCTTCAGCAAGGGAGACTGAGAAGTGGTAAGAGGTAAGAGGAGAACCAGAAGAGAATAGTGCCACAAAAATCTAGAGAGGAGAGAATATCATGGAGAAAACTAACAGTATCCTAGAATGGGACATTCAGCAACCAAGAGTTTTTGCCCCTGATTCCATACTTTCCTAACTCTGTGTCATAAATATTTTAGATTGTTTGGGATGAGGAGATAGCACATATCTATATGACTAAGATTTCAAAACATTAATAATTCTTTTCCTGTTTCCCAGTGATTTTTCTGTAGTGGAAGAGGATATCAGGACTAGTTTGTGAAACCCGGAGTAGAAGAGATTTTCAATCAACACATCATGGCTCACAGAAGTTTCTCCTTCCAAGAATAACCTCCAAGGGCCCTATTCAACAATAAATATTTCCCAACTTGCCTGTGCAGAAGCCAGTGTAAGGCCGCAAACACTATGGAAATTGACTCTGCATCCATCCGGCTGATTTGGCAGGCAAACAGCCAATGCACAAAAGAAGGTCTGTCTTTGTTTGTTTTCCTCATATTTTTCCTCTTTGCTCAGCACTAAGCCATAGAGAGTTGTGGAACAGCCTGGGAAGAATTTGTTAGAACATACTCTCTTTCTACCACAGATCCACTAATTATGATGAACCAGAGTTTTGAGTTGAACTGGCTGGGCCTCCATTACTTTGGCCCACATAAGATAATGCGGCTCAAAACTTCTGTAAATCTCTATGGGAAGAAGGGAGTTCATCCCCCATCGTTACATTTTTAGAAATGAAACTACCAACATCTCTAACGAAAATAACTATTTGACTCTTTTCTCTGCATTATTGGCAGGCTCACAGTCCTTCATTTCTCTTATCTCCCCCCCTTTTTTAAGGATGCATAAGAAGTAACATTACGAAGTGGACATAAGACTGATTTATGATTCAGGACACCTATGTTCCGTTCCTAATTCTATTACTAATTGCATAGCCCTCGATCATTTGCCAAACTCTCTATGCCTCAGTTGACTCACCTACATAATGGAGATATTATGGTACTTTGTGAAGGAAAGGCTAACAATCCACAAACTCACCTTCCCCTCCTTTCAGGGGAAAATCAAGACAGAAACTAATAAAACAAGGAATTATTGGACTGTCGGAAGACAATAGGCCAGGATCAGCAAGAAGAGGACAGAAAAAAGCCAGGCAGGCAAGAAAAAGGGATCTAAAAAGTTGATCACATCAATGAAGATAAGTTGTGAGAGCCTATGAGAAGATTTGCATTAATCTCAGACTATAAGCTAGCTGGAGAGCCAAGCTAGGAATTCAGGGCTTAAGAGACAGGATCAAGGACCTTGGCTACCACACAGTAAAGTTCCTTTTCTTTTCCTGGTTAATTGGCTGGTCAAGCTTGCCAGTTACTTATAAATTGATTTCAATCTAGATCTCTTTTACCTAAGAGAAAATCATGTTGACTGACAGAAATACTAAGCTCTGTGTATTTATTTAAGACTTAGAAAGAGGATAAAGGAGATAACATTCCTTATTCTAGAGAAACAAAAGGTAAGTGAGAAGGAGCAGATTTGGAGTGTTGGTGCTATTGGGAGAGTGGTATTGGGATCTATACAATTGGCATATAAATTTAAGATTCCATTAGTCCTAGAATCAAACCCCAGGCCAGTAATAGCAGCAGGCTATGATGTAGCAAACTATGGGTAAGCTTATTTTTATTTTTAACCTCCAGAAATCATTCTTGGTGGTCTACTTTTATAAGAAATGAAACTTTCTTCAAGGGGAAGAGAGCAGAAAGAAAATCATACCTTCACAAAGAATGGGAGAGAATTCCTTACCCCCTCAGTACACAGATAGCTAAGCCTACCTTGCTCACTATTGCTACCTCATGTCTCTAAAGTTCAAATGAGTTAATATACATGAAAGGATTTTGAAAATTTTGAAGCCATGGTGCCTGGAACTGTTACCACTGGACTTATCTTCTGTGTTATAGCATTTTCCTTCTAAGAACCCTTACTAAATACTCAGGAGTAACTTGACTATGATAATATTTACTATTAATGCTTTAGTACGAATTAGATTATCAGGAACCCAGGTTTGTGAAGTGCCTTGAGAATATGCCATATGTTGGTTGAATAAATTGGGTGCATTTAGGTTGGAGAGCAGATTGAAAGTGTGTGTGAGTATGTGTGTTTATGTGTGTGTATTTGTGTGTAGTAGTAATAGTTTCTTCAAATATTTAAAGTGTTACATGGAATATGAATTTATTCTGCTTGGTTCAGAAGGCATAACTAGGAGCAACAGTTATAAGCTGTCAAAAGGCAATCAACTGTAGGTTTTCTGTAATGAAAAATTTCATAATAAGTTATACTATTAAAAATGGAATGAGCTAGTTTGGAAAGAATAGGTTCTCCTTTCAAAATTTTCAAAATCCTTTCACATGTATTAACCAATTTGAACTTTAGAGACATGAGGTAGCGATAGTGAGCAAGGTAGGCTTAGCTATCTGTGTATTAAGGGGGTAAGGAATTCTCCCCCATTCTTTGTGAAGGTATGATTTTCTTTCTGCTCTCTTTCCCTTCAAGAAAGTTTCATTTCTTATAAAAGTAGACCACCAAAGGGTGGTCTTCAAGAAAAGGCTGGATGATGACTTGAGAGTTATATTTTTAAGGGATTTATGTGTGTGTGTTTCTGTGTGTGTATATATATAAATTTCTGGACCAGGTGATTCCTGAAGTCTCTTTCCCACTCTGAGATTCTGCAAAGACCAGTCAGTCAATACACATTTATTAAATATCTATTATGGTGTTATTTTTGCTCCTTGAAGAGGTAGAGGTATTTCCTAGTAATACCCCAGGTATCTTAAGTAACCTTATTAAGGAGCAGCCAACTGCTCTTTGTCACATAAGAGGGATTGAAGAAGTTGCCTTGAACACAGAAAACATAATAGAAGACTATAAATAAAAGAACAGCATCGTTATGTTATGCTAAATCAGAACACTACTACATAAGAAAAGCAAACTAACAAAGAACAGCAGAACTGCTTGTAATTCAGTTTCCATTCAACATAAAAACATCTTTAGGCTATGTATAGAGTAGTAGTCTAGAAAATTAATATTTAGAGAAGGTAAATTTCAAGGTCTCATGAAACTCATTTAACAAGGGGATGAGACAGAAAAGTAACTATAATACACAATAATGAATCATAAACACATTAGAGAATTTCAAGACAAGAGTTATAAGGGTAGTTATAAGGTAGGATAGTGAAAACAGTGCATTTAGAGGGGGAACAGAGAATCATTCAGTTTGGATGTAAGACAGCATGTGAGTAGAAGTAATGTGAGATGAGTCGGGAACTGTAGGCCTTGATTACCTGGCAAAAAAGACTTTGAACTTTATAAGTAATAGGGAGCCACAGAAGATTTCTGAGCAGAGGAGTGAAGTATAAGCATAATTATTCTGACAGTAGTATGAATACAGATTGGAACCAAGAGAGTGGAGGTAGGTTAGAGGCTATTACAATTAAATGAAACAACATATTGAAGGCATTTTTCAAGTCTTTATAAATGCTAGCTATTATTATATTAACCTACATGTTGAAAATAAGGCAAGAGAAGGTTTTAGTGGGAATACTGATGTTTGTGAGAGGTGTTGCATATGTGTTATTGACAGGATGTGGTAAGTGGTTAGATGTGAGAAGCAAGAGGAAAAAAGTCAAAGATAACCCTAAAAATGTGAACATGGAACACAGGGAAATCATAGTTGAAGTCAAACTAAGTGAAAAACAGACTTCCTGTTGAGATAGTCTCTATTTGCCTTTACTACTGGGAAATGATTCTCTCTTCAGAGGAGTTGCTATGATGGATTTTTAATTTTTTTTAAAAAAAACCTCACAAGTCTCAATTTTTTTGTTGTCATGATTGATCATTGGTTGTCCTTGTTCTTAGGAGATCTCTTTTTGATTCTATGTCCTAGAAAAACCCAAGTGTAAGACACTATCAGCTTCTGCACTGACTCCTGTTTTAAGTGAAAGGATCCTTGTAGTTTCACAATGCAAATACTGATAACAACAGAAAGATTGCCCAAGGTTGCAGGTGAATACTTATCAGTGCAATGCCACCACTTAGCTCATAAGCTATGTGTAGTAGATTCCAATGTGAATAATAATGTTAATATATGGAGATAAGTTCCCAGGTCTCAAAAATTCCTCCCCAAGTGTCTTTTTTCCTCTGTAATTAGTGTGACAACCGCAGTGTTGGAGTTTCCAAGATTATTTATCTATTGAATAAGGAAGACTAGAGATGTCTTATGGGATGTTTGAATTCGTTGTTGTCCTTTGTTTTTGAAGAGGACCAAAATGATATCCCTATGCTAGAGTCAAGTTAAAGTGTATCCAACTGTAGCTGATCAGACCAATACAAGCTCAGAAGGCTCCACCACAAGTTGGGTACAAAAAGTCCATGTGAACATTTGGGGTAGATTCTCTAAATTTGTGCATCTCACATTTCTTTTGAGCTACTTCAATTCTGCTTTGTTCATAGAGCACAGTGCCTTCTTTGATGTGGGGTACACCATATTGGGTGATCTTTTGGCAATGTCTCCCATATCACAGATTAGTTCCAAAGTTCTTCAGAAAGACTTTGAGAGTGTCCTTGCATCTCTTCTGACCACCATGTGAGCATTTGCCCTAACATAGCAAGAACTATAAAACATGGAAGAGAGCAAGCTCCAAATAATCAAAATTGAATGTTACACAGAAATGGAAAAGCTTTATTTTTAGGGAGTGCAAGACGACACCCACGACGGTGTTGGGTTTGTAGTCACTAATGCTTAGGTTTGAAAACTGCCTTAAACACTTACTGTCTGTGTGATCCTGGGTGAGTTACAATCTCTCTGAGGCTGAGTTATCTCATCTGTAATATTAGAGCTTAATCTATGATTAAATATTATGCCCAGAGAAGAACTATGAAGAAGAACTGGAGTAAAAGATTCTATCAAGGCAATATATGATAGAAAATGAAGATGGGATGGTCATATGCTGAGGGTGGGGGGTGGAAAATGAATAACCCAGGTCCTTTGAACTGATTCACATCTTCATGATGTTAAGGGAAAGTTAGGAAAACTCTAAACATGTTTAATGGACCTTATGTTTCATACTTATGTGAAAACAGAAACCAAAATGGCACAGTATGACAGGCAGGAATGGATTACGATCTGAATTGGGAAGAAATATTAAGATTGGTGCTATCACCGAATAATTTTAATATTTACTGACAATTTTTATGCTGACTGTTTGATTTGGAAAGGTGAAGAAAAGTATTTTTGTTTATAAAAAACTGATAAAATTCAAGTGTGAAGAAATAGCTTTCAATTAAAATATGACAGAGACAGATTTTAGGAAAAAATCAAGGCAAACAGAGGTTAAGTGAATGTCTGAGACGGCATTTGAACTCAAGGCTTCCTGATTTCAATTCTAGCACTCTATCTACTGTGCCACCTAACTACTGGCTTCCTTGATTTTTTACCAAGTTTTATCAATTATTCTTTCACAGTGTCTCTTGTACACAATCTTACCTATCACTAATTCAGTCTTTCTTTACCTCAAAATAAAACATCCCAAGTTTCTCTTAAACTGATCTCCCTATTGCAAGTCTTTTACCCCTTCCATTTGTCCTATATGTCTCTGTCAGATTAAGCTTCATGAAATATTACTTTACAAACACTCCCTCCCCACCCTTACTTAAAAATCAACAGCAGCTCTCCACTGCCTTCTGAGTTAAAGACCTTACCCTGGAAGTCAAGACCCTTTCTATAAGTACCTTGATCTTTTTGGTTTTAATTCCCAATCCCATTTAAACATAATACAATGTGATGAAAATTTATTAAATATCTACTACATATAGAACTCTTTCAAGGGCCTAGGAGTGATAAAAATTTAGATGAAATACAATCATTCCCCTCCAGAAGCTAACCATCCAGTATATGCATTTTTTGTTCCAGTCAAACTAATATTCATTCCCACCACCACCACCACCACCAAACTATGTATGTTCCTGTCTATTCTTCTAGCAAGAAAATCCTCTGCCCTTTTCTATGCATATAAAAGTCTTCCTTTCTTTCAAGAACCAGTTTAAGCTCTATATCTGCAGTGGGATGATTCCTTCCTCTAAACATCCATATCACTATTTTATTGAACCCTTTGGCACCTAGAACACACAATCTTGCATAGTCATTTAACTTTTAATATTCAAGGTCTATTTGGCTAATGACAATATAACTCCTTGAGTGAAGAGCGAGCATCTTAAATTTCTTTTATATAAGAGGACTAACCCAGTGGGTTCTTTGATTCATCCATCTATCCATCAAATATTTACTAAGAGTCCACTAAGTGCACTGTCATTGTGCTAGGATTTGGAAAAAAAGTGTGATTAAACTAGAAAGGGTCCCTAAATCTTGGCACTCACATTTTAGTACAGGGATACTCTATATCAATAGGCACAGAATAAATTAATTTTGGCAATGTTTCCCTCTTCCCACTCAAAAGCTGCTCATTTAATTATATTCTCCCAATGAAAGCCTTCTTGAAGGCACATAGTTTGCAAAATAATAAAGCAATGCAAGGCTTCAGGAAAACCTTCCAGGTATTCTCAATGGAATATACATGTATGTATGTACATGTATACATATACACATATATGCGTGCATACACACAAATGTATTTATATATATATATATATATTTTCCCCTCTCCCTCCGGGAGGTTCAGAATTCTTCAGTGAAGTCCTCTAGTCAGCTATGACTTATGTTTCAGTTTGATTAACTCAGCACTTCTTAATTCCATCTGGATGCTGAAACGCCAAAGCACAATCAGAAGGAGTTTTCTTTTGGCATATTTTCGACAACCAGAAGCAGAAACTTGAAAGCCCATTCTTGTGTGAGTCCGTAGCCAGCTCTATGGACTATACAATTTTTAATAGTTCAGAGAAGGTTCAAACAAACATCTGAAGACTTGGATGCTTTTACAGCCTAAACCAAATCTCCAAATTTCTTGGGTTTTCCTCATCACTGCTCTTGCTCATTTTATAATAGATAGCTGTTGCTACATAATCAACTGGAAGATTGATTACTCAAGTTATCCTCCAGTTATCTAAGCCCAATATTACCATCTGAAAATGATATTCAGTCCACCTAGATATCTCATATGCAGGGCCTATAAGGCCTCTGGGAAACCTCAAGGAAAAATTGGACGTCTCTTGCAAATACCAGAGCTTAAGTGAGAATGTGATGGGAAGATGCTTTTTAGCACACCTACGAAAATATCTGTGGTAAACATTATTAAGCAAAATTATTCTTCCCCAACTGAAGAAAACATCAATTGTATTTTTGGGTAAATTCAATTCAAGTTAAGAATCATTTATTAAGCACCTGTACTTGATCCTGGTGATCAAGTGACAAAGTAGAAAATAGCCCCCTGCTTTTAAGAAAATCAATCTCTATTCAGACAAAAGTGGGCTTGTTTGAAAACCAAAAACATCTGATGGTATAGTTTGCATGCAAACTGTATTTAAAGTTACTTCAGAAATACCAGTATCCATCTATTCCATGTTTTCTAATCTTATATTTTTATTGCTATCAATAGACACTTTTTGTGAACCCACTACTTCTTTATGAAGTCCTCCAGGATACCTAAATTAGCCCCATCCCACATATAAAGGTCAGGATGGTGCTTATCTCAATAGGCAAAATCAATTAAAATATAACATATGGAATCATTACTGCTTCAGTTGCAAGTGATTATACCCAGTAAAGAATGCAACCCTTTCCTTAAAGCTAACCTGACTTAAAGGTCTGTTTTCCACCCTTGTCTCTTGCCAGAAGAACAGTAATTATCCCAGATCTGGTGTATGTAATATATGTCTGGGAATAGTTTGCTTGCTTGATTTTTCTTCATACTTAATCATTCATCCAAATATTTTTTTCAGCATATGGGTCCATTATGTATAGCTCTTCTTAAGCCTCCATCTCTGCCAGTCATATGCCCTGAAACATAATAATGAAACTAACATGAAGGCGCTGCCTTTAGCACTATCTATTATTCAAAGGACCTAAGAAATAAAACAAAGGGCTTTGCCTAAAATAGGTTGAGATATTGCAGACCTAAGTGAACAAAGTGCATATTTTAAATGTACTAAATCTATTACCTAAGTATTAGAACCTTTAGCCTTGACAGTAATCCTCAGACATGGGAACCAAATGAAAGAAGAATTTTGGAATCAAATGATTACATTTTAACATGGAACAAGGGAGGGTGATGAAAGCGTATTAAGTACCAGAAAAAAGTCAAAATACAAACAGATGTGAACATTGCATTAAATACAAATAAACTAACACAACATTGACTAAATGCATAGTAATGTAGTACTTGAAGGGGCCTCCAGAGGTTAGTCTGTCTATCTCCAGGTAGGCTGGATTCAGCTAAATCTGACTTAGAAATCAGCTCTGGCGTACTCAATTTGGATACCTTTAAAAAAGTTCATATGAATGCTTTGCCAAGGAGATGCAAGTGAAATGGGGAATGGAAAGAGGAGATAATGAAGAGAAGCACCCTGATGCTGACTTCCAGATGTTCTGAAATAACATAGGATAATCCAAAGATGGAGGATGTTGATCCTCTGGCTATTTTCCTAGTGTACAGCAGTGAAACCCTGACCTCCTTGCAGCTTTTCCCCTGAGTGATGGATGAATAGGCTAGCTTGAGACAGATCCTCACGTTGACTCTGCCAGATAGATTTTTCTCTTTCTCTTTCTCCTTTCCACTATCACAGTTGAGGTAAATCATAGACCCATAGGGTTTAGAGCTATAAGGGACCTTAGCAATCACCTAGTCTGTTTGACTCCTTTTATAGATAAGGAAAGGAACTGAGATCTTGAGAGGGTCTGTGGCTTATTCAGGTCATACAGGTAGTAAATGGCGCTGAGTCTGGATTCAAACCCATTTCTACTAGCTCCAAATCTAGGTTATCTGGTCAATGCCAGTGACTGGATGCCACTTTAGCATGAGGAAGAAAGACAGGGAAAGAGAAATATGCACAGATAGATCTTGCACTGGGGAAGAGGAGACAGATATTAAGAGAGGTGGTTGAATTTGGTTACCTTTTGTGGATCTTGATCATAAATATACCCTCAGTATAAATATAAACTCTCAGTCAACAAGTATTTACTAAGCATTTACTAAGTGCCAGGCACTGTCCTTTTTAGGGAAACAAATACAGCAAATTAAACAATCTCTACCCACAAGAAGAGTATTATAATGTGAGAGACAAGTATGATATACAACATTAATACAAGCTAATAAACATAAATACATGCAAATTAGTTAACTTCAAGGTAGTTTGAGAGGCAAGAAATCTATCAATTGTTGGGATCTTGAAAAGCTTCCTACAGAAAAGGGTATCTGAGCTTCATTTTAAAGGAAGAGAGAGACTCTAATTGGTGAAGGTAGGGAGGAAATGCATTCTGGGAGTGGAATTAACCATGATAACTTCCCTCAAATTTGATTAAATGAAATCACAATCATGGAACCATAGAATATCTGAATTAGAAAGGACCTCCATGCCTTTCAAGGACAACCTATGTCTAGAAAAGAAGACTATGCCACATTTAAACAAGTGGGTATTTAGCTTTTACCAGAAGATCTCTATCAATGGGAAATCTATTACCCTCTGGGATAGCCCATTCACCTTTGAAGCAGCTCTAATTGCCAGAAAATTTTGCTCACCTCAAGCTGAAATCTAATTCACTGCCACTTTCACTTATTGGTCCTAGTTCTGAAGGCAAAGAGAGCAAATTTCATCCCTCTTCCTGGGTAGATGATGATCACTACTCCTAATGTACATTATCCTCCCTTCATACATCCTGAGACAACATTGATTTTTCTGATTGCCATAACACAGTGTGGAGTGTTAGAGGAAACTTCAGACATCCGTGTTTTGGAGCTACAAAAAATTTGGATTGTTTTTAGCAATTAAAAAAAAGGAAATTTCATGGGGGATATCCAATAAGGTCCAACAAGGCGGTAGTTTGGTTATTGACTTTGTATCCTCGGTACCGATCTCAGTGTCCAGTACACTATAGGCATCTCATAAATATTTATTGAATTGAATTCACTAAAACCCTACAGAACTATAGCCCTCAGATATCTGATGTGAACTAAACAAATCCCTGAATTTCCCAAACACTTATTTGTTGTAGAAATTTTTAGTCTGATAATGATATAGAGAGGCTCTTGGGAAAGGCAACACAGCTAGAAGAGTTGGAAATAAACATTTTAAATTGGTTAACTGACTGATTAATAAAAATGAGAAAGAAAGAAATTGGAACAAGATTTGTGAGGAGAAAAATGAAGGGAAAAATGAGTATATTTTTACATTATGAAACTCTGGGGATCAGAGTTAGAGATAACTAAGCATGATGTGAGAGAAGATGGTTAATATGATTTACAGACACTTCATTGAAAAGATGCCCAGCTTGGTCATGCTTGAATATAACATTATATGAATGGCATTCAGATTTCCTACAATTATGAAACACCTACCACTGACTTTCTGGCCTATCCAATGGTCTGACCAGTGACCTTCAGTTCAGCAGACTGTATGAAATGTACCAGTGATAATGAATGTATCCATCGTAACTATCAATGAGGTAGCTGATATCTCTAAGCAGGGTTTGGACTGGACAACAACAACCACGATAAAAATGTAATGGGAGTATTTAGACAGTTTCCCATACAAATAGGCTTCCAATCCCCTGTTCCACTGAAGGCCTTTAATTTGGTCTGAGTTGTGCATTGAGATGAAATGCAACTCAGCTGACAGCTGCCACTGGCTAGGGGCCCAATCATGGATCTAAGTACAAATAGTCCCCAATAACACTCAAAGTCCAAAATAAAGCTGGATTTCTCTTTTGGAGTAGGAATCCAGGCGAGGAATAAATCGGCTTGGGGAGGACTGAGTCTCTGTGCTTTGAATCTTCCCAGGTCAAGCAGCGATAAGGGCTTTCATGAGACTATGTACTGAGTCATGAGTTGATTCACTTCAGTATATGTTTGATTTACTTCTTCTCTTTCCAAGAACTGTATTAATGTTTTATAATGTAGAGATTTTCTCTATTACTCTGAATATGGAAATCAAGAGTGAGTACCACGGCCTTGATAAATACTCATTCATTTACACGATGTGTCCCCAGTGGAATGTAAGCACCTTGAGGGGAAAGAGTTTCATTGCTGTTTGTGTATCCCCAGTCTTTCATCCTGCCTGGCATGTGGTAGGTGCTTATAGATTGACCAACGGATTGCCTGCAGAAGCCTCCAACACTGGGGTACTTCTGAAAGCACCAGGGAAATGGAGGCTAAAGGAATATTTTCAATAGTTCCTCCATCCCCCTTCTGCTCATACCTAATGGTGTTTTTTTAATAGCGTTTGAAAAAACAATGTTTTCATTAGTTGCTGTAGGAGAAAATCTGATCATTTGTTGTACAGAGCTCACATCTTCACCTCTCCATTAAGGGAAAATCTCAACCCTGTCATGAAAATGACCTATACATACATACAGAACACACACTCTACCAAAAAATCAAGCACCAAATTGTGTATGGCAGCATTAGAGACTGTAGAAAAATAAAGACAGTAAAAGCAGCTTTGGCCAACATTCTCTCAACTCTGCATTATTCAGTTCTTCTTTATTACAGTCACATGTTCATAAGAATGATCTTGAGGCACTGAAGGATCCTTAAGTGCCTTCTGAATCATCAATGATCACATTCTCTTTTGTTTTAAGTGTCTTTTGGTTTGTTTTGATCCTCAAGAAATTAGCTATCCTGTCTCCCTGGTACCTGGGAAATTGGGAGGGAGTAGAGGGAAATTTAGCAGGCCAGTGTTTCTGCCAGGGACCAAGAAGAGGGAGAAAGATCAGTAACAAGGCAGCATTTTCCTATAGTAAACAAGTAAGCAGCATCTCAGCCCACAATAAACAGAAGATGAGATCAAAAGCACAAAACAACACCAGCAGCAGGCTAACTCAACTGTAGAAGAGAAAATAGAAAGAAGCTGGAAACTAAAGTGTATAGTTTTCTATGGGAGCCATTTGAGTTGTGAGTAATGAAAGTTACAGAAAAGTTGATTTTGACTTTGTTTGGAGAAAAAGAAAAACCTTCTTAACAATTAGTGTTAGCAATCAATTAACAAACATTTATTAAGCTCCTACCATGTACTAGACATAATGCTAGACACTGGAGATGCAAAGAAAACAGTCCCTTACCCTCAGGGAGTAGATTTCCCCTAATTTGAGGCCTTGAAACCAATCGAGGGTCACCACTTGATGGGGATATTGTAGAGGGAATTCTCAATCAGGTTCAGGCTGAGTCAATGCCCTAAAGGATCCTTCAAACTGAGATTGTGTGGTTCTTGGTTTTTCCTGGCAGGAGTACTTTATAATGGGTTAATAGAGAGGTCTGCTTCCCTCTGACACACTGCTTAATCTGCCACAGCTGCTTGTTTGCTTTCAGTTGAGGCACAATTTAGGTTTCAGATACTCATGGACACTTGAATCATTAGAGAGAAGGGATGTGTGTGTGTGTGTGTGTGTGTGTGTGTGTGTGTGTGTTTAGTATCCCAAGAGCTAGTTTGTTAGCCTTCCAAAAGCTAATAGGGTAGGATAGAGAATCTTGGGACATGTACACAATACATAAAGACAACAGACTGGAAACATTAAGCCAAAGCATGAAAGTACAGAGACATACTTATATACTACATTCTAGGCTAATTTTTGTTTTGAAATGAGGCAGAAGCATGGATAGATAATAGGTGTTTTGATCAGGATACTGTGGTCATACCACATCCAGAGTATTATGTTCAGGCAGGAAGGTGATAAGTCAGAGAGTATCTAGAGTGGGGTAACTAAGTTGGTGAAGGGTCTTGAGTTCATGCCATATGAAGATGGGTTGAAAGAATGTTTAGTTTGAAAAAGAGCAGACTTAGGACATGATAGCCATCATCAATTATTTGAAGGGCTGTTATCTGCAAGAGGAATTTTACTTGTTCTCTTTGGCCTCCAAGGGCAGAATAAAGACCAATGAGGCAAATTTAGGTCTGACACAAAGAAAAGCATCCTATCAATAAGAGCTAGCCAAGAGTGAATTGTATTCCTTAGTTAAATGGCAGATTCTTCCTCCTTGAAAGTTTTCAAGCAAATGCTAAATGACCTCTTGTTGGCTGTGCTGTAGATGGGATTCCCCCCTCTCCAAATATGTGTTGGATAATATGGCTTCTGAGGACCCTTCCAATCCTAACATTCTGTGATTCTGTGACAATATTCAGGAGATTTCCTCATATATGCTAAGTGGGACAAAGGGGAAGGTTTAACTCTTTGATCAACTGAGTCTGGAAAATAGAAAGCCAATATTGATGACTGGTTTTCATATTTATTCCTGCTTTCACATTTATATTCTTGAATCTGATTCACTTGCAAATCATGGCATCACCTTCCTAATGCCATAGTCTTCTTTGAGAACAAAGGACAAACAACCTGTGAGCACTGCAAGGTGCCCCACTGGGGACCCAATTGGCCAGTTCCAGCTGGACAATACAGTTCTTTCCTCCTCTTTTCCTTCTTCCTTCTCCCTTTCTCCTTTCTTCTTCCTCCTTTCTTCTTCTCTTCCCTTTCTCCTTCCCTGCCCTTTTTTTCTCCTTTCTCCTTTTCCCTTTCTTCTTTCCTTTCCTTCTCTTCCTTTCCTTCTGCTTCCCTTCCCTTCCGTTCCCTTCCCTTCCCTTCCGTTCCCTTCCCTTCTCTTCCCTTCCTTTCTCTTTCTTTCCCTTCCTTTGCTTTCCCTTCCCTTCTTCTCCCTCTGTCCACATGGGGTATATGCTTACCTTTGGGTACTCTTCCCAAAGGAATGTAAATTTTGATTGCTGAAACCTCACAAGATATCTTGGGGTTTGTGGGCTAGAATTCCATCTTAAGGACCATGCCTTAAACCCAAGTAACTCTGACTCTCATTGATTGCCTAACAATCAGTCCCAGGCCAAGCCCTACCTGGTCATTGTTTGGGCCCTGACAGCCAAGAATGTAAATAGCAACTCTCTCTGTTTTGGCCGGAAACCTCAAGGGCCCTCTGTTCCCAGAACGATTTTTCTTTGCCTCATTTCTTACCTAGCCTTAATCACTAAGTGAGTGTTGCTTCAGTCAAACTGAAACCTGGGAAAGACCTTAGCTTAAAAAGGCCATGGTCTCCCACTGCATCCAGGGCCATCTCCACTCATCCTGATCTATATCTCGCCATTGGACCCAGGTGGCTCTGGAGGAGAGAGTGAGGCTGGTGACTTTGCATAGCCCTCCCTCACTTAAATCCAATTCACTTGCAAGTCATGGCATCACTTCCCTGATGTCAAGGCCCTCTTCTAGAACAAAGGGCAAACAACAACAACAACTTTCCATTAGTAGAAAACATGAGATTTAAAAGATTCCCGAAAGGTCAAAATCAGCTCTTTTGAAACCAGACATTTGGGAAAGTAGCCTTGTTCTGTAACAGCTAAAGACAAAGCCACAACAAATAGTGAAAAAAGTTTATCTCAGCATGCTATGATAGAGGGTATTGAAAAAAAGGATAATTACTACTGTGCTCTGTTGATATTTATATTAGAAAGTATATACTCTATGCACAAGAGAGAACCCTATTGGTGGTATTTCTCCAGAGCAAATACAAGAAAGTATGCTTCTACTGTTACCATATTAGTATAAACCTTGTCAGAAAGAAAATGCCTCAGGGAGTTTTGAATCACACTTTAACCCAATTCATAAATGTACCAAAACTACTGAGCTGCTTCTGCTTATACATTAGCTCAGTTCCACATACCTCCAAAGATGAGAAGAATGAAAGATGGGAAACCAAGATGTCCCCTTTACTGCTAATTTATTGCCAACAATGGATGAGGTTCAATGGTGCTCCTTGGTTCCAGAGGTGAAAGGACACTATTCCTTTCTGAAGCATCCAGCTAGACCTTTCTTTCTCCCACACTCCTCTATTTCTTTGTGCTTATTTTATATTCATGCATGTGACAGACGAGTTACTGTATTTGTCTGTACAATCTTACAATTGTTGTTTTCAAAGAAACTCACATGTCAATTATTAGATCAACAATTGATAATTCAATGCAGCCAGTTAATATTAATATCAGATGTGCATTTCTTGGAAAAAGTACAGAGAATAGCAAGAATGTTGAGAGGACTGAAAAGCATTGACCTACAGGAAAGAATGAGAGACTGGGGCTGTTCACCCTTCTGAACAGAAGGCGAAGTAAAGGGAGTCATGCTTGCCATCTGCCAGGATGCAAAAGGAACTTGAGCAGGGGAAAGAGCACTTGTTCCACAGGACCACTGAAGGGAAAACAAAAGAAATGGTGTCTAACTGAAACAATATTGGGTTGAGTTTAGACAGGAAAAAGTAAACTCTTAAACAACTAAAATGCTTATAGAGCTTGAACTCATAAAGTGAGAGCATAAGATAGAGGATTATATCACAGGTCTGGAGCAGGAAGGTACCATTAAATATTACAGAATCATAGATTTAAAGCCAAAAGGGACATCAGAGGATGACTATTGCCATTTCAACACATTGCAGATGAGGAAACTGAAGTCTACAGAGGATGAATGATTCCTGCAAGGTTACGTAACTAATAAACATCAGAGGTAGAATTTGAACCTGAGTCTGTGATTCCTGACCCACTGCTTTTTCCACTTCAACAAGCTAATTTCATGTTGTTTCAATACTCCCAAAATTCCATAGGAGATTGGAACGGTTCCATTTTTGTAACATTTGAGGATGCTAACCCTAATTTGAAGAAGCATTAAAACTATTATCGATCCAAAAATACCTTCATCCTATTAAATTTTTAATAATTCCACTCGTATCAAGCTGCAATAAAGCAATAATAGAAACTTTATTAGTGAAGACCACCAATTCCAGGAAACAAAATCTAAGATTTGACTTGTACATCAAATATTTATTCAAATTTTTCCTTGTTAGCATTATTTTTGGCCCAAACCAATGTATCATAAGCCCTAGGCTTATGGAGGAAAGATTTATTTTGTGTAGTTATTCCCCTAATACATATACATGTAAGTTTTTTCATCTTATTCTTAGCAATTCTTCATTATTATTTCTAGAGGAAGATGACCTTAAATATTGAAAACTATTCGGAAACCATCACAGCTTCCATAGATTGTTGCTTTAGAATGCTCAAATAAAGCTTTTCAGAAATTATATTCTATATTACCAACAAGGCAATTTACAAATTCAAACAACAATAACTTATGGATTTATGGACATCAATTAGCAAAAACTAGAAAGGAATAGATTATCTTAGACATAATATTAAATTAAAAACTAAAAATAAAATGATTCTTGACAAAACACTATGTTCAGTTTACTAGAACTATTTGGAGCAGATTTCTAAACATTGTTTTCTCTCCTAATCCTATAGTAAATATTTTGTTTAAAAATTCATTTGAAATGATTGTCATATTGGCCCAAGGCAGCAACTTAAAAGAGCATCCAAAAAAAGTCGTACCTCTATGCCTTCCCTGCTACTTACCAGGAAGAAGATATGGATGTGAGGATAGAAATAAACTGCAGCTCTTACAATTTACTTGGATAAGTGTTACAGGATAAAGGAGCAACTCCACATGGCCATAACATGATAACTAGTAACTTAAAAGTGCCCTCAAAACAACCAGGGCATAATGTTCAAAATGAAATTAGAAACTATGCTAGCTTCTACTAATTAGGAGCTTAAAATATGAAGCCATAACAAAATATTAAATCTTGCTTACTTTAAAAAATCTGTTACTCTTGATCAGACTAGACGTAGACAGTTGAATGTATTTTCAGCACAACTCTGCCTTTAACACTATTGAACAAAATACCCTACCCTTACTATTGAATTTCTTGGTCATGTAGTTTTTCTCTTTAACTGTATAACAATGCTCTCTCCTCATATCTCCTATCCTATGTTTTGCTCTCATGTCCTTTCCTCTCTTCTCTTCTCTTCTCTTCTCTTCTCTCTCTCTTTCTCTCTCTCCCTCTCTCTCTCTCTCTCTCTCTCTCTCTCTCTCTCTCTCTCTCTTTGTCTCCCTCCCTCTCATCTTATTAGACTCAGAAAGAAAATACCATTTTATGTTAAATCATGTATTTGTCAGAAAGAAGACCTCACACATTTTTATATTGAATAATGCCCACGATTGGGAAAAAGACAAAAAAATAATTTTCTTGGGAAAGACTTGTTTTGTTACAATACTAAAAAGCTAGTCTAAAATATTATACTATGGGCTGTGGGAAACTTTATGTTCTCATCTGTCTGCCATATGAACTGATATTTGAGCAACTGTGATTTATATACATTTATTCTCACATTTATAGTGATAGTTGTCATCTGAGTTAACATTTTCTGAAATAAAACACATTGAGAAGTCAACTTGTCATAGCATCATGAAGTGCAAATAACTTGGGTGAGCCCAAATCCCTTCACTGGGGAATTGTTTGGTAGAATTCTCAGCAAATCCTCCGAGATTAATTTCTAGGCCTTGAGAAATGCTGATCTAGCGAGGTTCCTAGCTACTAGGAAAAGAATGCAGTCTCCTTACCTGTCAAACAGAAGAAACAGCAGTAAAATATTTTTATCTTCTCTAAAGAGGAAATCGAAAAGCAAGAAGAAAAGAAGAGTGTTTGCAAATGTTAGCTCTGTTACTGGCCTTTGTTTCTTCATGTGAAGTGGGGATAATGCTTTTACTACTTAACTTAAAATGTTGCTGGGAAGAAAGTGAGCTATAAAACACTATGAAGATGTGAGTAATTATTAACAATAACTCACAGTTTGGACTCTCTTTTTATCTCTACCTCTATCCTTAGATTCCTTAAAGGCTCATTGATCTTATGTCCTTCTCATGGGGAAACTTACTAGGTCCTTCCACTTGTTAGGATTTTTTTCCTTTTACAAATTATCTTGTACTTATTTATCTGTATGAATGTTATAACCTCCTTCCAAGTGGAATATAGTAAACTCCTTGAGGGCAAGAGATTATTTTTCATTTTGTTTTTGAATCTCTAGTACCTCTTCTAATGCCTTGGATATAATAGGAGTGCTTGAATTAATAGAATAAGTATCTTCAAACATATTAATATAATATCTGTCATCAAATGAAATAGAGCTGAAAGAAAAGTGATGGGGACTAGAAAGGGGTGGCATTGGAAAAATGGTGATAGCGCCAAAGACAATTTTTATAAGCTGAATTCTTTTTTGGAAACTACTAAGAAGTGCCATATGTTATTCTGTGAAATGTCATCAAAGTATACTTTTCCTCAGAAGGATTTATTATGTTTTAATAAGACAACATTACAATTTTCCATGTCTCTGAGGTTTTGCATATTTAGAGACATAGGTCCATAGCACTGGTTGAGTAATTTACTCTCTGGAGACAGGCAATATTGAAATGTAAGAAGAGGAGACTCAGCAGGCACATGATAACTATGTTCAAAATATCTGAAGGATTTTCATGTGGAAGAATACCTCTATGTGTTCTGCTTAGCTATGGAGGGCAAAATTAGAATTTAAAATTATATTATTATTATTATCATCATTATTATTGATATTTTGTCATCATCGCATCTCTCATCATTCTTTATGGGCTTCAAATAAAGAGAATCCTGGGACAAGTAATTATCATGCTATTAGTACTTTATATTCTGTGTTCTATATAAGATTACAGAGGAAGATAAAATGAATTCTTTATGTGTTTCAACAATCCAGTTAGCAGCTGTTGTGGGGGTATAAGACCAACCCAAGCCCAACAACAAGAACGCTACCAGCACTTGGCAAAAGCACATGTTCTTTTGATCTGCTTAACTAAGGAAAGCTACATTAAGAGTTTGACAAGCTCACTTTAATTCAGCATACAAATATCATTCACTTAGTTCAGGTGAAAAGACCAGCACACTGAACTTCAGAGCAAATTATGAACAAGTTACAAACATCAACAGACAGACCAAATACAGATTCATAGTTACCAACGTCTAGGTTGAGCCCAGGAGCTCATAACATGGGCTGGCCCAGAGTCACTTGTGCCACCACTGCTGTGGGTAAGAGCTCCAAAGAAGAGAAAGCCAACCCCTGGTTTTATATCTTTTTCAGCATCAGGGGTGAGTCACACATGCGACTCACCCACGTGACCTAAAATCATCACAAAGAGGCAACTTAAACTCAAGTGGTCTAAGAGCCGCTGATGTCCCAAACCTATCACTCAAACTCATGTGTAAACTAGGCCCTCCCCTGAGTTAGCCCCACGTTGGGCCCCACCTTAGTTACCAATCCAAACCCACATAGGTTTTACACCTAATAGGGTTTTGGGCCTGGGACTTAGCACCTAGTAAGGCTCAATGAAATACACTGAATTACTCAAAGGAAACAAAAGCCAACTAAGTGCTAAGAGCCCATTTTGCTTTCCAGCACATTATGTGGTTGAGTAAAAGTACTTAGACATAAGCTCATCTTCCAGAAGGTCACTGAAAACATCCTAAGTGCAACCCCAGTAGCAGTCAAGGCAATGGGGATGAAGCTCCTTCAACTTGTTCCCATGTAACTTTGTTCTCCTCAGCCAAGCATTTACACTTTGAATACTTCATGCTCCACGTAGGAGATTATAAATATTTACTTGTGATGGCGACATATGCCTTAAAATGTTCTTATGAATTAACACATTTTGTGAATTATGAATTGATTTTATTAATTAATGTTATGTCTGGGTGATCATGGCCAACAGTATGGTCACTGATAATATTCTGGTTCCAGATCATTCTTTTTGATTGAGTTAGCAAAGACATTTTCAAGGCTCTGTTTGTAATACAGGAATTTGTCCTCTATCTGTCCATGAAAGACAGCAAGTTTCTATGAGATATTTGGTACATGCTAAATTGTCATGATCAATAGTGGTGAGTTGTACTATCTCCACTATTTCCTTGGATTATCTACATTGATTTTAAAATCTTGACTCCTTAAAGATATCCCCTTCTTTAGGTTCCTGGTAGCAATGACCTGGTCCTTACTTGCTGCCGTAAAATGCTTCCTTATCAATATATATTTGTCTGAGTTATGCAATTGTCCTCTGTGTAGGGTCTTTTTTTGATGCTACCTTTGTATATTAGTCATTTCATAGCCTCCACCCAGAGATAAGCCATTTTTAGTTATGTTCAACAAATCCAATGGTATATAACTGTTTGCCTGATTCTTATTAATAGTCTTAGTAACATCAGCTGTATTTATTCAGGCAGAGAGAATACCAAAAGGAGCTCCTATGATGGCTTTATAGGAAATTAGGGGTAAGAATCGTAGAGAATGGGTGGGCCTACATGTATCATGATCTACATTATATACAACAGTACTCACACATTTGATCAAATAATAGATCTATTTAATTCATTGGATGACTGCTATGTAAAGGACTAGAATCCTACTCCATGCTTCATCATGACAGGGGGTAATCCTGAGTTCTTGGAGTCCATACCAGTGAAGTACCCCTGTCATTTTTGAGGGGACACCTCAGTGCATTTGTCTGTTAGTGCTTCCCTTCCACGACTTACAACCTATTTATTACTTAGACCAATGACTAGAGAGATCAAGCAGTTGAGAGGGGAGGGGAGAAGGTGATCCACAGAACCAGCTCAAGGAAAGAACAAAGAAGTAATTAAAAGAGTACACAAATTGAATTTATACAAATGGCTTGTTCAATTTCCTTCTTGATCTCATAACAACTAGCATAATGCCTTGCATACCAGAAATTCCCAAAAGATATTTATATTGGTCTCCCCCATTTTCATTTCTTTGGGCACGTATGCACAAACGTTTGTACATTATTTCATTTTTGTGATCACTTGAAGGAACTAAGCATATTTAGCATAAAGAACAGAAGAATAAGGGTGCATAATAGCTGTGTTCAAGCATTTAAAGGACTTTAATTTGTTCTTCAGTGTTAGAGAACAGAATTGGGAGCAATAGATGGAAGTCGCAGGGAGATAGGTTTGGGCTTGATGTAAGGGGAAGACAAAATCTCCCAAATGACTGAAGCTATCCTAAAGTAGAATGAACTGCCTTCGGTGGGGGAGGCGGGGCGTAATTTCTGCTTCATTGGAAGTCTTCAAAAGAGGTTGCTTGATGATTTTTCTGTGAAGTTATAGAGGTAGGATTCTTGGTTAGGTAAGGTTTGTACTAGGTGGTATTTGAGGCTCCTTCTGACTTTAGAGTCAGTTCTATGACTTTTCTTATCTGCCTTACACTTTATATTCTTACTTTTTCTGTGCTAGTGCAAGTAGTTAAGAGTTAATTGAAATGTAGAGCAAAGGAGTAGATTAGTCACCCAGAATGATGAACCCATTGCTCTAAACATGGAAAACCTCAGAGAGGTGGAAAAATTCATTGTTGTCTTAACATATCCAGCTCTTCTGAGTGAAAATATATTTTTATGATGTCTCACAGAATATTGTGCATCATTCCTTAATAGTTTGAAAAAAGTGTTTGGCTAGCAATAATTGTGTTTGGCACTCAGCATTTTCCAATGCCACCTACTCCCAGCCACCAAGTCTCCTCCTCTTACTGGTCTCTGAATCATCAGGCTGAGAGAATATGACTACAGAAAATACCTTGAAAATATCCAATAATCACAGTTTTGTGCAAATTATGAAAAAATGAGGGAGAAAAAGAAGAAACTGAATTAAAGTGATTATTAGACCTATTTCTTAATTCACATTGTATCCTGGATGTGTAGGCCGCTGCTTATTTTCATGGTTTATATATACTCTTTCTTCCCAAAAGCCATCTTTCAATAAGGTTAAAGCTTTGTTATAAATCTTGATGCTAGTTTAAATTGCAGGTCCCCAAACAAAACTTTGTAAACCATCCCACACATTTTCCAGACCACTGTCCTCATAAAACTCTAAAACCTAAATCAAAAGATAAAGAAATGCTATCTTAAACATGTATTCAACAGCACAAAAGCACATAAAATCAGAACCAATTCAAAGATACATTTGTATAATGGTTGGCGGCTTGGGGGAATGAATCCCTTGGTCTCCATCCTACAACAATTCTGATAAGGAAGCAAGAGAACAAAGACCTAAATGTTTCTCACCCTTAAATTATAAGCAATCTCAAATTGAGCAGAAAATTGAAGCACCATTTAGTATGCAAGTTGACATTGCCCTGATTTTTGTTATAAAAAAGGTGTTTTCAATTTGCTTTGATTATTTACCAAAATGCCATGACTATAAGTCAAAACTGTGAGTCAACAACATCGTCTGGGAAAAGCTTGCTAACTGATTCTACTAAATTTATCAAAGATTAACTGTAGAACTTTGAAAAAAGGAAGGAATGTTTTAAAATCCATAGTAAACTATTCTGGTTTGGTTTCTTTTTTTCTGTTTGCCTAAGGTAACAATCTTGTATAAAAAACACAACTAAATTTTATTTCAAAATTTTAAAATTTTTAACTTAAAATCCAAAAAAGACCATTCCCAAATATACAATCAAACATAACAAGAAGATTCTACATGAAGCCACAAATCTCCATTTCATGCTGCTAGATTTTTTTAAAAAGTAAATAACATATACATCTTACATTCTAAACTACACAAATTGTCTTGCTTCCTTCTGAATTTTTTCTTCTTTTCTATTTATTAAAAAAGGTTACAATGATCTTTTTTATCACTATTGATAATCTTACTCCCCTTCAACCTCCCAATTATAAAAACAGAGAAAAAGAAAATAAAAATACTTGTAACAAGTATAGTAGAGCAGAATGAATCTACTCAGTGGCCATTTCAAAAAATATATGTCCCCACACATTTTATCCATTAACTCACTATGAGTAAGTGAGTAACAAAGGATAATTAAAATTAAAGGGCAGTAACTGTACATACCCTTTGACCCAGAGAAACCACCTCTAGGTCTGTACTCCAAAGAGATCAAAGAAAAAGGAAAAGGATCCATATGTACAAAAATATTTATAGCAGCTCTTTTTGTCATGGCAAAGAATTGGAAACTGTGGGGATGCCCATCAATTGGGAAATGGCTGAACAAGTCGTGGTATATGAAAGTGATAGAATACCTTTGTACTATAAGAAATACTGGAAGGAATAGTTTTTTTTTTTAAACTGTGAAGACTTGTATGAGCTGCCACTAAGTGAAATAAGCAGAACTAGGAGGTCCATTTATATAGTAACAAAAATATTTTAAAGACGATCGACTTTGAAAGACTCAGTAACTGAACAACAAAATGATGAGGCACAATTCTAAGGAACTCATAATGAAGCAAGCTATTTACCTCTAGAAAGGGAAATGTTGAACTCAAAGTGCAGGCTGAAAAATATTTTCTTTTCTTTGTTTTTCTTGCTTTTTTGACAAGGTTAATGTGGTATTTGTTTGGCATGCCTGTACATATTTATGATGGATTTTGGTTTTCTTGCCTTCTCAATGTGCAGGAGAGGTGGAAGAAGAGGAGACTTCGGAACTGAAAACAAAATAAAATTAACAATGAAAAAATAGTTTGTACTGGAAAAAAAATTAAACTGCAATAGCAGTAGCCAGATGAGAGTCTGACAATAGTATCTGATTAGTTGAATAGTCCAAGTCTAATGACATCTGCTAATAGTCAAAATGCTATCTCACATACGTGGAATTTTGTATGGAGGTATGCGATTGAAAAGATGGAGAGACCCAGAAACCAGACATTTAAAGGCTGCTTGAAAGTTTGGTCAAGAGAGGAAAATCAGAGAACACAAGATGCTTGTCCTTGCGTCCTTGAATGATAATTGGATAGTCAAGCAAAAGAAATTTCTACATCATTCATGTCCAAAACTGTGTCTCTTTCTGTATTTTGAAGCCATCACTTCTCTGTAAAGGATAGCACAGTTCATCATCGGTCTTCTGAAATCATTATTGGTTATCTCATTGACCAGTCTTCCAAAGGTATTTGTTTTTAAAATATTGTTGTTGCTATATAAATTGTTCACTTGTTTTTACTCACTTAACTCTTCATCAATTCATACACATGTTTTACTTGGTTACAGATATTTGTTAAATGGTTTGGGTCAATCGTTCCTTTTTTGACCCAATTGGAAGAAGTGAAGACAGAAATTACGTCTTTATTAATTGGGAAAAAGGTAAAATCAAATAAAAATTATTTTACAAAAAAGGAAAAAGGATAATTAGACTTAGAAGATAGAAGTAAGAGAGTAGAAACTGAAGTCAACCAGAGTTAGAGTTAGGTTTGATATAAACAAAAAGTTCCTCATGATTGGAATACCAGAAGAGCAATAAGTTGCCTTGGAAGGTAGTGAGGTCCCAATTAATTTCCAAGTAAAGAAAGAATGACTATGATCAGATATACCTTAAAAGGATTTCTATGCAGGCTTGGGTTGGACTGGATGATCCCCAAGATCTCAATCAACTCAGATATTATGTGACAAAAATATTCGGGTCATATGTTCTTTTAAGAACAGAGCAGCTAACAACTTCTTGACTTAACTTGCTATGAGGGGAAATGGTATTCTGTGCCTGATGCTGAACAAAAAGTTTGAGAAAGTGGAAATGATGGGAAACCTGCGCTACTGTTGTGTTATTAAGCAAAATGGGCTCCTTAGCACTTAGTTCAACGAGTGCCCTTGAAGAGTTTGGCTTTTGTTTGCTTTAAGTAATGCTAAGCCCCAGGCCCAAATCCCTATTAGGTGTGGAACCTACGTGGGTGTGGATTGATGACTGAGGTGGGGCCCAAGGTGGAGCTATCTCCAGGAAAGGCCTAGTTTACATGTCTGGGACAGCAGAGACTCTTAGACCACGTGGGTTTAAGGTGCTTCTTTGTGACGATTTTAGGTCATGTGGGTGAGTCGCATGTGTGACTCACCCCTGATGCTGACAAAGATATAAAAGCCAGGGGTTGGCCTCTTCTTCCTTGGAGCTCTTTGCTGCAGCAGTGGTGGCGCGTGACTCTGGGCCAGCCCTTGTTCTGAGCTCCCAGGCTGAGCCTAGATGTTGGTAACTATGAATTGTATTGGGTCTGTCTGTTTGTAATTTGTTTAAGGGCTCTCGAGATGGTGTTG
>CM053622.1:121336708-121384838 GCA_028646595.1 Phalanger gymnotis
TGTGTGCTGAATTAAAGTAAGCTTGCCAAACCCTTAACCTTGCTCTCCTTATTGAGGCATATCAAAAGAACCTGGGCTTTCTGGCTGTCCGGCAGCTTTCTGGGTGCTGGCTGTGGGTGGATCTGGACCCCCCACAGAAGCTGCTAGCCAGATTGTGGAAACAACTATCCACTACTTAATGAAACAAAAATGCCATAGAGAGAATTTCCCTAAATCTCTTAGAACAATAGGGATTTTCCATGATGGGAAGTCTAGTGTTTCCCATGTGAGTAGGGGGGGAAGAATTGTCTGTCTTAATTCTCCCATGATCATTTCAGCATATAGAAACCATACAGCATTTCTGCTTTGTATAACAAGAAAAAAAATAAAGCGTTTTACAATTATGATTATTTCCTCAACATTTAGGACAGTGGCAGATAAGAAAGTCAAACTGTGCTTTCTAGAACATTAAGAATGATCTTAAAGTTTTTTGGAAACCAAGATGACAGATTAGAGGTAATCCAGCTCTCATTCTCAACATTCCCTTCCAAATAACTTAAAAATAATATCTCAAATAAAATTTTGGAGAAGCAGAGCCAACAAAAGGTCAGGGTGAAACATTTTTCTGGCCTAAGAAAATTCAGGAAGTTGGCAGGAAAAGTTTGTGACAACGAGGTAGTGGCCTCTCTGGAGTCTGCACACTTTATGACAGCAACAGTAATCACAACAGCATCAGCAACACTCCAAGCTCTCAGCCTAGGGATATTAAAAGGTCAGAAAGAGATTACAGAGGATCCTTTGTTAGTGCTGGTTACATCTGACACCAGTTGGCAACTCTGTTCCCCATAGGTAATTCTGAATTGCAGTTCCAGGGTAGAGAGGAGTTCTTAGAGCCAAACACAAGGGAGCAAGGGCCGTGGTCCCAGTTCCAAAGCAAAGAGAAAAATTAGCACTTGTGGTTGCAGGGGAGAAGAGTCCTTCCTGAGTAAAGCTCAGAATGCAGGCCAGGAGAACAGTGACCACACCTCTGCCAGAAACGTACACTTTGGAAGCACCAAAAACTTGCAGAACCCCAGAACCAGCTCTGAAAAGAGCAGCACAAAAAGTCTAAAGCTTGGGAGAGTGCCCCACCACTCCCAGGAGAGCAGAATCCAACTTTGACATAAAATTAAAAGTCAAGAAATAGACTGGAAAGATGAGAAAACATCAAGAACAACAACAAAAGAATTTGACCATAAAGCTACTACGATGACAGAGAAGAATAAAACATAAACTTAGAAGAAGACAACAATGTAAAAACAGCTACAAGCAAAGCCTCAAAGAAAAATACTAGAATTCATTGAATAAAGAGATTAGAGTGGTAAAGGGAAAATTGGGAAAAGAAATGAAAGTGATGCAAGAAAATTATGAAAAGAGAATTAACATGACTTGGCTATTCTCAGCAATACAACAATCCAAGATCATTGATCCAAGATCCAAAGGACCCATGATGAAAAAAAATGCTATCTGCCTCCAGAGAAAGAACTGATATTGTCTGAATATAGACTGCAGCATACTATTTTTCACTTTCACAATTCCCTAAAAATTAGAATTGGACAAGTGGAAGCTAATTCCTCTGTGAGACATCAAGAAACAATAAAATGAAATGAAAAAAATAGAAGAAATTGAAATAGAAAAATTGAAAAAAAAACACTGGCCTGGAAAATTGATCAAAGAGATATAATTTAAGAATCATTGGGCTACCTGAAGGCTATGATTAAAAAATAGCCTAGTCATCATATTTCAAGAATTATCAAGAAAAAGTGCCCTGATATCTTAGATCCAGAGGGTAAAATGGAAATCGAAAGAATCTACCAATCATCTCTTAAAAGAGATCACACAATGAAAACTCCCAGGAATATTATAGTCAAATTCCAGACCAGGTCAAAGAGAAAACATTCCAGCAGCTAGAAAGAAACAATTAATATACTGTTGAACCATAATCAGGATCACACAAGATTTAGTAGCTTCTAAGTTAAAGGAGAGATAAACATAAAAGAGTAATCATGAGGTATTAATGAAGTTAAACTATTTATATGCCTATATAGAAAGATTATACATGGAAACCCCAAGAACTTTATCATTATTAGGTCAGTTAAAAGGAGTATAACAAACAGAGGGCATGGATGTAAATTTATTATTAGAATGATTCGCAAAAAATAAATGAAGAGGTAAGAAAGATAGATACACTTGGAGAAGGAGGAAGGGAGAGATAGAATGGGGAAAATTATCTTACATGAAAGAGGTACACAAGTAGGAACTTTTTCAGTAAAGGGAAAAATAGAGGGTGGCAGGCAATGGTCGTACCTCACTCTCATTGAAATTGATTCAAAAAGGGAAAAATAAATATACACATTCAGTTTGCTATAGAAATGTAAGTTGCCCAATAGGGAATTAGGAGGGGAAAGGGATAAGAGAAAGGCTGTGGATGATAAAAAGCAAGAACGGATTAAGGGTTAGAAACAAAATACACTTTTGAAGAGGGACAGGATAAAAAGAGAGCAAAGAAGAAACAGAAAAAAATAGATTGAGGGAAAGGCACAATAGTCACAACTATAAATTCTGATGGAATGGAATGAGCTCACCCATAAAATGGAAGCAGACAGCAGAATAGATGGGAAATCAGAATTGTACAATATGTTATTTATAAGAGACACACTTAAAACAGAAAGACATACACAGAGTTCAAATGAAGGGCTAGGGCAGAATCAGATATGCCTCAGCTAAACTAAAAAAAGGCAGGGGTAATCGTAATCTCAAAGTAAAAGCAAAAATAGATCCAATAAAAGGAATAAATAGGGAAAGCACATTTTGTTTAAAAGTATCATAGACAATGAAGTAATATCAAAAATTTTTACAAAGTTCTCTGGTAAAGACCTCATTTCTCAAACATATACTGAGAACTGAGTGAAATTTACAAAAATAAGAGCCATTGCCCAATTGATAAATGTCAAAGGATATAAACAAGCAGTTTTCAGAAGAAGAAATCAGAGCTATCTAAAGTCATATGAAAAAATGCTCTAAATCACTAGAGAAAGGCGAATCAAAACTATTCTAAGGTGCTACCTCACATCTATTAAGAATGATAAATGCTGGAGGGAATGAGGGGAATATATGTACACTAATCAACTATTTGTAGTATAGTGCACTGGTCCAACCATTCTGGAAATCAATTTAGAACTAGGCCCAAAGGGCTGTAAAACCTTGCATGCCCTTTGACCCAGTAATACTACTTCTAGTTCTGTATCCCAAAGAGGTCAAAGGAAAAGGACCTAGATGTACAAAAATTATTTATAGTAGGTCTTTTTGTGGTGAGCAAAGAATTGGAAATTGAGGGGATATTCATCAATTGAGGAATGGCAGAACAAGTTGGAGGATATGAATGTGATAGAGCACTATCGTGCTGTGGGAAATGACAAGTGGGGTGGTTTGAGAAAAAAAATTGGCAAAATCTATATGACCCGGTGCAAAGTGAGGTGAGACGAACCAAGAAATAATTGTGGATAGTAACAACAATGTTGTAATGATGATCAGTTGTGAAAGACTTGGCTATTCTGATCAATACCATGATCCAAGACAATTAACTCCAAAGGACTCCTGATGAAAAAATACTCTCCTCCTCCAGAGATACAACAGATGAGTTCTGAATGCAAGCTGAAGTGTAATTTTATTGCTTTATTTTTCTTTCTTTAAAAATATGGCTAATATGGAAATGTTTTGCATTATTTCACATGTATAGTTGACATCATATTGCTTCCCTTCTTACTGGGTGAGGAAGTGGTAGGAGAGAGGGAGAGAATTTGGAACTCGAAATTTAAAAAGAAAAAATGTGAAAAATAATGAATTTGAAAAATATTTTTAAAAGAATGATATGAAACTTTTTCTATTGATGTTATCTCCTCTGACACAGATTAATTATAACAATTGGATTAGAATATGTACTTGGAGAGAAGCTGAAATGTTAAGACTATATAAAAAAATTCATTGATTCCAAAAGTGGAATTTCTAGTCAAAAGGAGCTGGACCCTGAGGTCCAGATCAAGTATAAGTGCATGTGAAGAGAAAGCATAGAAGATGATGAATGTAATCAAATTTTGGTGGGAGAAAGTTTCTGGTATTCCCAATATAGGACGTTTTCATACCCAGGGGTAGATATGTTACTGGCTAGTTATAGCTCTCTAAGAAAGAAGAGCTCATATAATGCAAAGAGACAAATTTTTGGTGGAAGAAAGTGGAGAAAAGGTACCAAGGCATGCTGGTCAAGCGTACCTGAAATATGATATCCGCAGTACCCACGAAAAAATAGTTGGGTTTAGAATATGTTCCTGTCTACCGCCTTATTGAGTGGCAAAAAATTAAAAAACAAAAACTTTTAAAAAGCTCTGACATATATTGTAAATTGTCCCAGTTACTTTGTTCCCTCTTAGAGCCATTGCCACAGGCATGGGGAAGACAGTTAAGAAAGGAGTCATTGGTTACATACTGCACACAGTTTTCATTATGCACTTTCTATTAGCTTTTAAAATATTGATATATTTTGTTTTTAATCACCTTTATTTCCAAATAAATCCTTTCCTCTTTCCCTAATCAGTGAGGTATCCCTTGTATAAAGAATATTTTTTTAAAAAAATCAACATCAAAACCAGTCAACACATCAGCCATGTTTGACAGTTTTCACACCCATCCATGGTCCTCAGCCAAGAAGAGAGGGAGATGTGTTTTCTCAACCCTTCTCTGAGGCTAAGCTCAATAATTATTATTACATAACTCTCAATTTCCATTTGCATTGTTGTAATAAGTGTTTCTTTAGGTTTTTTGTATTTCTACTTACTTCATGCATCAATTCAAGTCTTCCTATGCTCTTCTGAATTTTTCATATTCACTATTTTGTTTTTTACTGAGCAGTGACATTTTATTACATTCATGTACCACAATCTGTTTAGCCACTCTGTTGACTTTTGAGTAGTTTAAAGTTTTAGCTCATTCAGAATTGTTGTATTCCATTTCTAGTCATTTAACATTTGTGGAAGAATATCAATATTAAAGAGCCAGGCTTCTGCAGAAAGTGACCTATATGAGTTCATTAAAAGCTCTGAGTAAAATCCAAAATGCAATTAAGTCATATCTCCTACTGCTGCTCTAGTCTAGATCCAATGCATTCATTATACATGGTACACATATTGTCCAAAAATACACATATTGATGGATTAGCTTAATGAGCTCTTCATCTATTTGGATGTTATAATCTGGAAAATACTTATTTTTCCATTCACTATTTTTTTTCTCCCAGTGTGGATCATTAGACCTATCTCGTAGACATTACCGGAGATTCCACTAAGCAGACTTTGTAGTGTTCAGAGGCATGATATCATCAGCAAAAAGGAGCTTTGGAGAGTCTCACCCTAAAAAGGAAATCCTTTCATTTGGATCTTACAATGGATATGTTCCATGGTGCTGGCAAGCTTTTATTATGAAAATAAATCATATTTAAACTATGTAATTAATGTTCAATAAAGCAAAAACTACTTGTATTGACCATATGTTATTTCCATTATTTTCTTTATCTCTATTCTTTGTATATCCTACTATAGAATCAGAGAACATAAGATCTGAAAAGGAACCTTAGAGATCATGTGGTCCAACACTCCTTTTATAGAAAGGGAAACTGAGGCCCATATGAGTTATAAGTGGCCTCTCAGATGTCACCCATATTGATAGAGCTATGGGGTAGGAGCAGGACTAGAACCCAGGCCTGTTGGCACTTACTCTAGCATAAGAAGATGTAATGGATTTTGCTTTGTGTAGATGTGGAACATTTGATTAACATCATGATTTATTTTCAATTTTGTATAAATAAAGTGTAAATGAGAAACAATGTAGAAGAGGAAGGGAAGGAGTAGTCCAAATAAGCAAAACCCTCAAAGACCCATGTTTTGCCCCTTCTTCATAAACCTTTTCACAGAGTAACCATGGCAGCTCCTAACATTTGTGTAACCATTTTTACAGCTGTCTTCATTTCATTTTTTCAGTATGCAAGTCGTATTCCCAATCTTCCTTAATAATTTTACAATATTTACTGTTTGGCACTACTAAACATCTGGAAAAGAAAAGAGTCCGAGGAGAAAAGAATGTTCTTTATTTAATCTTCAAAGCAATTTTGGTCTTAACCAGGATTGAAAAGTTGTGGGCAGACTTTTTTTTTTTCATTTACAACGTTCTTCCCTTGTTGCAGACAGTTTTCCCTTGTCCTTCTTTGGGTAAAATGCTAATCTTCCCCTGCAACAAGATGCAGCTGTTGTATTCATTCATACTGTTTTTGATACTGATAGGAAGCAGTCAAGACATCTCAAGTATTCAGATTTGTTTAAGAGTGAGTTAACAGTTCAGTTCACTCAGAAGAGACACTGATGAAGGAATTGCAAAGGAATGTGTTTGTGACCAAGTTGGATATTTAAAAAAAAATAAATGTGAGTGTAATAAAGCTAGTTAAAAAGAAATCTGAATAGTGAGGCCAGCCACAATGATGCATTTCATTGAGAATCCATGAGTTCTTAATTGGATTAGCAGCTCTATAACTCAAGCTCTGTTAGATTAGTAACTAAAAATGCATTAACAATTACTAAAAGACATACACGATTTATCTCCTCAAAAACTATAATTCACAGGACATCAACAACTGCTAACAGACTGTGAATTACTCCTCAGATCTTTCAGGGAAGATACATGAATTATTCAAAAACGATGATTAACCCATAGAAGTGGGCAGCATTATGGGACAGAGAAGGTATCTCTAGGACATTTAAACACTGAAGGGGAGATGAGCCGCCCCCCCCCCACCCTTTTTGGAAAGGAACATAAGAGATACTATGAAACAGCCATATACCTACAAGAAAATTAGTTAATCATTTAATAAGCATTTATTAAGTGCTATGTGCCAGGTACCATGCTAAACACTGGGGTACAGGTACAAAGAATGCAAACCAAGTATCAGGTGAATAAATCCAAATGTAAACACAATAGTCAAGTACAAGGTAGTTTAATAAGGAAGGCACTAGCAGGTGTTGGTGGTAGGGACCAGGTAAGGCAGCACTTGATGCCATAGCTCAAAGTAAATTTAGTGTTAACATTTGCAGAGGAAGGAATTCAGGTCTGAATTCTACTACTTATTAGCCCTGTGACCTTGGCCCAAAACTCTTCACCTCTCTGAGTCAGTTACTTCATCTTTAATATGAGAAGATTGCACAGCAAATGATCTCCAAGGTCCCTTCCAGCTCTAACAGTCTATGAATCTTTGAGGAGGCCCAGGAGAATGTAATGTTCCACCATTGGGACTATGTTTTTAAAAGCCCACTCACATTTTAGAAAAAATGTAAAGAAAGGGATTCTGGATTGGAGTTGAACCCTGTGTGAATTTAGCCTCTAAATCAGCCAAGATTCATTATATTTCCTTCTCCTAGTTTGTTTTCAGTAATAATGTGGCAGATTAAAACTACCAGAGATTGTATACTGAAATTGTAAGCCAAACTTTGAAAAATCATGACAGTTCTCATCTTATAATACAACATTATGTTTTTTACAAATGTGATGGATTCATAGCTACTAACCTACTGGGAACATCTTCCAAAATATTTTAAGCATTAATGCTAATTTTATAACTTTTGATAAATGTGATTTGTTTTGAGCTGACAGAACTCAAGTTTTTAATCATAACAGTGTCTGTAAAATAAAAATGAGAAACTAATGAATTCTTATATCATTATTTAGCATGTCATAAACAAAATGTGTCCCTACTTACTGTCAGGTTGCGAGAATATAACAATCTGAATTAAGGACTGATATATTATTACTGCTAGTCAAAGAATCGTTTGGAAAGTGGACCATTATAACATTTAAAAATATGGTCAAAAATCTGTGTCTTAATCTTTACAAACCATTTTCTAAATCACCAGCAAGTTAAATAAATATTTTAGATAGAAGTTTGACTGATATAATGGAACTTATAGAAATTCCAATCATTCTTGATACCCTCAATAGGATTTTTGTGGTAGTCTCCCATTAATGTCACAAAAATAGGTGTTTTAGAGTAAATAAATGTAAACTGCTTTGAGCACTGCCAGCCAAAAATTAATGAGAAAACATTTTAATTATTATAAATAGATATTATTAATAAACCAAAAAATCAGTAAACATCATATTTGCATGCAAATCCTTCTGCCCGTCATGCATATGTAATATGCACAGACATGCATATGTAATATGATATATGTTATACTAATATATCATTTATAACCATTTTGACATGTACATATATATAACATATGTGTGTATTATGTGTACATGTATGTGTTTGGGCATATACATATAAGTATATATGCATATGTGTTATACAAAAACTTGTAATCTTCCACTCCTGAATCAAATGGAGGAAAAGACCTCCACCTGAACACGAGAATGTTCTCTTGATTGTCTCTTTGGAAGGTGGACTCAGCTCTTTTCTATTTAGTTTCTTTTGTAATCCTATATTTTTTTTTATTTGTATAAACACAGTATTGTGAGAAGGGGTCCATAAGCTTCACTAGACTACCAGAGGAGTCCATGACGCTAAATAGATTAAGTATCCCTGATCTATATTGATCATGATAAGGCAAATCTAAAGTCCTTTAGGCTTTGGAGCACACAATGCTAGGTTCTGAAGGAGTGTTTGGCAACTGGACTTATGACTGATATAGGGTACTCCAGTGAGGAAACTTTCCATCCTCAGATGCAAATTGGCATCTGCTCTGCAGATGTCTTGGGACATTGCCTAAGACACTGAAAGAGAAAGTGAATTGCAAAAGGTGGCACAACTCATACGTGTCAGAGACAAGACTGGGACCTAGTTTCCTTCCTGATTCTGAGGCCAGCTCTCTATCCAGCCCATTGAAGCTGGATCTCTCTTAAGGAAAAAAAGGAGGAATAAAGGCACTAGTTTTTTGCCCTCATTAATCTAAATTAGACTTTATTCTTCTTCTCCTTCGAAAATTTCACAGAATCTCATTTCCAACCCCAAGCTCCCCCCCAACAATTCCAGCTATGCTGTGGCCCCAATTGTCTATTTTAAGCAAGTGCCATAAACTACAGATTGAGAATATAAACAGAAAATATTGAGCACCATCTGTAAGGCTCAAAATTTACTGCCAATTTATGGTATGAGGGTCAATGCCTTTTCCTTGACCTAAAGTTTTTCTTCAGATTCCTCTGTTTATCACAGTCTTTTCTGATCACTTTCAGACTACATTCCCTCCCAAATAGTAGCAATATTCTATTTTATGCTCCTAAAATCTATTTTACATTCTCGGGAGGTTGGCTTACCACTTCTTATAAAAATCAGACATTTACTACCATCTTTGAAGATACTGGAAGACATTTGGTTGAAGACTTTGGCTATCAAAGTCACATGAGGGCTTTTATAATCCTTTAGACTTTTAATTTATGATGGCCAAAAAGAAATGTCTGTTCTAGTTTCTCCAGCAATGATTCCGTGGCAGTCTAGGCAAATTTATAGGCCTGTCTGATTGAGTGTAAGGTATATGAAAACAGGAGACACACACATTATGGAACAATTGGAGCTGGAGTCTCAAATGAAGCATGAGGTATGACCAATAGCTATTTAACGATCCATTGGTTGGGGTAGAATAATTTGCAAGAAGTAACTTCAGTATGGCAATTGTGAATAGCAGTACTAACAGGACTCATAACTTAGAGTCCCATAGTTTTGCATCGGCAATGATCCACAAGCAACAAAAAGGATTTTGTACATGTTATTTAGTCCTTGTTACATTCTGCTATTTTAAAACTGTTTCATCTTGTTTCATAAATCAACATAAAATAAAATATTATTCTCCGAATACCTTTGTTTGCTTCTGACTGCCACAATTTCAGAATGGACTTCCATAGTTGGTGCAGAGGCAAGCTCTGATGATAATTGGGGGTGTCAGCCACTGAGAGATCAGAAGTCTCATTCAACTAAAAGGGGTGCTTGTGGAAAAATCTGGATTTGCCAACTGGCAATTCTATCTCTCAAAAGAGGTAATAAAGAAAATTTTTAATCTGGGTTATCTCTTGGAAGGAAGAACTGATTTTTTAAAAATTCCCTTTTTATTTAACTGCTGAATTTAAAAAAAAACATACTCCCTTAGTTGAAATGTATTCTTCTGGAAAACTTGCAAAAGTCAATCTACTATTGTATTTAGGATTTTTTTTTCCATTTTCCATACAGAAAAGAACACACTTAATTTATTTTTTTGCAACTTGGACAGATTTTGTCTGTTTCAGATAATGCCTTAAATCTGAAGAGTCACATGTGCCTCTGTTAAACAGTTTATAAGAGCCACAATTCAAGTGAGAGTTTTATTACTTTGACCATAAAAGTTATCCCTGACTCCGTTCAATTCAATAGGCATTTATTAAGTACCTATTGCATTAGGGATAAAAATAAGAACTGACATTGATATAGCACTTTAAGATTTATAAAGGATTTTACATACATTATCTCTCTTGACCTCACAAAATTCAATGAGGTAAGCTTTATTATAATTATTGCCATTTTGCAGATGAAAAACTGAGTTTCATATCAATTAAGTGAATTGCTTGTCCAAGGTCACACAGCTAATAGGTATCTGACATGGAATTTGAGCGCAAGCCTTCCTGACTCCAAGTCTAACCCTTTATCCTATGCCTTACTGGTCTCTAAGATCAAAATAGATTCTGTTGTTAACGAACCTAATATTCTACTGGGGGAAGACAATATGTACACAAATCAGTAAATACAAAAGAATTTGAAAGTAGTTGAGATAGAGAGAGAGGGGCATGGGGGTGTACAGACAAAAACTCAGACAGAAATAGAGAGACAGAGAGAAAGAAGAGGCCTCCTTAAAAGAATCAAGTTATTAATGCTGCCAGTAAAATCCACTTGTAATCAAATAGTCATAGATACCCCTGGTACAGACAGCCCCGCACACCCCAAAGAACACTCAGAGTGAACAGCCAAATTTTCTGCAAGGTTCTAAGTCAACCTCTTTAGCCTGATCATGCCTTTAGAAAGAACTCAATAACTTGGACCATGTATTATTCAAGATGAACAGGAAAGACATCTAAAAAGGATGTAGGATAGCCTAAACCAGGGCTGGGGCACCTGTGACCTCCAGGCCACATGTGGCCCTTCGAGTCCTCAAGCGCAGCCCTTTGATGGACTCCAAACTTCACAGAACAAATCCAAGTCTGGATTCCATCAGAGCTTCACTTGAGGACCTAGAGGACCACATGTAGCCTCAAGGCCACAGGTTCCCTACCACTGTGCTAAACCTTTTCATGCGCACTTAGAAATATTGAAGTGGCCTTCAGGTAGACAGAGAACATTATGTATATACCATAAATAATTGGTCTTCTTGAAATTTCTACCCTTTCCAGTCCACTCTATGCATAGCTAACAAATGGGTATTTCAAAAGCACAGGTCTATATTACTCTTCAAATGGTTCAGTGGTTTCTTGTTGACTTCAAGCTAAAGCATTTATCTCTGCTTGGACTTTAAAGCCTTTCACCATCTCCAACCAAGGTTGGTTGTAAACTGACTTCACACTATCAATCAATTAATCAATCCATTAACTAACACTTAGTAAATACCTACTATGTGTCAGGTATTATGCAAAGCTCTAGGGACACAAAAAGAGGTGGAGAAAAATAGGCCATGCTCACAGAGAGCTCACAGTCTAATAAAGAAAACAACATGCGAATAACTATATATGAACAAGATGAATTGAAACTAATCGACAGAGGGAAGGCACTGACATCAAGGAGGACTGGGAAAGGCTTCTTACAGAAAGTGAGATTTTAGGTGCTACTTGAAGGAAGCCAGGCAAGCAAGTAGATGAGGAGGAGAGAATTCTAGGAATGGGAGAGAACCAGTGAAAATGCACAGAATTGGGAAAAGGAATTTCTTGTGCTAGGAACATCAAGGTCAGTGTCACTGGATCATAGACTATCTGGGGAGGAAAAAGGAGTAAGGTGCAAGAAGACTGGGAAAGTAGGCAAGGGAAAAGTTATGAATTAAAAGCCAGGATTTTATATTTGATCCTGCAGATGGTAAACAGCCACTGGAATTTAGCAAATAACAGAAGGGTGGGGATGACATGGTCAGACTTGAACTTTAGGAAAATCACTTTGATAACTGAATGAAGGATGGACAGGAGTGGGAAGAGACCTTGGGGGTAAAAGAGAATGAAGACTTGAGGATGACACCTAGGTTTTAATCCTCAGTGACAGGAAGAATGGTCATATCCTTGACAATGATAGCAAAGTTAGAAAGAGGGGACGGTTTGAGGAGAAAGCTAACGAGTCGAGTTTTGAACATCAAAACCCTTTATCCTTTGGGGACAACAATGCTACTTGAAGCTACTGTGGCTATGTTAGGCCAATAACACTGTTTCAACAATCTGGCTAGCAGCTGTCATGGGTGTGAAAGACCAACACAAGCCCAACAACAAGCATGCTGCCAAAGCCCAGATTCTTTTGATCTGCTTCACTAAGGATAGCAATGTTAAGGGGTTAACAAGCTTATTTTAATCCAGCATACAAATATCACTCACTTAGTTCAGGCAGAAAAGCCAGCACCCTGAACTTCAGAGCAAATACAAACAAATTACAGACAGACCAAGTACAATTCACAGTTACCAAGAAAACCAAGTCCAGACATCCAGGCAAGCTGGAGAACAGCTGCCCGGAGTTTCCACATCAGCGCGCCACCAAGAGTGAGAACCCCGAGCAAATAGCTCTGTCTTCTTGTCTTATACTGTTTCAGACGTCATCAAACACCATCTGAATGACCAGAACTTAGGCTGCTATGATTGGCTCTAGAGTTAGCACCTCCCCTTAGGACCCTGGAAGCTTCACAACCACATAGGTTTAGCACCTAACTGGGGTTTGGGCCTGGGGCTTAGCACCTAGTAAAACTCAAAGGCACTTAACTAATCATTTTAAAACAGTAAGAAAATCCCAACTTAATTGATATTACAAACACCAGCACGGAGGAAGGCTGCTTGCACAGGTTCTTTGATCTGCTTTTCTAAGGAAAGAAACTTTAAGGCATTTACAATCTCACTTTAATTAAACATACACATATCATTCACTTAGTTCAGGGGAAAAGGTCAGCACCTTGAACTTCAGAGAAAAGACAAACAGAAACTACAAGCAGAAATGATATAAACAGAGCAAAATAACATAAATCAACAGGTAGGCTTCTAGCTGTCTGCCCAAGACATTACATACATAGTTACTAGAGAGAGAAGCACCAACATCTGGGTTTTTCAAAGCCAGGGGGCTTCAACGGCTACCCAGAGTCTTGTCTAGTTAAATCACATGACATTTCTTCCAGTGGGTGAGCCCCAAGCAAAATACTAGCTTCAGAGTATATATACACTTCTTCAGAGTCAGAGGTGGTCACAACCATGGGAGTCAAACCCATGTGACCTAAGCCTTCCTGTGACTTAAGCAGGTCATCAAAGACTCCCCATTCAATCAATGACTCTTGATTGAAGCAAAGGCAAGACTCAAAGGCACTTGATTGCCTTAGTGCTGAGAAGCACTCCAAAACAAAAGACAAGAAAAAGTCCCACTTTACTTGCCATTACACCATTCTCCATTCTATCTAAGGTGGCTTCCTTGTTGTTCTATGTACTTGGTATTCCATCTCCAGCCTCCATGCTTTTGCACAGTTTGCCCTCCTCCCCTCTCATGCATGGAATATTCTCCTTTCTCATTTCCCCCTCTTGTAATCCCTAACACCCTTATTCAGCTCAAGTGCCATATCTTACTTGAAGCTTTTCCTGACTCCCCTAAGTTGGATTTAAATTGTATACATTTTGCATTTCCTTGATGATATATATATATATATTATTCCTCCTCAGTAGAACGTAGGTTCCTTGGGGGCAAGGATTGCTTGTGGGTTTGGTATGGCTTTGGCTTTGTCTTTTACACCCATTCCCTGGAACAGTGATGCACTTAACAAATGCTTATCAAATTGAATTCAATAAAACATACTCTGAAGAACTATGCAAATACTCTCGGATGGATAAAAACACAATGCAATAACCATGTGTTGTCAAACAGTGTTCTTGTGGCTCTTATTTCTTAAGACATAGCTCAAATTAGATATTTATAGCCAAATCTATTATTATGAGGAATCGATACTACCCCAGGGCATATGCTGAACTTCATATGAAAACATAGACAATTTCTAAATAAATTGGGAAGATCTTAATAAAGTCCCCTGTTACATTCCAAACTATGTTTTAGCAATACCAAAATTCATTCTAGATGAGTGACTGGAAGGAGTGATGAAGATTTGTCAAAATCACAAAAGAACAATTCAAGCTGGCACTTGCAGTGTTTATCCTGGGGAGTCCTGGATTTGAGAAGTCCTGGCTGAGCCAGACCAAATGAAGAAGAGAAGAGTCCCTGATGACTAAAAGGAGATCACTTGTACCACTCTCCATGAAGCCTTCACCAAAGCTTCCTCATTCCAGAACCCAGCAAAAAATCTGGGTATGAGAGAGTGAGTGAATGAAACACACACACAGAGAGAGAGAGAGAGAGAGAGAGAGAGAGAGAAAGAGAGAGAGAGAGAGAGAGAGAGAGAGAGAGAGAGAGAGAGAGAGAGAGAGAGAGAGAGAGAAGAGAAAATTAGGTGCTCCGTGGGTTGAATGTTGGAGATGTACAATGTACAGATTCTTTTCCAAGGCCATAAGCTCCTACCTAATATTTTATGCTTCATTAAGTCCATGTCCCGACCAGGATAGTTTCCAGAAACCTGAAAACTCCGTATGTACTGTCCTGGGCTCTTAATCTCAATCATCCCACTCTCTTCTGCACGCAAGCTACAGAATCAAGAATTGGAAGGCCTTGGCAATCATTTAGTTTAGTGCCTTGCAAACTTTTTGATCATGGTATCTGTTTGTATTCATAAAAATTATTGAGGACCCCCTCCCACAGAGCTTGTGCTTACGTAGGTTGTCCTTTTGAGAATTATCTTATTAGAATTTAAAACATCTTAAGGTTATAAAAATAGATTTGACCTTGTGTACCTCATGAAAGAAAAGGTCTCAGGGACCCCCATGGATCCCTGGACCACATTTGTAAGAACCAACTAATAGGCTATAACCAAAAAAGAATCTCAGTTACAACCTAACTTCTGAGTGATCATCTATCTTGTTTGAAGACCACAAATGATGGAGAAACAACTACTTCCCGCTTTTTGAATTGCTAAGGAGTTTCTCTGACATGAAGCATTAATTTGTTTCTTTGTAGTTTTTACCCATTGTCCCTGGTTCTGTTCCCCAAGATCAAACAAAACTAGTTTAATACCTGTTCCACCTTCAAATGCTTAAAAATATTTAATGCATTTCTCCTGAGTATTCTCTTCTCTAGGCTTAATAATCCTACTACTTTCAACCTATGTTCATCGTGAAATCAAGGCCCTTTACCACCATTATTCCTCTGGATGTTTCCCATTTTATCAATATTTTTCAAAAACCATTGTGAAAAAGCTAAACAAAATGCTGTAGATGTGGTGTAAATAGCTTTTAAGGTAAGGAGGTGGTGCAGTGCATAGAGTGCTATGTTTGGAGTCAGGAATGCCCACGTTTAAATCTCGCCTCAGAGGCTTTGCTGTGCAACACTGCGCAAATCACAGTCTTCCGCAGGCCGAATTTCCTATTCTGCAAAATGAAAGAATTGGACTCAGTGGCCTCAAATGTCCCTTCTAGCTCTAAACCTGTTTTCCTGCAACTATTACCTTCTTATTCCTGTAATCTATACCTCTCTTTTTTTTGGAGGGGGGAAGGCAGGGCAATTGAGGTTAAGCGACTTGCCCAAGGTCACATAGCTCGTAAGTGTGTCAAGTGTCTGAGGCCGCATTTGAACTCAGGTCCTCCTGACTGCAGGGCCAGTGCTCTACTCACTGCACCACCTAGCTACCCCTATACCTCTCCTAATACAGTTCAAGATTGCCTGGATGTTTTGATTGTCATATAATCTTGCCGACTCACAATAGTTATCAGTCTACAATAAACCCCAGGATCTTTTCAGGCAATATTCCATCTAAATGACTTCTCCAGTGTCTGCTTGTAAGGTTGATTTTTTAATCCGAATTTTAAAATTTATATTTATCTTAGTCCTTCAAAAATAATTCCCTTCATTTGTTTCTCTTCTTATTCAGCTTAAGAACTGAGTTTGTTACTGTCCCAATAGTTCCTTTAGTTTCATTTTTAACTTATTTTTGTCCTTTAAAAGGTGTTTTAAATAATCTTTAAAATGATTTATATATGCATATATAAAAGCAAAAAATCCCTGCCTTCTCTCATTGCATACCCCAAGCCTCCTTAATCGAGAACAAAAGAAAAACAAAACTACTGAAACAAACATGAACGGCCAAGCAAAACAAATTTGCACTTTGTCCATGTGTATCCCCCTACCCCTGCAAAAAAGTCTCATTCTGAACTCTGAGTCCTTCACCCCTCTATCTGAAGGCATGTCGCATATTTCATCATTCCTCCTCCGGAACTGTGGTTGGTTATTACACAGATCAGAGTGCCCAATTCTTTCAAAGTTGTTTGTTTATATTGTATTGCTCTCACTATAAAAATTGTTCTCTTTGTTTTGTTCATTTCACTCTACATTAGTTAACATAAGTTTATCAGGTTTCTCTGACACTATCTCTTATCCTTTCTTATAGCACAATGATACTCCATCACATTTGTGTACCATAACTTGTTCAATCACTTCCCAGTTTATGGGCATCACTGTGGATTCCTATCCTTTGCCACCTTAAAGAAAGTTATAAATATTTTTGTGCATCCTTAGTTTGTTTTGTTTAATTCTAATCCTTCCCTTATAATACCCTCTCAATAATTTCCCCATCTTTTTTTATTTCCTTGTTGTGTGAGATGTATTTTTGTATCCAACAGTATGTGTGTATATTCTTCCCTTCTTTGAATAATTAAGATGAAAGTAAGATTCAAATTTAACCACTCTCCCCACCATCTCTAATATTTGTTTGTATCGATATCTACTTATGCATTCTGATTGTGTGAAGTTTTCTCTAAACTTTCTTTACTCCTCCCACCAGTATATTTCTCTTTCTTGCTCTTTTCATTCTTCTCTTAAGATCATCAAAACATTAAAAAACAACTTCTTATGCCCTCTAATTAAATTCCTTCTATGGCACCTGATATATTTGGTAGGGATATGTATTATCTCCTCACATTAGAATCTTTGTTTATTCCTTCATCACTGTTTGTTCATATTTACCTTTTTTGTGGTTCTCCTAATTCCTGTGTTTAAATTTCAAATTTTCTATGAAGCTCTGGTCTTTTCAAAAGAAATACTTAGAAATTTATTTCATTATAGGTCCATTTCCCCTGTTAGGATAATATTTAGTTTTGTTGGGTAAGTTATTTGTGGCTATAAGCCTATATCCTTTGTCTTCTAGAGTGTGGTATTGCAAGCTCTCTACTCCTTGAAGGTTATGACTGCTAAATTATGTGTCCTGACTGTGGCTCCTTGGTACTTGTATTATTTCTGAGATGTACACACACACACACACACATATATATATATATATGTATGTGTGTATATGTAGTGAGTGTGTGTGCATGTGTGTACGTGTGTGTGTGTGTGTGTGTGTGTGTGTGTGTGTGTGTGTGTAACTGGAAGCTTTTGGCTATAATGTTCCTGAACGTTTCTGTCTATTTCTACTTTGTACTCTGTTTTTAAGAGCTCTGGGAAGTGTCCACTGGGAAGTTTTCCTCCAAGATTTTTTTGAAATATGATGTCTAAACTTTTGTTTTCATTGTGGAATTCAGGTAATCCAATGATTCTTACATTTTTTCCTCCTTGATTTGTTTTTCAGGTCATTTTTTTTGCTATGAGATATTTTACGTTCTTTTTTTCACTCTTTTGGTTTTCTTTTAATTTTTCATGCTGTATCATGGAGTCATTGGCTTCTATTTGTTCCATTGTAAGTTTCAAGAACTTTCTTGCTTAGCAAGAAACCTCCTCTACCTCCTGTGAAAAACTGTTAATTTTTTTCAGTTCTTTCCTATGCAGCTCTAAATCTTTTTCCATTTCTTCCCTAGTGCTCTCATTTCATTGACAAATTCTTTTCACCCTTTTGTTTTTAACTCTTATTTCATATTTTCTAGGAATTCTAGTAAAATGTGTGCCCATGCTGTGTTTTTTTTGAGATTTTGTTTGTAGATGTTTTGGAGTCATTCTCTTCTAGATTTGTGTCTAAGGCTTCTCTGTCATCATAATAGCTTTTTATGGTGAGATTCTCTTTTTATTTGCTTATTCTTCCAGCTTACTTTCTGACCTTGGACCTCTTGTTAGGACCAGGTTCTACACATTTCTAGAGGGAAGATCCCTTTATTGCTCTCTTGGGGTACTGAGTATTGTGTTTTTATAAGATCTCAGGGACAGCTCTTTTGGGACCTGAAAACTTTCAGTGTTCCCAAAGAGGAATAATTCAGGATAAATTCTGATCAATGTCCCCCATTGGAGACCTAAAAGTTCCTGACCTGGGTTTTGGTATGAGCAATAGTAAACTTCTGAGCTCAGCCACTGTTAGCCATATGGAAAACTCTGTTGATTCAGTGACAGAATTGCAGGCTCCCTTTTGGTCTGGCTTTCTTGCCCTGAATATTCCTCTGCAGGTTGGAGAGCCAGAATTTCTGCTTACTTCTGAATTTTCTCCTTTCTTGGGACATCGCCCAAGACCTCTCTACTCAAAAAGCCTCCATACAGGTCCTTTCATCAGTTCACCCTGAATTTGTCACTTACAACTGGATAGTGGGCATGACAATTGGCACCTATTCTTATCAAAAAGTCTATTATCTAGGGATGGCCTGGTAAAGATTTGGGAACTCTCCTTATTCTGCTGTAAGCTCTCTTTTCACTGGAATGCTCCTCTTCCAGGGCTCCTGGCCATACACTGTCTCCAGTGTCCGCAGACCTCTCCATCTGTCTCCCTTTGCCAGCCTGGGTTGGGAAAATTACTGGCTGTGACTGTATCTTGCATTTGCACATTAAGATTCAGGCCAGTACATTTTCTAGATCTGTTTAGAAGAATTTTAGTGGAGGGTTTGATATATTCCTTCCTTATACTCTGCCATCTTAACTCTATTTCTCCTCTTTAGTATCAAAAAGATTAAATAAAGCCTTTCCCTCACTGGAAAAATCCACTAGGTATTTAGATCTACCAGTGTCCTTGCGGTTATCCATTAAAACACAGCGTCTGTGAGGGCAGGGGATGTTTTCTATTTTTGCTCACATTCCCCAGAGCTTAGTTCAGTGCCTGGCAAACAGCAAGTGACTAAGTACCAGTTGACCAACTTATTGACTGAAGTCACCGCGTCTGCCTTTACTAAAGAAGTGATGCTAGACATCTAGATGAAAATGTATCAATTACGCAAATATTTTAAGCATTCAGATGTTTGACATTAAGTTAATAAATATCCAAGTACGTTTGGGGGATGTTGCTTTTTTCAGCAAATTTTCCAAATTTGGCCTCCTAGACACAAAAAAATGAAACTCTTTTCAATTTCTCGTTATTGAGAAATAATTAAGAATGGTTTGAAAGTGGTGCATGGAAGATAAGAAAGTTCTTTTCCAAGAAAATGGACTTGGAGTACTTATAATTCTAAAGAAGTCTAAGTGTCTGAAGACCCAGCTGTCTTTTGTTAGCCACTGTGTGCCTCCCAACACACACACACACACACACACACACACACACACACACACACACACACTCATTCACTCACTCACTCACACCCTCTGTCTCCCATTGCTTTGGGATCTCAAAAGATGGAACTCCACTAAGAAAGCATGTTTGTTTTTCTGGTGCCTTGAGTTCCTAGGATAACTGTGGTAACTTAAAACAAGGTAAACTTCAGCCAGACACCATGGCATTAAGATGCAAAAAGAGAGAGAGAAAGCATTTGCACTTCTGCAAATCTATCCAAGTTTTCTTCCTTTTAAAATATATATCTATATATATATTTAGGGAATTCACTTAACCTCTCTATGCCCAAGATTATCCTTTTCCTCCTTGCTGACAACAGCCAACATTTTCTTTGACCATAAGGTACATATCACTTTCCTAAGCTTCTTTTATGCATGATCCATTATTACATTTAAACAGGCAAAGTGTTTTTCTTAATATTTTTAGAATTTCGGAGAAAGGCTAAATAGCCTTTGAATTCAACTGTGTCCAATGCAAGATAGAACCTGTTTCTGAATCACAATCCTTTTAAAATTGAGTTCCTTTAACATGGATAAGGATTGAAAACCATATTGTTGAACAAACACCAAGGAGAGTATTACTAATTCAGGAAATTGGAAGAAGTAGAAATAGGCTCAGAGACCCTGAAAATTCAAGAATCACTTAAAAAGTGAAAATAAGACAAACATCAAGAAATGAAATTTTTACATCTTGAAACCACAATCAACTACAAGATATACAAACAGAAAGCCAGAAATTAAGAAAATAAGTGAAATATTTCTTTGAATGTGAGAAATTACTAACAAATAAAAAAGTAGCTTACATTTTAAAATAATATTTTAGCTGAAAATAGTTGAAGTCAGTTAAAATGGATATCATATGCTTCAGTAAGTGTTATAGTACAAGTTTAGGAATCAATCGGCAGAAGCAAAATTAATGCAGTAAATTCCTATAGAAAAAAATGCCATCCATGTTATTAGAGAAAACTAGGTATCAAAATGGCAAGAGTGTTATATATAGAGTGAGAAAAATCTGAGTACAGAGTCGATCTCAGACACTTATTGTGTGACCCTGGGGAAATCCCTTAACCTGTTTGCCTCAGTTTCATTATCTATAAAACGGAGAAAATAACAGCACCTATGTCCTAGGTTTTCTGTGAAGACAAAATGAAATAATAGTTGTTAAGTGCTTTGCAGATGTTAAGGTCCTGTATAAATGCTAGCTATTTTCTTATTATTATTATATTACGTAACAAAAAGCAATACCTAATAATCTTATACCCTAAAGTACAATACACCTAAGACAGCTAGATGGCACAATGGATAGAGCAGTGGGCTTGGAATTAGAAAGATTCATCCTCATGAGTTCAAATTTGGTTTCAGATACTTACAAGATGTGTGACCCTGGGCAAGTCACTTAATACTCTGTTTGCCTCAGTTTTCTCAGCTGTAAAATGAACAGGAGAAGGAAACGGCAAGCCACTCTGGTATCTTTGCCAAGAAAACCTCAAAATGGGGTCATGAAGAGTCAGACACAACTAAAACAATTGAACAACAACACCCTCAGCTGACTTTGATACTCCAAGGGTCTGTGATTTTGTCAGGAGGGGAACCATGGGATTACATAGCAAGGTGTTCTGGTGACCCAATTGTGCTTTTACTCATGTACACAAAGTTAGGATTTTAAATATCTAACATTATGATGTAGTAAGTAGCATTTGAGACATCTAGTCACCTGCCTGGCTTTGTGATCGGGCTATGGCTTTTACACAGCGAGACTCCTGTTCCCTCCATCACTAAATCAATGTCTTGCTGATGCAAATCCAATACTGGACAAGAAAATTCATGAACTCTTTAAGGCTGCATGTATATAAGCAAAGTGCCTTACCGCAATATCAGGTTGAATGAACTTAAGCAACAGATTTTGGTAGGTACAATTTTCTGAGGTCAATTATGTGACTTTCTTGGTTGTCTTAAATACACTTTCCTCCTACTCATCAAGCGATCTGCTAAGCTCCAGAAGATGTGACAATTGTACATAGATAATTGTGGGAACGATGGAGTTCAAAAGCACACTGCAAATTTCATATTGGTATGAGCCTTTATTATCATCTTCCTGGGCTATCGCAACCACCTCCTTACAGGCCTTACTATTGAAGTCGATTTTCTCCTCGTCGTATAGCATTACCAGAATGATCTTCCATTCACATGCAGGTGATGTCACTCCTCCACTCAAATATTTTTAGCTGTTACCTATTGTTTACTGGAGAAGCAGTGTGTTGTGGTGGAAAGAAGGTAATCTTCATTATCAAAGGTTGAGGAGAGGTCAAGAAAGATGATCATTGACAAAAAACAAATTAGATTTGGGAATTAAGAAATCATTAATGCTATTGGAAAGGATAACGAAAGTTGAATGATGAGATCAAAAGCTAAACTGCCAAGGGTTTAGAAGAGAATGAAAAGAGAAGTGCAGGTGATGATCGTAGATGACTTTCATAAGAAGTTTAGCCGTGAAAAAGAGGAGAAATATAGTATGATAACTGACAGGGAGAGACATATCAAATGAGGGATTTTTTAAAGGTTAGTAGAGACATGAGTGTGCTTGTAATTAACAGAGAAGTAGCCAATAAATGTGAAGAGTTTGAAAATTAATGAGAAAATGGAAATTATAGAGGGTGCCATCTACTGGAGAAAGACAGAGTTAGATAGGATCAAGGCTACAGGTAGACGAAGTTGCCTTGGAAAGGAGGAGGGCCAGTTCTTTGTGTGAGCCAGGATTGAAAGAAGAAATAATGAGGAAACATATATGAATATTGAGAGATAAGGAAATTAAGAGAAGAAAGATCTCTCTATTAATGGTCTCAATTTTTTTTTCAGTGAAAGGTTTTCAACTGAAAGTGAGAGGTCAGAGGATACCATGGGAGGGTGAAAGAGGGATGAAAAGGTTTGGAATAGCTATTGTAGCAAGTAGTCTGGTAAATTGTTCAGGGAGGTATAAAAGCATTGTCTTGCTTCAGTGAGGGCCCTTTTGAGATTATGCAATGTGAAATTGTAGGGGACCCAGTCAGTGCAGTTTCATGATTTTCTTAAGCTTGGTTTAGCAGCATGTGACTAGGAGCGAATAGTGGTGGGAACAATCCAAGGTGGGAGTCTGGGAAGGTATGATCAATGATAAGATAAGGGTGGGGGGAGTGACCAGTTTAGAGGACAGTGTAGTGTTGAACTGGTTCAGTAAAGAGTCCAGATAGGGAAGAAAAGAGAGTATGGCCCTTGTAGAGGTGGCAGCCTGGGAGAAAACTGAGAGAAAAAGGAACTTAAGGTCAAAACTATTCTATAGCTGCCATACAAATCAGCTGCTGGAAGCCTCTTTAACAACTGTGTAAAACCTTTCATGAAGATGATATGTAGATTCATAGCCCAAAATTAAAAGTAACCAGGGAAAATCAGGGCACTAAGGGGAAATGGTTAAAAATAATGTTTGGAAGGGAGGAAGAAATTGTTGGTTGGGGACATAAATAATCTATTTAGAAAATAATTTGGGCAGTATATTTGAGGAATGAGGTTGCTATTAAAGTCACATTCATAGAAACTTTAGAGAAAATATTTTTTACTAAAAAATTAGGGTACCATGCCCAAATTGCCTTAAATCATTTCAGAAGGCGTAGTCTATCGGACCTGTATTATCATTCTAGAAGCACACGGACATCATTTTAGAGAGGTTTGTCTAGAAAGAAGGTAAAGAGGTCAATTAAAGGTTTCAACCAGGGAGATTCAGAGATAAAGGTGAGTCACCAGAGCCAAGAAGTAAAAACAACGATTTGCCAATAGCAGAAACAAGGAACACTGCTGGTGAGCTGATTTTGTGTGTTCAGAATTTTCTGATCTGTGGCAAGCTTTCAAGCGAAAAGGCCATCAGTGGTTCTGCTGATTCTGCTCCTGTCACATCAACAGGACCTGAAAAAAAAATCAGTGAAGTCTTTACAAAGTGAATTCTCAGTCAGAAGAAAATGACCTTGGACGATATGAATCCAGTAAAATAAACTCCTTTTGTAATCAATGTTGATTGGCATATGTCATTGTTCCAGATTGTTTCTCTCATTGATAGAGAAGGCTGTTACAAGTCTTGTCTAATGACGCTTTATTTGTGTAACTCTGGACTTGTTTGGTACATCGGATGACCTGTTAGCATTGGTCTAAAAGAGGCAATACATTCCTATGGATCACATTTACTACTGTAGTGTCACAACTTGGGAAAAATAGAGTCTTTCATGTATTCATTTCACTACTGATAAAATAATGACAATATTTTCAACTATCTCATAGTGTGCTAGTTTTTTATAGCAGCTGACTGAGCTATTTTGGAAAATCCTAGGTCTCTGTGGAACTAAGGGCAAACCAAGTATTGTTGTATTAAGACATTTTTCCCTCTAATGAACTCCTTTCAGGCTCATTTGTTGGTATTCTTCCAAGAAACATAATTTATGGACAAAATGTGTGCCTTCTCCCAAAGGTCAGTTGCAGATTATATAAAATGTTTGCGAGTACATCTGGTAGGGGATCAGAGGATGCTTCTTGATTGAGTTATGACAAGTCATCAAGACTGCTCATTCCAGAACAGAATAGTGATGAGTCCAAAGAATATGAATTTCATTTCTCTGAGATATGATCTGGTAGCCATAGACTAGTTGTTAACTAGCTACTGTTGAAGGTTTGGAAATGGTATTTACTTAAGGCAAACAGGATTAAAGGAGAATATAAAATCATAAAAATTTAGGCAGAATATGAGAACTGAAATATTCAATAGCTATGTTCTTTGGAAAGTCAGTATCTATGAATAAAAATATTTTTGAAAAAAATAAGAAAGCAAAAGGTGATGGTCCCCAGGAAAGAGCACAGCAATACAAACACATTTCGATACCTGAAATGGATTCCCTCCTCCAGGAGGATTAATGGCAATGCAACTGCTTCTCATCCTATGCTAATCTCCTCCCTAGTGGAGCCACCCAAGACACTAAGAGCCCTTCCTCCAAAGGAAAGTTGTAAGAAGATACTCTACCCCCATGGGGTAATTGCACATTTTTAAATTTTTTTTAATGTGTTAATCAGTTTTGCTAATTTCTTTTCTATGTTTTTGCTTAAAACATTATTTGATATATTTAAAATATTGTTATATGGAGCAACTCTCTGAGATGAGAGGGGGGAAGAGTACGAGGGTAAATTTTGATGAAATTGAAAAAAGAATCATCAATAAAAATATTTTAAAGACTATTGCATGGACACCAGTACGAGCATAAGGCTTTGTATATTTTATCTCTCTCCTTACATCCATATATAGTCAACATAATGAATTTATGTAGGACAGAATTAGGCTTTGGAACCTATAATACTTGTCTCTGTCCTTCCACTGCCTTAGCCACCACCAGGGTCAATGACAGCAGGGAGCAGCATCCTGTGACTGTGTGGATTGCAGAGCAGGATAGGGAGAGAAGGAGAGAGACCATGAAGAAGGGAGTTGGAGAGGAGGAGCTTCCTGTGGAGTTATGACCCTCTCTGCAGAGAGAGGAATTCAGAGAGAGAGCTTCACCCGGTCATTTTTTCTGCCCTTTAGAACTCCTAATTGAATTATATACAATATGATCCAGGGTTTCAGCAGTTTAAAAAACAAGATCATGGATTCTCCTCCTTAACCAAAGGGCATTTTCAGGCCTCCTACCTGAAACCAAACCTTGCAACCACCACCAACAGAATTCCAGAGGTAAAGAAAATGACTACGCATCTGATATCTCTAGTTATTCCATATAGACCAGCATTTCCAATTTTGAAAAATAATAATAATTAGCATTTACACGGTGCTCTAGGGTTTGAAAAGCATGTTAAAAGGAGAAGGGAAAGATATTTATTTAGTGCCTTCTATGTGCCAGGCACTGTGTTAAACACGTTACAAACACTATCTCATTTGAGCTTTACAACATCTCCACAAAGTAGGTGATATTATTCTCATCTTACAGCTGAGGAAAGAGGCAGGCTAAAAGGTTAAGTGACTCACCCAAGATCACACAGGTGCCAAGTATCAGAAGCAAGACTTGAACTCAGGTGTTCCTGACTCCAGGTCCAGTGTTCTATGCACTGTGCCTCTTAAAATTATTATTTTAGCAGCAGCGGGGGGGGGGGGGGGGGGTTCTAAAGATGTAATTATCTCAACAATTGTTGCTAGGAGTGACATTAATCAATAGTATTAAGAAATTGGGCTGAATCTAATAAGATGATACTGAATGAGTATACATATAAAGTTGGATACTTAGGTTAGAGAAATTGATTTCACAAGGATAGAATTTCCCCAGACAGAGGAGGCTTGACTAGCGAGCTGTGGGTAGTAGTAGATTCCAAGTCTACAGGTCTACTACAGGGCAGCAGAGCGTGATGGCGAATCAAATCAATCAATTAATAATGCCTTTCAGGAATAAAGACGCGACAGTCACTCTGTACTCCGATCTGGTCAGACCGTGTCTAAAGTATTGATTTTTTTAGCTCTGGGTAACAAAGTGATGTTCCTAAATCCCAGGTCTTACCATGTGATTCCTCTACTCCATAAGCTGCAAAGACTTCTTGTGACTTCTAGGGTCAAATACAAACTCTTCTGTTTACCATTCAAAGTCCTTCGAAAGTTGACTCCAACTAACTTTACAGTCTTTTTATACATTGCTTCCATTCTCATACCTTGGGGTCTAGCCATACTGATCCTCTTTCTCTAGCTGACACACAACACTCTATCTTACATTTCCATAATTTCACGGGAGCTCTGTCTCTGACCAAGAATATAGTTGTTCCTCCCATCTACCTTTCAGGACCTGTAATTTCTTTCAAAGCCAGTGCCACCTTGTACATGAGGCCTTACTAGATCCCAAGCTACTGAAGCCTCCTCCTTCCTCCAAATAATAACCTTTATGTTTTAAGATAACTTCCATGTGCTTATATATATATATATATATGTACATGGAATATCTTCCAGTAGAATATAAACTCCTTAAAGAGATTTTTTCCTTTGTGTCTTTGTATCCCTAATGCCTAGTAGATTGTAGGCACTTCATAAGTGCTTGTTGGTTGATTAAATGACAGATATGAGATATTGTGAAGGTAGAACCCATGAGATTTGGTGATTGAACATCAAAAGACAGGGAAAGGATGAGAGTGCCCCTGAAGTTGTATATTCGGGCACCTGGAAGAATTGAGCTTCCATCAATAGAGATGAGGGAGTTTGGAAGAAGGGTGGATTTGGAGGGAGGAATATAATGAAGCTTCTTTTGTATATGAGTTTGAGATGCCTCTGGGACATCTGAGTGAACATCTGCCATGCAGTTAGTCACAAGGAACTAGAGGAAAAACAATCTGCTGCCAGTAAGTCCTCAAAATCTGTCTTTAAAAAGCCCACACTTTCACCCCTGACTCTTTACTCACCGTAGTACCTAATTAATATATATTAAAATGCATTAGCTTACTTTCCCTTTAGCTTCATCTTAGATAGGGTGCTTCTCCTGGAGTCAGGAAGACTTGAATTCAAATCTGACCTCAGAAATGTACTGGCTGTGTGACCCTGGGTAAGTCACTTAATAGCTGTCTGCCTCAGTTTGCTCAACCATAAAATAGGGATAATAATACCACCTAGCTCCCAGCATAGTCGTGAAGATCAAATGAGATATTTGTACAAAGCACTTACACAGTGCCTCACATATAGTAGGCACTTAATAAATGCGCATCACCTTATCTCTGCCCTAGAGCCACCACTTTCAGGATGTGAGCATAGTTTGAATGCAGAGGCCAATTGTCTCCTCTAATAGATTATAAGCTCCTTAAGAGTTGATATTGTTTCACTTAGTAAAAGGTCACTATATCCTTAACACTAGTGCCTGGCACATACTAGATGCCTAATAAATGCTTGTTGATCTATTAAATGACTTTTGACAATAAAGGATTCTCTCTCTACCCCCTTAAAGAATAAGTACCACAAGGTCTAAGATAACTTTCCAGAAAAATTCTCTAGTAGGAAACAATTCCAAGTGGAAAATCCCTTGAGCAAAATCTCCAGGTAGTTATTCCAAGAAGCATAGTTTCAAATGTGGCCAGTACCTACAGATAATAGCCACATATATAAAGTTCACTGGGTGTTCAGCGTCCAGTAGTTGGGACATTTATCTCTTCAGTCATTCAGAGATCTTAGCATTGTGCCATCTGCAAATATGCAAAGATGATATCAGCCTCTAAACTTTTAGAGCACTTTCTTCTAAGAAGATGAAGCATTTCATGTATACAACAGTAATAGTGACTTATTAACCTTGAAAAAGATTACATTTATATCTCTGTAAAAGTTTAGATTTCTCCATGATTCTGCTTGTTCTAGGTTTTTGTTTTTATTTTGTTCCTTCATTCATTTATTTTCCAGTGCCAACCTTAAATACCTAGGTGCTTTCTTCAATTCTTTCTGTGTTTGCATTGTTGATACTGGGAAAATTTATCCTAAGGTTAGACCTAGCTCAGAGGAGTTAATGCCATAAACTGTCATCTTATAGCCCATGAATTCTTATCACACAGACATGGAAATACACTAGAGATTCAGTAGCTTAACCCAGCTGGACATAACCCCTACAGAAATCCATTTGCCTAGTCATCCCACAGAATTTAGCTTATGAGAAAAGCTAATAAAAACTCCACTCAGAAAATGAACCTTTATAAAGAGTTACATCTTTTCAAAGGATCAATTTTCAAAAGTAGGCATCCAAAACCAAGCAGCAAAATGTTTTTTTTTTAGTGTGAGTAGAGACGAGTGATTATCTATGCAAAATAAGACTCTCAAGTCCCCAGGGTGGAATAGCCAACCAATTAGTTTTTTGTTTGTTCACAGTAAAGATGATTTCATGCAATCAAGTTACTTTTTCTGACATTATTTGGTATATGTCATGGCTAGAACCTCCTGGCTCTCTCCTTAAAGATAGTATTCTTGAGGTACAGGTGCAAAAGTTCTCCATATCTTAAACACCTTTGTCCCTTTTATCTTTTGTTCCTGAGCTATGTTTTCAATCATATTTCCTCTTTCTCCCCTCCCCTTCCTCTTTCCCTTATGCCTACATTTCCATTTTGAATGGAGAATATGTTGATTTCATTTGGCAAGTCTGATCAAGTTCTTTATCTACATTATGTAATCAGTCTCTGAAACAGCACTTAGAAGACAATCTGCAAAGATGCTAGTAGATTATGCAGCTGTTTATTATGCTTCCTGCCATAACAAGATGACCAAGAATCTTATGAAATGTCATATGTGATCAATCAGCTTCCTTATGGGCCTCTTAAAGAAATTACCTATAGGGGAGGTACTTTCTATGCTACATTAAGCATTAGTGCTATAGGCCTCCAATTCCTCATTGGTAAAATAAAGGATTTGGATTAGAAATCTTGAGGTCTCCTTTCCAGTCCAGTACTATAACGTGCATCAGTGGGCATGCTTCTATTTAGCACCCACCTCCTTTTGCCTTCTAGTTTCCTTTACAGTGAGAATGTCAAGATTGATGTGGTTTAATTCTTTTAATACAGGGGTCCTTGACCTGGGAAAGGGGTCTGTAGAGAGATTTCAGGGAATCTGTATACTTAGAATGGGAAAATGCATTTGATTTTCACTAGCCTGTGGTTTCCTTTGTTATCTTATATATTTTATGTTTTTCATTTAAAAACAATTTTAAGAAGGGGTTCTGAGGTGGCACCAGACTACCAAAGGAGAATCCATGATACACAAAGGGTTAAGAAACCGTCACCTAGTAGTATGCCTGTTCATTAATCATTGGACAAGGATGTAGAGACCACTAGGAGCTAACAATTTTTGTAGATGACTCAAAAAAAGTGTCATTCTTCTGTCTTCCGTCCCATCTTTTTGGAATCCTGCAAGTCATACTCGGAAAGTATACAGGTGCTACACAGGACTGAGGGTTATTGTGAGTTTTTCTTTTTTTCAAACCAAAGAATTCATTTTTAAATCATCAGACTACTGGTGATATAGTTTGGTCCTCGGTAGTTTGGTCCTTGAAAAGTAGGTTTATTACCCCATATCATCTCTACCTCCTCCCCACAAGAACTCTGGCCCTGGATTCACCCTGATAGGTCAGCTTTGGCATGATCTTGCTTGGATTTATGCTCCCACAGCACTTCCAGGTCATTTCTGTGCTTTATCAGGGCATAATACCTTCCCTCGTTGTCTTTGTAGTTCTCTCATATATGTAAGCTCCTTGAGGGCAAGGGCCATCTTGCTTTCTTGTGTTCATTTCTCTAGAGCTTAGCATAGTGCCTGGCACATAGTAACTGCTTAGTAAATGCTTACTCATTCACCCACTCACTCTATCTCTCTAACTACTGGGACCATACCTAAAGTCTTTCCAGCATGGTAGAAATAGAATTCATGTTCCATTGGTATATAGCTCTCTAAAACCCAAGTTCACTTCTATGAACCACAATGAGGCATCAAAGTCAGATTTTGTACATATGTATCTATCCTTTCTATAGAATTCAGTACTTCAAAAATGTGTGGCTATTCTTTCCATTATAAAGTCTCTCTAAGCTTTAGTAGACACCCTTACGAATTTTTGTGGTTTAAAAAAAATGAAGAGCTGGTAGACAATCTTCTGCTAATAAATCTCTCCATCCTAATTCATCCATTGCCCATACTATTTGGTGACAAAACTTGAATTCCGTTAGTATATTTGCATAGCCCAGCAGTGAGGAAGATGTGGCCTCAAGGCCACATGTGGCCCTCTAGGTCCTCAAGTGTGGCCCAAGTTCCCCACCCCTGACATAACCTTAATATAGACAGGGTCAACTCCATAATATAATGAGGCCCCAGAGAAGGATTTTCATAGCATAACTTGTGTATTTCTGATCTCTATCTCCTCTCTCTCTCTCTCTCTCTCTCTCTCTCTCTCTCTCTCTCTTGCTCGTGTCTCTATGTCTCTGTTTCTCTTTCTACCTCTGTCTCTGTCTCTCTTTGTCTGATTTTCTTTTTTTTAAAATTTGTTTTCTCTCTCCATTCCCTGATGCTTCTACTACATTGCATTGTTTTGTCATCAGCAGGACTGACTTTAGTACTAGAAGGACAAGGTGCATCAACCAAGCAAAAATTTCCTTGGTCCTTCAAAGTATTATCCATTGAGAGGCCATAAACTCATAGGAGCCACTGATGCTCCTTTACTTTTGTTAGTGAACTAACAGGTCTCATTGCTTCTTCTCGTATTTCCATGCTTTTAGATTAAAAGTTTGTTTTCCATGGTGGCTATCAGGGTTTCTCACATATTGCAGTCACCCCCAGAGACCAAGTCTGTAGTATGCCGAAGGGCTGTTAACTGTTCGAGAGTGATTTCCTAGTCCAACAAATGGCTTCATTCTTCATTTTTCTGAATCATTGGAAGTAGAAACCCAGAGCAGCAGGCTGGAGAAGGTGTTAGGAAAAACCATGAAACTTCATGGAGATGCCAGGGAATGAAACCACAACAGGTCCCTGCCCAAGCTTCTCTTAATAGCTGTATTTTGGGCCATCCTGGCTTAGAGTGAATGTCCATGGTAACTGTTTCTCTTTGTGACAGCAAACCTTAGGGTCTTCCCACCCCCCCAACTTGATTTTTTCTTTTTTTTCTAATTAAAGAGACTATTCCTTGACTCACTTCTTAAAGAGGCCTATTCACTGAATGGGTGTTACCTTACTCTGCAGGAGTACATGACAAGGCCAGAGCCTAAAAGGGCCAGGGTTGTATCCTGGGTCATCTCCAGTCATCCCAATGAATATCTGGCCACTGGACCCAAATGGCTCTGGAGGAGAAAGTGAGGCTGGTGACCTTGCACAGCCCTCCCTAACTCAAATCAAAGTCAACTGCAAGTCATGTCATCATTTCCCTGATGTCATGGTCCTCCTCAAAAATGAAGGAGAAACAAACTTTTAGCTATTTTCAACAAGTTCTGCTGTTCTAGCACTTGCTAGTTTTTTTTTTTTTACTTTTATCCAAGCTCATACCATCTGGAGCAGTTGGGGTGCCATGTATCTGATATATGGGTAAATGAGACATTACTGGTCAAAAGGCTTTCAATCTTACAAAGTGGTGTGATGGAATGTTTTACAGTTGATGTTTTTAAATTTGAGCATAATAGCACCATACAAACATGAAAGAAATTTTCCCCAAAGAAATTATTTTTTCAATATTTAGTGATAGGAAAAAAAATGTTCAGGGAAAAAAAAAAGCAATTCCTTTTCCATGATTACCTTTGATGTCTAGAAAGACCTGCCATCTTCCCTTTCATTAGCATTCCAGCTTTAAAAATGCCTTAGTTAAAAAGATTTCTTTATTTTGGAATGTGTACATCTGTATGTGTAATCAGATGCCTTAAGGCATGTTACAAAGTGGGAGGGGGAGGGGCAGGGATTGTCTTTTTTTTTTAAAGAAAAGAGCAACCTCAAGTAAGTAAAGCAGGATGCTTATGACAAGAATCTTCAGTTTAAGAGCTGTGCCCAATGAACCACCTGTCAACTTAAACAAAACTCCCCAGTCAACAGACTTCCTCCAGTCAAAAGTCTAATTAACTATGGCCTTCCTTTCTTCCTTTCTACCACACATTCACTTAGAAAGAGTTTAAAATAATTGGCACAAAGGCATTTATTGGTTCCACCTAGTCTGCTACTATAATTACCACAGACAGCCTAAACAATGCCTAAATTGAACAAAATGGGAGATCTCTGCATGTCAGTGTCATGGATTTAGGATCCCAGGAAGACAATGCCAAGACAGTTCTCTGTCCACATGGAAACAACATGTACATAGAAAATTGACTACAAAATATATGCAAAGTAAATACAGTCATGTAGGAGGGAGACACTAACAACTGGGAGAATCAGGAAAAGTTTCTCGTAGGAGTCTCTGAATCTATGACATGTTGGAACTTAATCCTTGAGGGGAAGAGACAAGGAGAAAGAGCATGCTAGGAATGAGGGACAGCGTGTGCATGTGTATGAAGGTGGGGCCTGGAAAGTTGTTTACAGGGAACTGCAAGGAGATTAGGTTATCTGTAACATAAAATGTGTCTAAGGAGTAGGAGTACAGTACAAGACTGCATGACAAGACTGAAGGGTAGCTGGGTGGCAAAGTGGAGAGAATTCCCTGGCCTGAAGTCAGGAAGACATCTTTCTGAGTTCAAATCTGGCCTTAAACACATACTTGCTGTATGACCCTGGGCAAGTCGCTTAACTTGGTTTGTCTCAGTTTCCTCATCTGTAAAATGAGCTGGAGAAGGAATGCCAAACCACTTCAGTATCTTTGCCAAGAAAACCCCAAATGAGGTCACAAAGAGTTGGACAGGACTAAAGAAATGACTAAGCAACAATAAAAACAAGGTTGGAAGGACAATAAAAATGGTCAAACAGTAGTCTTTCTACAAAACTTAAGACAGCTAAACTGATAACTTTTCTGTGTGTTTTGTTTTGTTTTTCCAGAGAATTGACAAATTCAACTAGACAACCTTTATGTCTCTCACTCTTTCACTATGTGTTTTTATGAAGTGCTGAGGAAAAAGGAGGAGAGTTGACTATAAAAGAAATGCATTGTAAACATTTCTACATCGCCATGTGGAAAAAAAAGATCCTATGTACTCTGAATTCTTAGCCACTGAATCACAGAAGTAATTTATTGGTTACTCTAACATTGCTTTCATGAGGGAGAGATACACAGAGAAAGAGAGAGACAGACAGAAAGACAGAGACAGAGAGATAGAGACAGAAACAGAGGGACAGAGAGATCCAAACAGGCCGTCTCTCAGATAATTGAATTCTCTGATCCACTTGCATTTTATAGTAATCATGAAACAAATACAAAATTTCACCAAAAGATAGAAAACGCTTACAACGTTCAACTTTAGATCTTATGATATGCTTACACAGAGCAATACTAATTCTGATTTTGCAAACCTCTTGGAGAATTGCCTTCCTGAAACCATTCAATCTGATCAAGGGTTAATTGGGGTAATCAGAATATGTTCTTGCTCTTAATTTTGTCATCATTCTAATCTTAGTTTCAGAGAGACAGGATTTCTTCCTAAACTTGATGCAACTGTCTACTACAAGAATCAGTTCAGTAAAAGACATGAGGGAAGACGCTATCTGCATCTAGAGAAAGAACTGATAAATAGAAGAATGATGCTCTTCCACTGAGGGAGAGCCTCAAAACAAAACACCAACCTCAGATCTTACATACCCTTCTCAGGTGTCAGAGGGCATCACAACCATGTGACTCAAACTCATGATAAATTTATTATATATTTAAAAGGAATATGAAGTTGTACATAATAAATTTGCAGTTTCATGTGAAATAATTTTTTCTACTATGTTATGGAAATGCTTGTTTTATTTCATAAATTAAAAATAAAATAAAGTTTTTAAAAAGAATCAATTCAGTAACAGATAAGAGTGAAGCAAAAGGATTTTAGACAAAACACTGTCCTTTACATTAAATGTGCATTCAAAGGAAATAAGGTTTTTCATTCAAGTGAGTCCAAAGGCTACAGACCAGGATACTATCATATTATTTCTTCATTGTTCCTATATGAAAAAGAGGCTTTAGTGAACATGCTTCCATGTCAAATCAAGTCAGATATTTTGCCCCATGAAATACTGTGATGTGTGACAATTAGATATAGGGCAAACAGGCCAGTATAGCTGAAGCAGCAAGACACCCTGAGGAAGAGAGAGGAAGCAGAATGTGTCAGGAAAGTCAAACCAACACCACCATCAACCCTCAGACCCTAATAGAGACAGCTCAGGACCCTGAACGCAGGAATGATAACGGTTCTAATCCATGCCTGAAGCCTTCATCCTAGGAAGCAACTCCAGGGCAAAAGCTGTCTGGTAACTGTCCCTGCAAGTGATGAAGCCACAACTATTGAAGAACACCCTAAAAGAAAAAAAAAGTTCTTGCCACCAATGACCTTGGCACTGTCAAATGGTTTAATATGAGATGCTGACATGATTTTATCAGTGGAAATCACACTAAAGAAGAGGCATTACCATAAGTTTTGCCTCTATACAGTAAGGATTAGCAGAATTTCCATCTAACTTGTGGTAGAAATTTGCTGTATGTGTCATCTCCCCCATTAGACTGTGAACTTTTTTAGAGCAGGGACAGTCATCATACTTTTCCATTTCTATTTCCAGCACCTACCAAAGTGCTTTGCATACAATGATCACTGAATATGTATGAATATGTATGACTGATTTATAGTTTTGCTTTGCTCTCACTGTCATTTATCTACTGGTTACTACTAATTCTTTAAAAAAAAAGCCATTGTTGCTACTTGGAGTTTTTTCTCCTTGATTCATGGACTGGGTAAACTCAATTAGTTGCAAACTGGGCTGGTCACTCCATGGCTGTTACTTCTCAGAGCTGCCCTTGGATGGTTAATCTTTTGGACCTTCCTCTTTGGTGAGTTTCTGCAGTGTGTCTCTACTCTAAGAGGTCCACCCATTGAAATCACAGATGATGATAAGAATTTGAATGTACAAGCCTTAGTGGCTGGGGTTTCTTTTCTGGTGGAATCGAAGTTCCTTTGATGTAAGAACTATTTTTTTCCATTTATATCCCCCAAACCTAACATAGTGTACAGGTACATAGTAGGTACTTTATAACTACTTGTTGGCTAGTTAATTTATTGGTACATCAATATATGTGTATTGGAGAGACACTATTATTTTGACCCAGAGTTGAACGGGAAGGGGGAAGAAGCAAGATTTGAAAATTATGTTCAGAACTTTGATGATCCCAAACTCCACTCCAAAACAAAGGCTCATCTTTTAAAGTAATAAATCTCCCCTAAACTATCTGAGACAGTACAGACTACCCCCCAACAAACCATGGAGAGCTATGTAATTGGCATGAGTAAGCTATAGACAATAATCAACAAAAAATCAGGCAAAAAACACATCGAATATATTATCAGAAAAAATGTATGATTAGAAAAGGAAGTGGGTCAGCTATGGAACAAGGACAAGACTTGATCAATGAACAAAGCCATGCACTCCACTGTTATCCACAGAATGTCAAGAGATCTATAGGAAGGCTCTATGAAATATTACAAATAACTGCCATTTTATTTTTTTCAGTACTAATAGCTAGTATTCCTATAGAATTTAAAGTTTGCAAAGCACTATGCACCTTTCACACATATATGCAACATTCACATGTATATTGTATAACAATAATTATGTGTATATAATGCTTATGTACATGTATAGTGCAACAATATTCATTATATGCATGTATTATACCAATCACATCTATATGTAATATTTACATACTTTAATGTATTGTCCCACTTGATCTTCACAACAACCCTGGAAAATAGGTGTTATTTTTATACTCATTTTTTTAAATTAAATTTTTTATATTTAGTTTACAACACTCAGTTCCACATGATCCTGAGTTCCAGATTTTCTTCCCTCCTCATCTCCCCCTCCCCAAGATGGCATGGAATCCGATATATCTTCTACATATAACTTTGCATTAAACTTATTTACACAATAGTCAAGTTGTAAAGAAGAATTATGACCAATGGAATGAATAAGGAGAAAGAAGAAACAAAAACAAACAAAAAAAGAAATAAAAAGGAAAGCAAATAATTTGCCTCAATCTGCATTCAGACTCCATAGCTCTTTCTCTGGATGGAGCTAGCTCTCTCCATCATGAGTCTTTTGGAGTTGTCTTTGAACCTTGTATTGCTGAGAAGATCTATCAGGGTTAGTCATCACAGAATCCATATATATGTGGTTGTATATAATGTTCTTCTAGTTCTGCTCAGCTCACTCAGCATTATATCATATAGGTATTTCCAGGTTATTATGAAGTCCATGTCTTCCCCATTTCTTGTAGCACAATAGTATTCCATTATATTCACATACCACAACTTGTTCAGACATTCCCCAATTAAAGGGCATCCCCTTGATTTCCAATTCTTTGCTACCACAAAAAGAGCTGCTATAAATATTTTTGTACATATGGGTCCTTTTCCCACTTGTGTGATCTCTTTAGGATACAGCCCTAGGAGTAGTATTGATGGGTCAAAGGGTATGAATGTTTTTGTAGCCTTTTGGGCATAGTTCCAAATGCTCTCCTGAATGGCTGGATCAGTTCACAACTCTATCAACAATGTAACAGTGTTCCAATTTTCCCACATCTTCTCCAGTTTATCATTTTCCAGTTTTGTCATTTTAGCCAATCTGATAGGAGAGATATGGTACCTAGGAATTATTTTCATTTGCATTTCTCTAATCAGTAGTGATTTTGAGCATTTTTTTCATATGCCTATAGATATCTTTAATTTCTTCCTCTGAAAACTGCCAGTTCATATCCTTTGACCATTTCTCAATTGGAGAATGACTTGTATTCCTATAAATTTGGCTCAGTTCCCTGTATATTTTAGAGATGAGGCCTTTATCAGACACACTAGTTATAAAGATTTTCTCCCAATTTTCTGCTTCCCTCCTAATCTTTGTTGCATTGCCTTTTTTAAACAAAAACTTTTCAACTTAACATAATCAAAATTATCCATATTGCATTTTGTAATGCTCTCTATCTCTTGTTGTTTCAGGAATTTTTGCTTTCCCATAAGTCTGATAAGTAAACTATTCCTTGCTCTCCTAAATTGCTTATAGTATCAGCCTTTATTCCTAAATCATGAACCCATTTTGACTTTATTTTGGTATATGGTGTAAGATATTGGTCTATCCCCAGTTTCTGCCCTACCATTTTCCAATTTTCCCAGCAGTTTTTGTGAAATAGTGAATCCTTAGCCCAGAAGCTGGATTCTTTGGATTAATCAAAGAGTGGATTGCTATAGTCATTGACCACTGCATCTTGTGTACTTATCCTATTCCACTGATCCACAACTCTGTTTATTAGCCAGTACCAAATAGTTTTGATAACTGTTGCTTTATTGTACAGTTAATATCTGGTATGGCTAGGCCACCTTCCCTAGCATTTCTTTTCATTAATTCGCTAGTTATTCTAGATCTCTTGTTCTTCCAGATGAATTTTGTTATTATTTTATCCTGCTCTGTAAAATAATTTTTGGTAGTTTGATTGGTATGGTGCTGAATAAATAAATTAATTTAGGTAAAATTGTCATTTTTATTATATTAGCTCGGCCTAACCATGAGCAACTGATAGTTTTCTATTTATTTAGATCTGACCTTATTTGTGTGAAAAGTGCTTCATAATTATATTCATGTAGGCCCTATGTTTTTCTTGGCAGGTAGACTTCCAAATATTTTATAGTGTTTACGGTAACTTTAAATGGAATTTCTCTTTCTGTCTCTTGCTCTTGGGCTTTGCAAGTAATGTATAGGAATGCCGAGGATTTATGTGGGTTTATTTTATATTAAGTTGTTTATTATTTCAAGTAGTTTTTTTACTTGATTTTCTAGGATTCTCTAAGTAAATCATCATATTATCTGCAAAAGTTATAATTTAGTTTCTTCTTTGCCTATTCTAATTCCTTCAATTTCTTTTTCTTTTTTTTTATTTCTACAGTTAACATTTCTAGTACCAAATTGAATAATAGAGGTGATAATGGACATCCTTGTTTCACCCCTGATCTTACTGGGAATGCATCTAGCTTATCCCCATTACAAATATTGCTTGTTGATGGTTTTAGGCAGATACTATTTATAATTTTAAGGAAGGCTCCATTTATTCCTGTGCATTCTAGTGTTTTTAATAGGAATGGGTGTTGTATTTTGTCAAAGGCTTTTTCTGCATCTGTTGAGATGATCATATGGTTTCTGCTAGTTTTGTCATTGATATGATCAATTATGCCAATAGCTTTCCCAATATTGAACCAGCCTTGCATTCCTGGAATAAATCCTACCTGGTTGTAGTGTATTATTCTCAAAATAAGTTGCTGCAATCTTTTTGCTAATATTTTATTTAAAACTTTTGCATCAATATTCATTAGGGAAATTGGTCTATAATTTTCTTTCTCTGTTTTGACTCTTCCTGGTTTGGGTATTAGTACCATATTTGTGTCATGAAAATGATTTGGTAAGACTCCTTCACCTATTTTCCAAATAGTCTAAGTTAAGTATAGGAATTAATTGTTCTTTAAATGTTTGACAGAATTCACATGTAAAACCATCTGGTCCTGGAGATTTTTTCCTAGGGAGTTCATTGATGACTTGCTCAATTTCTTTTTTATGAGATGGGATTATTTAGGTATTTTACTTTCTCTTCTGCTAACCTGGGCAATTTATAGTTTTGTAAATATTCATCCATATCCCTAACATTGTGAAATGTATGGGCACACAATTGGGCAAAATAATTCCTGATTAATGTTTTAATTTCCTCTTAATTGAAGGTGAATTTTTGATACTGGTGATTTAATTTTCTTCTTTCTTTTTTTTCCCTTTTTTAAAATCAAATAGACCAAAGGTTTATCAATTTTATTGTTTTTTTTCCCATAAAATCAGTTCTTGGTTTTGTTTATTAATTTAATAGTGTTCTTGATTTAAATTTTATTAATCTCTCCTTTGATTTTCAGTATTTCTAATTTGGTATTTATTTGGGGATTTTCAATTTGTTCTTTTTCTAGCTTTTTCAGTTGCATGCCCAATTTCATTGATCTCCGTTTTCTCTATTTTATTCATGTAAGCATTTAGAGATATAAAAATTCCCCTAAGAACTGCTTTTGATTCATCCCGTAAGTTTTGGTTATGTTGTCTCATTATTGTCATTCTCTTGAATGAAATTATTAATTGTTTCTATGATTTGCTCTTCGGCCTGCTCATTCTTTAGAATTAGATTATTCCATTTCCAATTAATTTTTAGCTTATTATTCCATCATGATCTGAAAAGGATGCTTTGACTACTTCTGCCTTTCTACACTGGATTGTGAGGTTTTTATGCCAGAGTACATGGTCAATTTTTGAGTATGTGCCATGTACCACTGAGAAAAAAGTATATTCCTTTTTATCCCCATTCAGTTTTCTCCAGAGGTCTACCATATCTACCTTTTCTAAAATTCTATTCACCTCCTCAACTTCTTTCTTGTTTATTTTGAGGTCAAATTTATCAAGTTCAGAGAGGGGGAGGTTGAGGTCCCCCATTATTATAGTTTTGCTGTCTTTTTCTTCCTGTAACTCCCTTGACCTCTCCTCTAGGAATTTGCATGCTATACCACTTGGTGCATATATGTTAAATAATGATATTGCGTTGTGTTTGTGGTGGTGTCTTTTAGCAGGATATAGTGTCCTTTATCTCTTTTACTTAGATCTATCTTTGCTTTTGTTTTGTCTAAAATTAGGATTGCTACACCTGCTTTTTTTACTTTAGCTGAAACACAATATATTCTATTCCAGCCTTTTACCTTTACCCTGTGTGTATCCCCCTGTTTCAAATATGTTTCTTGTAAACAGCATATTGTAAGATCATGTTTTTTAATCCATTCTGTTGTCCACCTCTGTTTTATGGGAGAGTTCATCCTATTCATGTTCACAGTTATGATTACTATCTGTGTCTTTTTTCCATTCTATTTTTCCCCTGTTTATGCTTTTCTTTCTCCCTTCTCCGTTCCAGTCCTGAACAGAGTTTTGCTTTTGACTGCCGCCTTCCTCAGTTTACCCTCCTTCTTGATTCTCCTCCCTTCCCTTACCTTTTTCCCCTTGCTACTTCTTCTCTCCCTTCTGACCACCCCTTCCCTTTTCTTTCTCCTTTCCCCTCCTACTGCCTGTAGGACAAGTTTGATTTCTATACTTCTCAGGTCATTTTATTCCCTTCTTGAACCAAATCCAATGAGAGTAAAGCTCAAATACTGCTCCTCTCCTTCCCTTCTTTCCCTCTATTATAATGTGTTTTTGTGCCTCTTCATGTGATGTAATTTACCTTTCTCTGCTACCTCCTTACCTCTTCTCCCAGAACCATTGCTTTATATCTCTTAATTATATTTTTTATCATTATATTGGTTATTTTATACTGACACCCACAGTCTATGAATATCCTTTTCAATTGTCATAATAACTATACTATTCTCAAGATTGACATATATATAAAACATATATAAAACAAAATAATCCTATATAAGGATGTAACTAATTAGTCTTATTGATTAACTAGGGGTTTTTACCCATTTATCTCTTTATGTCCCTCTTGAGTTGTGTATTTGAAGATCGAATTTTCCATCGAGCTCAGACCTCTTCATCATGAACATCTGAAATTCCCTTATTTCATTAAATGTCCATCTCCTTGCCTGGAAATTGTGTTCAGTTTTGCTGGGTAGTTGATCCTTGGTTGTAACCCAAGTTCCTTTGCCTTTCAGAATATCATATTCCAATTTCCCCTGTCATTTAATATAGAAGCTAAAAGACCCAGTTTGATTCTGACAGTAGTTCCATGATATTTGAATTGTTTCTTTCTAGCTGCTTGCGGTATTTTCTCCTTGACCTTGTAGTTTTGAAATTTGGCTGTAATATTTCTTGGAGTTTTCAATTTGGGGTCTCTTTCAGGAGGTGATCAGTGGATTCTTTCAATGACAATTTTACCTTCTGGTTCTAGGACCTCGGGGCAATTTTCCTTAAGGACTTCATCGAAGATACTGTCCAGGCTCTTTTTTTCAACATAGCTTTCAGGTAGACCAATAATTCTTAGATTGTCTCTCCTGGATATATTTTCCAGGTGAGTTGTTTTTCCAATCAGATATTTCACATTTTCTTCTATTTTTTCATTCTTTAGATTTTGTTTGACTGATTCCTGATGTCTCATAGAGTCATTAGCTTCTACTCGCCCAATTCTAATTTTTAATGTATTGTTTTCTTCCTTTAGCTTTTCTATCTCCTTTTCCATTTGGTTGATTTTACTTTTCAATGAGACATTTTCTTCATTTATTTCTGATTCTCCTTAAACATTTCACCAATTTTACTTTTTAAAGATTTGTTTTTATCAGTGAATTTTTTTTCCATTTTTTCTTTCACCTCCCTAATTTGGTTTTTAAAGTCCTCCTTGAATTTTTCCAGGAATGCTTTTTAGTCTGGAGACCAGTTTACTTTCCCTTTTGGGAATGTAGGTATGGTGTCTATGCTGTCCTCTTCTGAATTAGTATTTTGATCTTCCCTGTCTCCATGATATGAATCAATGGTCTTTGGCTTTTTAGCGTGTTTTTTCATGGTGTTATTTTTCCTCCTGGCTTCTAAAGTGGATCTTCTTTTTCTGAGGCTCGGGGGGCTCTGTCCCAAGTTTCTTGTGTTGGGATCTAGCTTTGTGTTCTATGGCGTCTGGTTTCATGAGGTATGAGGGAGGGGTGGTCTGGCTGCTGGCAGTCTCCTCTTCCCCTAGGACTGCTCTACAGCAGAAGTGGTCTCAGCTGTTGTCTGTGTTGGTGTCTGCCACTTTCCTTGGCTGTTAAAAGCCACATCTGAGGTCCTGGCATGGTGTTTGTTAGCTCCATCCCCCGGGGCTTGTTACTCTCATTGTTTTACTGAGGTGAAGGCTACTGGGACACCTCTCTTCCTGCACTAGTCTCCTTCTACCACAACAAGCAAGGTCCTCTCCCCAACTTCTCTCACTACTGAAGCCCCCTTTCTGGCTCCTCTGTTTCTCCTGAGGTAGTCTCTGGGTTTATTCAAGGGAGGGATGAGAGCCATTTTACCTGGCCATCATGGCTCCCAGAAGTTCAAGAAGGTGAGTTTCAAACCTTTAGACTGTGGGTTGGAGGCCTCTGGGCTACCTGCTCCTGCAGCTGCAGGCTCTGTGCTTCTACAGACTCCTGTCCTGGGTTGAGAGGCCTGGGGCTCCATCTTGGCTATAGCCTGTACTTCCACCCTGGGCTTGTTTCTGCTCCGGCATTTTGCTCACCCAGTGCTCTCCCAGACTGGCATGCTGGCTGGATTCCTTTGCTGTTCCTGGTTGATTTGCTCTGGTGCCCTTGAGTGTGCCTGGAGTACCTATCCTTTTCATTCTACTAGTGGCTTCTAACTCTCTCAAATCTGCTCAGATTCACTTTTTTAGACATATCTGGCAGAATTTGTGAAAGAGCTCCAGTAGTTCCTTCCTTTCACAGTGCCATCTTGGCTCCACCCCTCAATAGCTGCCATTTTAAGCAAAACAACTAAGGGGCTCATGAATCCATAGACAACAATGATTAATACTTTTCTGAAGTATTTCCCAGCAGTGCTGACAGGTATAATTCTTGATATGTAAACAATGTGGAAATGTTGCATGTCAGAACCAACTTAATATTTTTGTAAGGAAAGAAAAATTACAGCATCAAATAAAGCTTCCTGGCAACTTACACCCATTTGCTCTGAAGACATACATTAGTTCAGCTGACGTGAAATCCCTGTTGTTCAAAACAGCTTCTTGAAGATTCCAGATATTTGCTGTTCGCTCAGAAGAATGGGTAGTTATAGACTTTTTCACCTCCTTATCAATCATTTCATAAGCCAGCTGAGAAATGAATCTTTTAGATTTTGGTGTTACATTGAATCGCAGCCACACAAAAGCCCTCTCTCTCTCTCTCTCTCTCTCTCTCTCTCTCTCTCTCTCTCTCTCTCTCTCTCTGTCTTTGTCTCGCACACACACACACACACACATGCACACACACACACACATACTTGTCATATTTGAACAAGATACTGATGGTAATGAATGCTACTGTTTCTATGCATGATATATGACTGTGATAGCCAAGTCCAATGTATGACTGATTTATAGGTTTTTCTTGCTTTGCTCTCCTTGTCATTTATCCAGTGGTTACTAATTCTTTTTTAAAAAAAACCCATTGTTGCTACTTGGAGTTTATCCTCCTTGATTCACAGACTGTGTAAACTCAATTAGTTTGCAAACTGGGCTGGTTACTCCATGGCTATAACTTCTCAGAGCTGTCCTTGGATGGCTGATCTTTTGGACCTTCCTCTTTGGTGAGTTTCTCCAGTGTTTCTCTAACATAAATCTAAACAACTTTATCTTGAAATATAGGAGCCACTGTTAAATACATGTCAAGCTCATCAGATTTGGGTTTCAGTCAACATGGCTAAGATTCTGGTAGACTGGCCATGATCCAGGACTTCATTTTCAATAATCCCATTCTGTAATCTGATGTTAAGTATAATGTGTAGATGATAGTGATGAAATGGTCCAGATCCCTGGATATTTCATCAATGACATGGAAATACTAGCTTTTGCAATCTATAACTATCAAATTTTCTAGGATTCTATACATACATCCAAATCATATTTAAAGTGCAAATATGGACTAAGATTACCATCAATTCATTCAGCTTTACTTGGCTCAAAGCTAATTTGATTCATATCAAAAAAAATTCGCAATTCAGTGCCAAACATCATGGTAAGAGCAAGGTAGGTAGCAACAGAATCAAGAAATGGATTCTTTGTCCTCCAGAAGATTGCAATTTAATGGGAAGATGAACTTTTGATTCAGAAAACAAATATTAAGTACCACTTGTTCAAAATATACATAGACATATATAAAATGAAACATAATATGAGACGTGCACAGTAGAAGCATCATTCCAGGCTTGCAGCTGGGGAAATCATATAGTGTCTTCAACTGTAATGGGGGGGGTAATTTTTTTTAATCTGAAGAATATTTCTGGAACTTTTACAAAACTTTAAGACATTGTTCATAATTTAACCCACTAACACTTACGTAAGAATGCACATGATAAATCCCTACTAGAATTCCTTGCCAGGAAAAAGTCTCTAGACAAATTTGTATGTTTTCTTTCATTAAACAATGACAACTACATAACACAAGATGTTTATGTTTCACCTTAGTTTCCAGGAAGGAAAGAACTAAATATGGTGCTCAACTTCAGAAACTAATTCATCCCAGGTGCCTAAGTACATCTATATCTTTGCTCTTCTTGAATTTTGTTTAATATTTAATTACATGTGTTTTAAGGTTGTTTACCACTTGAAATCCTTTGTGGAAGTAGGCTGGCTGGATTTAAGAAGAAAACTTACTAATAGAGATATACAAAATGAAGTTCATCAGAAGGCAGTAGGTACTCCTCCCTCTCCCTCATTATAGATTTTCGATTAAATAAGCACTTGTTGTGGATTTTATAGTGAAGAGTATTTTCCAGGCATAGATTAGACTAGATGTATACTAATGTTTGTTTCAACTCTGAAATTACAAAGAAAAAGAAGTTCTGGGGCAGGGGGAGAAAGATGAAAACACAAATTATATAAATATATAAACATACATATATTCCATAAATGTTTATTTATCACATAATAATAATAGCTAGCATTTATGTAACAGGTAATGTGTGCCAGGTACTGTGCTAAATACTTTATAATTATTATCTCATTTGATTTCTCACAACAACTCTGGGAGGTAGGTGCTATTATTTTCCCCCTTTTTACAGATAGAGAAACTGAGACAAACAGAGTTAAGTGACTTGTCCAGGACCAACAGCTAGTAACATCTGAGACTGGATTTGAACTCAGGTCTTCCTGACTATAAGACCAGAGATCTGCTCATTGCCCTAGCTACCTTTAATATGTTTGTCTCTTTAAGGGGAATCTGAAGAATTATAGGTAGTCAGAAATTTAGAATTAAAAGGACTGCAGAGCTTATCTATTTCCACTTTGACCTATAGAGTCTCTTCTCTTCCTGACAGGCTTTTATCTAGTTTCTTCAGCTTAAAGTCTTCTAGTGGTGAGCAGTTAATAGATCCCCAGGTAATCTGTTCTACTTTTGGACAGCACTAATTGCTATAAAGTGTTCTTTTTGTGTGTGTATTTTGTTTTGTTTTCTCACTCTATACTGAAACTTACCTCCCTGTAACTTCCACAGATTTGTCTAAGCCTTCTTCTGCATGACAAGTCTTCAGAGGAAAGGCAACTATCATATCCTTCCCAACACTTATCTTCTTTAAGTGAAACATCCCAAACTCCTTCAGTTAATCCGTGAGTGGCATGGTTTCTTGGTTTTTTTTTTTTTTTTTGTCATTCTGGTTCTCTCATCTATACATGACCCAGGTTATCAATGTCTCTTCTGCAAGGCAGCTCACAGAATTGGGCAAAAGGGACTGTGTTTATCTCATGACAGATTTTAAGACTACTACCACCATGTAAAAATGAGCTAGCCTACAATGTAATGGACGAATGAGGTTTTAACAAATACTTATTAAGCACTCTAGGGCCCTGACAGTAAATCTAATTGAGAAGACAATATATAGATACATGAATAGTTAAGTAACAATAAAATATATAATTATCAAGGCAAGAGGCCATTATGAGACATGATAAGGCAGCATTTGATTAGGGACTAAGTAACTGATCCCAGCACTAAATGCTTTATGGAATGGAGAAATCATTTTAGGTTTGGGATGGTTAAAGAGTCACCATGAAGGAGGAGAGAATTGAGCTGGTCCTTCAGTGGTAGAATTGGGGGAGGTAGAAAATAAGAAAGAAAATATGTCAGGTAAAGAGAAAGGCTGGAGAAGATTCAGAGGTAGAAATACACATGGTAGACTGTGAGCTCCTTGAGATCAAAGTATTTCTTTATGCCTTTCCTTGTATCCTCAGTGCCTAGCTTAGCAACTACCATATAGTAGATGCTTAATCAGTACTTCCTGATTGACTGACTGATATATTTGGGATAAAGTGAGCTGACCAGCATGATTCTAATCGTAGGTTCATGAAAGTGAGAAATATTGTCTTTATCTAGTAATCAAAAATTAATTCAGAGGAAACATTGGAGAGAGAACTGATTTCCTATTTTAAGACTCTGCATATTATTTTTTGTGAGTCAAATTTTTTATTTAATATTTTTTGGTTTTCAGCACTGATTTTCAGAAGAGTTTGAATTGCAAATTTTCTCCCCATTTCTACCCTCCCCGCCACTCCAAGATGGCATATATTCTGATTGCCCCATTCCTTCCTCAGCCCTCCCTTCTGTCACACCACTTCCCCCATCCCCTTTTCCTTTACTTTCTTGTAGGGCAAGATAGATTTCTATGCCGCGTTGCCTGTACATCTTATTTCCTAACAGCACGCAAAAAAACATTTTTTGAACATCTGCTTTTAAAACTTTGAGTTCCAAATTGTCTCCCCTCTTCCCCCTCCACCCTCTCTAAGAAGGCAAGCAACTCAACATAGGCCACATGTGTATCATTATGTAAAACCCCTCCACAATACTCATGTTGTGAAAGACTAATGATATTTTGCTCCTTCCTATCCTATCCCCCTTTGTTCAATTTTCTCCTTTGACCCTGTCCCTTTTCAAAAGTGTTTGCTTTTGATTACCTCCTCCCCCTATTGGCCCTCCCTTCTATCATTCCCCCCCCCTTTTTATCTCCTTACTCCTTCTTTCCTGTGGCATAAGATGCCCAATTGAGTGTGTGTGTTATTCCTTCCACAAGTCAAATCTGATGAGAGCAAGATTCATTCATTCCCCCTCACCTGCCCCATCTTCCCTTCCAGCAGAACTGTGCTTTCTTGCCACTTTTATGTGAGATAATTTACCCCATTCTATCTCTCCCTTTCTCCCTCTCTCAATATATTCCTCTCTTATCCCTTAATTTGATTTTATTTTTTTAGGTATCATCCCTTCATATTCAACTCCGCTGTGCCCTCTGTGTGTATATATATATAGATATAGATATAGATAGATATAGATATAGATATCTATAGATATCTATATCTATAGATAGATAGATATAGATATCTATATATATATCGATATCTGTATCGATATATAGATACATATATACATATATATATATATATATGTATATATGTATATCCCTTCAGCTACCCTAATACTGAGGTTTCATGAATTATATACATCATCTTTCCATACAGGAATGTAAACAAAGCAGTTCAACTTTAGTAAGTCCCTTATGATTTCTCTTTCTTGTTTACCTTTTCATTCTTGTCTTGATTCTTGTGTTTGAAAGTCAAATTTTCTTTTTTTTCATTTTTTTAAATTTTAATTTATTGTTAACATGTTTGGTTTTCAGCATTGATTTTCACAGGCGTTTGAATTACAAATTTTCTCCCCATTTCCTCCCCCCCCACTCCAAGATGGCGTACACTCTGGTTGCCCTGTTCCCCAGTCTGCCCTCCCCTCCGTCACTCCATTCCCCTCCCATCCCCCTTTCCCTTCCTTTCTTGTAGGGCAAGATAAATCTCTATGCCCCATTGCCTGTGCATCTTATTTTCTAGTTGCATGAAAAAAAAAACTTTTTTACTTTTGAACATCTATTTTTTTAAAACCTTG
>CM053622.1:121385338-121432231 GCA_028646595.1 Phalanger gymnotis
ATCAGGGCAGTTCTCCTTGATAATTTCTTGAAAGATGATATCTAGACTCTTTTTTTGATCATGGCTTTCAGGTAGTCCAATAATTTTTAAATTCTCTCTCCTGGATCTATTTTCCAGGTCAGTGGTTTTTCCAATGAGGTATTTCACATTGTCTTCCATTTTTTCATTCCTTTGGCTCTGTTTGATAATATCTTGATTTCTCATCATGTCACTAGCTTCCACTTGCTCCAATCTAATTTTTAAGGTAGTATTTTCTTCAGTGGTCTTTTGGACCTCCTTTTCCATTTGGCTAATTCTGCCTTTCAAGGCATTCTTCTCCTCATTGGCTTTTTGGAGCTCTTTTGCCATTTGGGTTAGTCTATTTTTTAAGGTGTTGTTTTCTTTATTATACTTTTCAGTATTTTTTGAGTCTCTTTTAGCAAGTCATTGACTTGTTTTTCAGAGTTTTCTCTCATCATTCTCATTTCTCTTCCCAATTTTTCCTCTACTTCTCTAACTTGCTTTTCTAAATCCTTTTTGAGTTCTTCCATGGCCTGAGACCAGTTCATGTCCCTCTTGGAGGTTTTTGTTGTAGGCTCTCTGACTTTGTTAACTTCTTCTGACTGTATGTTTTGGTCTTCTTTGTCACCAAAGAAAGATTCCAAAGTCTGAGTCTGAATCTGAGTATGTTTTCACTGCCTGGCCATGTTTCCAGCCAACTACTTGACCGTTTAGTTTTTTGTTGGGGTATGACTGCTTGTAGAGTATAGAGTACTTTGTTCCAAGCTTGAGGGGCTGTGCTATTGTTTTCAGAGCTTTTTTGTACTCAACAAGGTCTGCCACACCAGTGGTCCTCTTCCCCCAAGAACTGCCAACCCAGGCCACAACTAAGATCTGAGCAGGCTCCGAACTCCCACTCAGATCCACCACTTAATTCCTCCCACCAGGTGGGCCTGGGGCCAGAAGCAACTGCAGCTGTAGTTCTATAGCTGTACCACCTCAGCTGCCCCCAGGGTGGTAGCCAAACCACAAACTCCTTTCATGCTGTCCTGGAAGTTTTTTCCCATTAACCTTCTCTGTTGTCTTTGGTATTTGTGGGTTGAGAAGTCTGGTAATTGCCACAGCTCACTGATTCAGGGAGCTAGGTCCTGTTCCACTTGGCTCCTGGTCTGGTTTATCCAGGCGCAGCCCACACTGGGCTTTGCTCCACTCCATTCCCAGCTCCGTACCATAGACCTTACCCAGCGACCATCCAGTCTATCCTGGGCTGCAGCCCTGCTTCCCTCTGCTATTTTGTGGGTTCTACAGTTGTAGAATTTGTTCAGAGCCATTTTTATAGGTGTTTGGAGGGTCCTGGGGGAGAGCTTTAGGCACATCCCTGCTTTCTAGCTGCCATCTTGGCTCTGCCCCCCATGGAGAAAATATTAAAAGTTTTTGAGCAATATGATGAAATCAATGTCTTTGTTAGAAATTAGCAAATATTTGCGAGAAAGATTAGAGAAGAAAGACAGACAAATTAGCAAGTTTTTGCAAACATATAGCAATGGCATGATGAGGGCCTGGACCAGACAATGGAGATGAAAAGGTAATACTCTTCAAGAATTAGTGAAATGATGGGAGTAGTCCCTACTTGCTGATAACTCTCGGCTCATCCCTTCCTCAACCATATGGCATCAAAATAGTAAATAGAAAAGGAAACGTAATATCGTTAGCTATAATCCTAACATGTGACTATCAAGGGATAATTAGAAAGTTTGCAATGAGAGGGTATTAATAGGGAGATATGATTCTAACAAGTCAAGTATATCCTCTATCCTTGCGTTTTCCTTTAACAATGATCAATATCAGTTGTACCTTATCTTCTTTAGCAGCATTTTAGATTTTCCCTGCTTCCTACAGGAAATCAGATTATTTACTCAACACAGTTAATTCTAAAAACTCAAGGGTCATTATTGCAAATATAGAACCCTTTGACCAAAAGTGTCTGGCATAAATATAACCATCTGTGCCAGTCTATTATTTTGTCCAATAACTATTTTGTGAAACTATCAACTGCATTTTTCATAGCACCAGAGTTCATCTTACTATCTGGATGAAAAACTACAGACTTTATAAAAATGATCTATTAGAATTAGCCTCATATTTCTTAAAACATTCATTCTTATAACCTTAATCTTCCCTAGAAGAGTTATTTATTCTCTCCTGTATTTTTCTTTTAATTTCTCAATTAAACGCAATTTTATCAATAACAATTGAATGTGAAACCAATTAAGAAACCACAATATTCCTTTTTAAAGCTAGGTGGCCTCTTTAAATTAATAAACCTTTATATTTCCTAGTTGATTTCCTTTATATTCACTTATATATTTGCTAAACTTTATATTTCCCACAAAATAATTCCCAAAGTCTTATAGAGCTACTAAAATATGATATCTTTAAAAAAAACTGGGCATTATTTAGAATTTCCAAAACTAACATTAAGTATACAATGTTCAGTTGTAGATTAGCTATTATACTTCTGAAGAAAATTCCACTGTCTCGAGATGTGTTTTGCATGGCACAGAGGCATCTCAAAATATGAAGAAACATTGTCTCTCTACAAAGTTTGTTAAGAAAATGAATATTGTTCCTGTGTCTACCATGTATATGCTGCACTTCTGTTATTTCCAATCCTACACTATACTCTTCTCCAAAAGATAATCACTTAAATGTTTGCATTGTTGTTATTGGCCACTATGATCTGGAATTTGTGTCACCAATCTAAATGTAAATCTACAACAGCACTATGTGATCAAAAACACACGAATGCCTGCTTCCTAGAAATTTCATCTAAAAGCAATATTATGAATGTTATTAAGGCAGCTTAGCCAACTTTCTGGCTAATGTTAAGCACCAATCTGTGCAGAGCCTCTTCATTAGATAAGCAGGTATATCGGAAATAAGACCTCCTAAACTAGTGTTTACAATAAAGAAGCAATACTTGAGAATCAAAAACCCCTTTTAAAATCTTATTCAATCAGCTAAGCTGGTCATCATATAGAGAAGATGCTTCTGAGGTTAAGAGGGAGCAAAAAGAGATAAATTAAGAATAAGACCTAGTTGTTCATACCTTTGTTCAAGGTATCTGCCTATGTCAAATGGGCAGAAGAAAAAGGTTTATCTAATTTTCATACCAGTGATCCGTCTAAAGAAAGAAATGATTGGCATTACTAATGATATGGTATCTGTCCAATGATCTTTTGGAATGGTTTTCAAGATTTAAATATTCATAGAATTTAACAGTGGTAGAGAATCATTATAAGATTAGTAAATGAGGCATGGCTAAGTAATCGTATCTCCATGATTTAGGTGTTTTAAGTGTTTGCTGTTGGGTAGACAGGATGAGGGCTGAGACTGGGCAACAGAAATTGAAAGAAAGACATTTTGAGAATTAGTAAAATGACATGCGTAGTCATTGTTTTGCTAATAAAACTCAGTTCATTATTTTTCTGTTGTTCAGCTACCTTACTGATACAAGTATGCTAGAGTCAGCTTGAATTGGCTTGTAACAGCTGCTGTTAAATCTTCAGTGTGAGTATATACCCTCCAGAAATCAACAAATGCTGATCAGGGTTTGATTTATTGTTTTTTGTTTTGTTTTGTTTTGTTTGTTTTTTGAGGGGGGAAAGGCAAGGCAATTGGGGCTAAGGGACTTGCCCAAGGTCACACAGCTAGTGTGCCAAGTATCTGAGGCCCGATTTGAATTCAGATCCTCCTGGCTCCAGGGCTGGTGCTCTACTCACTGCCCCCTGGTTTACTGTTTTGCTGATTGTCTTTATTTTATTTAAGAAAATAATGGGCAAAACGTTGATGCAGATTAAACTTAAAAGCATGCCATAGATACATTTTTACCCTCCTTGGAGACCCAGTTGTTAAACATTCACCAGCACACACACAGAGGGTTGTTAAGAGGATCAAATGAGTTTATTATTATTAATTAAATTGATAAATTAAACATAAATATTAACTAATAGGATAATTAGAAATTAAATTATCATAATTAGTATTCATCTTACTAAGGAACAGGATGCAAATTTATATTTCATTAAAATGTTATCAGAATTTCAGAACTGACCCCAGAAGACACTGAGTAGAACCTATACCTGAACAGAAATCTCACCAACGATATCTCAAAAAAAATGATCAACTGACCTCACTGGAAGCTGTCTAATTAAAGGGAAACTCATTACTCTCAAAGGCCCCCATCCTGCTTTAAGGTCGCTCTAAGTGCCTTTTCCTCATATCAAACTAAATCTACCCTCTCTGAATTTCTTCTGCTTTGCTCCTAATTCTACCATCTGGAGCCAAATAAAGCAGTCAAATCTCCCTCTCACAAGACAGTATTTCAAATACTTGAAGACAGGTATAGTGCGTGTTCCAAGTCCTCTCATCTCCATGTTAAACATCTCCATTTCTTTCAACCATCTATCCCCATAAGGCACAACGTGCAGACACCCTGGTGCTTCAGCTGGCCACTGCCCTCGCTGAAATGTGGTGCCCAGAACTGTACACAGTACTCCCTGGGTGGCCTAACCAGGGCAGGCTACAGTGGGATTATCACTTCTCTAGCCTTGGAAATCATGTTTCTAATTATTGCCACCTAAGATTACATTACTTTTTTTTTTCTTCTGTGTCCTACCGTTGAAGCTTGAAGTCCAATAAAACTCACAGGTTTTTTTCCTCCTCTTGTGAATCTTTAGGAAAATATTTACCAAGGTTAATTGGATTCTTTCTCTTTCTAGCCTAGCTCTTATCATTACTATATGTGAATTTCGGATATAAAAATCTCTGATACAAATCCTGTTTTCCAGCATCATCGTCCAAACCAGTGAATTAGTGCATATTCTTGCAGTTCTCTTCTAAAACTCCTACTTTGCTTCCATTGAAAGAAGGGATTAAAATACCACTTCCTCCTTTAAATTCTTCAGTTTTGGGCTTAAGACATTACAACACCTAGCAATGCTTTTTAGCTGCCCTGCACATATAGTCCTTGGACTGAACATATATCAATCTGTGTTCATATGTGAACCAGTTGGAGAATTCAGGGGCTTGCTAAAGCTGTCCACATACCACCTAGCAAAGAAAAAAAAAAAGTAAAATTGACTACAGATTCCCCTACTGAACACCTATTTGAGCATGTGATTCTGATGCAAATTGGGAAAATTCCTTCCTGCCCTCTCCACCCCCAGAGAAGTTACTACTTCCCTCAAATGCACAATGTTTTTAATTTCCTAGCAGGTACCCAAGCTTAGCTAACACTTTTAGAACACATGGAGAATTAAAGTATATAGGACACTCCCCTTAATCTAACAAATGATTGTTCTTTTAAAAAGGATAACCAGAAAGCTTATTTAATGAATTTCCTAATTATTATTCTCTATTCTAATCTCTGTCCATATGGACAGAAACTGAAGAAACTTGGAACCCAGTGCTATCAACCAAAAATCATCTCATTAGAAATGTATGTTGAGGGCAGAAAAAAGCATTTCGTATCATTGTCACACTCACATGGATCTGTTCATGTATTCCTCTGGCAAGTATGAAAGTTCATCTCTTAAACTCCAGGATATAGAAATAGCCAGTAAGTGACTTCTTTGAAGCCTCAATTGTTCCAGGGCACATTACAACAAACAGGGCATTTCCGATAAAAAAGAACTGGGCTATTATGGCTTTGGTTAGGAAAAAAAAACAAAAAAAATTAGATATAAAATGTACTCTCTTCTCACTTTCTTTTTCCCCTCTCTACTAGCAAATGTACATATTAATCCATTTTTCATTTTCTTTGAGGAAGGGCAGGGAAGTAGGTAGTAAAGCTGCCCTTCAAAACACCTGGCATAATAAAGTTGCATATCTTAAATTGTTTCGCAGTGCTTGGAGTCATCCACCACCGTGGAATACAATCAGAATGGCTAGGGGAGGAAACTTTCCAGCTGATGGAACTTTGGAAAACCCTACAGGGCTGAGCCAGCCAGATGTAAGAACACGTATGTGCCCATAGATCTGAGGGCAGCAAATTAAGAGAACTATTTTCCTAGTTCAACATCCTATTATTTGCCCAGAAAAGATATCTCGAAGCTTGAACCCCAGAGATCTTGCTTTTTGTAGCCCTCTTCTTAGACCTTTCGATGATGAACAGTTCTGAGTCTTCTTCCTCTTTATAAATGACCTTCTGCCTCAGGTCTTTACATCTCCCTGCCCCTTTCTCTATCTTGATTTGTTCCCATGGGATTTTAACATATACCTGTACAAGAACTCCAATGTGGGGCAAGTATAGAGGATAGTACACAAATTACCAGCGGTTGTCCAATTATTACTCATATTGTGTCACATCCTTTGAAATCATTCAGTTTTATCGAGCTAGATATAGTCTATTAGTGGTCTAATAAAAAAAACTGCTTGGGTTGTGCTAAAAGGCTACCAATCAGACACCTAAGGTGATCTGGAACTCATTTGAGATCACCAGAGACATGTTAAATGATGGTCTTCAGGACTGCCGGAGATTTCTGAGTTAACACCCTGCAGAAAACTGACAGGGGACAGGTTACACACAGCTTTATCTTCAAAAGGGTTTTAGAAAGAAGGAGAAGTAGGAGAGAGATTACAAACACCTCTGGTGAGAATTCTTGATATGTGAGAGAGTTTCTACCCTGCTGTCAGAACTTTCCGTTCCCAACACTTTACTCTATCAAAATAGAGTCTTCTTCAGAGTGTAAAAACGTCAGGATATGGTGTTTCCATCAAAGAAAGGGGTAAATCTTGGCAGAGGCCCTAAGCTCCCACGATCTGACACTTTGCCAAAACTAAAAAGGAACCAGTCCTAGCATTCAAAAAATGGGCTTTTGGTGGGCTTGCACATGAACGAATCCATCCTGCTAACACTGAAGTGAGCCAAAATAAATACCAATTCTCCTCTGCCCTATACCTCTCCCTATCATGTGTAATTACACCGAAAACCAAGAAGAATATACCATCTGGGTCTTTCCCCCTAATCTCATAAAATCAAATGAATCTTCCACTTGGGGGGAAGTTAGCTTCACAGTGGCTTCAGTTACAAAAATCATAGCCTGTCTTCAGCTACACATTTCTGATACTATTGTCAAAACAGAAAAGAGATATTGTTACATTGCTTGAACCTGAAATAAAGCTGTATTTACAAGACAAAAAACATGGTAGGGAGATATTAAGTGATGTGGCTGAATATGAATTTGCATTGTCTAAACCTGCTCTAGTATTCTCTTTTTTCCCCCCTCTTTGACTTCCTGATGGGAATTTCCAGATAAAACTTCTTGGTTTGTTGTCAGGGAGCCTCATCCACATACTGCCTCACTTTTCCCTCTATTTCTAACTCCATAGATCAGAAAGTTTCTAGCTATTGTTCCTATTTCAGGAAATGATGATGATGATGATGGTGATGCTGCAGCTGTTGCTATAAACTAAAACAAATATAAAGCCTAGTGAGTTTTACATTTAATGTCCCAACAGAGAAGTTCATTAAGAACTTAAATAATAGATTTGGAGCTAGAAAAAACTTTAGAGGCTATCTTATCCGGTGCCTTCATTTTACAGATAAAGTACCTGAGACCTGTGAAAGTTAAGTGACTTGTCTAATGTCACACAAGCTGTAAGCAGCAGAACCAAATCCAGCACCCAGTACCTGCCTTTGATGTCATGAGCATTTGGAGATATCGCAGCAGTACTCGATTAATACTTTTTTAAAAAAAATGTAGTTTTTTTATTCAGTAAAATACTAGTCTGAAATAACTAATTTCCTCACTATTATAATTTCTTTCACTCCCTTCTCCAACCCCTTTTCCACAATATTCTTTGATGCCAACAGCGCTTATTACGCCACACTCTGTTTGATTAGAGAAGCAGGAAGTGACTGAGATCACTAACTGAGTCACGTACAGGTAACAGTTTTATTGTCCTAGATCAATTCTGATCTAATGGAAAACATAAAGACTTGAATCATATGAGGAGACTGAGAGAAATCTTGGTAATAAGATGCCTTAGGATCTAATATTTTGAAGCCTGAGTAGCAAAAGCGAAAAGTTCTGGATTTAGAAACTGAGGGCTTTATAACGTGGCCTACCAAGATCTTTTATCTGATCATGTCCAAGTAACCTAACCACTCTGATCCTTTTTATTCATCTGTAACCTAAAAGGGTTGGACTAGATTTAAGATCCTTTTTAATTCTACATGTTGTGTTTACATTTGAATGAATACAGTAATATCCATTAAAATATGAATTTGAAATATCTGGAAGAAAAAAGTCTAGAACTGGGCTTCTTAATTATTATTGTGTCATGGAGTCCTTTGGTAGTCTGTGAAGTCTCTTGATTCCTCAGATTTTTAAAAATTCATAACTGAAGGAAATGCTAAGGTTTTAAAGGTTAATGAAAATAAGAATGTCTTTTTCTCTATCCAAATTCAAGGAACTCCTAAAATCTGTACACTGATCTCTTGGGGGAAGGGCTGTGTGAACCCCAAACTAAGAACCTCTGGTTTAGAGAAATAGAAATTTTTAAGTAAATCTTTTCAAATTAACACTATGAGTCATGCAAAACAATGTAGCCAAAGCAGTGAAACAAACTGAGGGAGAAATGGGGAGAATCATGTGCCAGTCAAGTCAAATTAATACCCTTGATTTAGACCAGTTCCCAAAGAGACATAGCCCAGGACACTGAATCCAAGAGCCTCGGAAAGAACAGTGCCACCTAAACTATCAGATTTGCTTCCAGTCTAGGAGACACAGCCATCCATGAAAGGAACACTCATTATGGGGATGGGACCCACCTTTCTCATCACCACCAACACCAAGGGTTGACCAGTTGCCACACATGGGCATCTAAGCCTATGAGCTTGGTAGCAGCACCTTTCAGAACTGTTCCAAGAGTAGTCCCTGTGGCTATTATCCTAGAAAACAACCCCTATGAAGATATAACCTAGAAACTGCTTCTGTGGGTAGTGCAACCCCAAGTATCTTCAGCAGTCATAACTACTTGAAAACCCAGGAAAAAAGTTCCCACCACCAGAATTCTTGTCACCAAAGTCCTTGCCACTGGTTCAGCGTCAGAAACAGACATGATTTTATTAGTAGAAATGGTACCATAGACTGATAATCTTTTGCCACTGCATCCTAAAGACCACCCAGGTTAAACTTCCAATATATGTTGTCCGTTTCTTTAGAATGTGAGTTTCTTGAAAGCAAGTACTGTCTTTCCTTTCACCTCCAGCATTTAGCATAGTGCTTTGTGCATAAGAAGCATTCAATAAGTGTTTCCTCATTGATGCATTCATTCATTCAGAGATAGTTCCATAATGAGTTTATCAAGTTCTTATCCATTCTTTATGTTCTTAATTCTGACATCCTCAAAATAGCATTTGTTGACCAGGAAATAGAATAAGCATTTACATTGCACCTACTATGTGCCAGACACTGTGCTAAACACTTTTTATAAATATTTTTTTTCATTTGATCCTCACAACAATCCCATGAGGTAGATGCTTTTATTATTCTAATTTTATAGTTAAAGAAACTGAGGCAGACAGAGGTTAGATGATTTGCTCACAGTCAAAAAACTCCTAAGTGCCTGGGGTAATATTTGAACTCAGGTCTTGTTGATTCCAGGCCCAGAACTCTAGACTCTATTCAGAATGAGTTTTAATGTCACTATGTTATATATTCATGTCAAGCATCACCAAATGTGCCATTAAAGATAGCCAAAAGTTACTGGTTTTTTGGGGGATTATGAGAAAAAGAAGTTTCAACACCTACACATTCTGAGCATCCCAATGAAGGAATAGGGATGGGGATTAGAAATGTGATGTTATTGGTGTAGAATTCCCAGATGATAAAACTCTCCACCAGGGTAGGTTGGCCTCTTCCCTACAACTTCTAGTTGTTGAGAGTTGCCTAGAGCTTTGAGAAATGAAGTGACCGGTTTAAGGTCCCAATGAAACAACTGCCAACATACATGTGATCTTTGTTTAGTCTAAAATTGACAGTAGAAAATGGGGAGGGTAACACTTAGTATTTTGTAAAAGTTGAGTGTGGTGCATGTGACTCATGGCTATAATGGACAGGCCTTTAAAGCTATTGCTGCCATGATGTCTCTGGGTATAAATCATTATAGGTGTTAATGAGGGCTTTAGAAACTTCGCTTAGGCATTGGATACTGAAGAGTTAATGGCATTCTTGTGTCAACTAAGAAGGCTTAAGAAAAAAGAAAAAAACTCAAAGACATAATCACCAGATCTGCAATTTTAGCAATGTAAGTAGTGAGAGAAGTTTAAGAATTTTTGAAAAAGGAAGCATTAAGCTTTTTTCCAGCTCAAAGTCTATGATCCTTTGATAGATTGCTGTGTTTCCCCTGGCTATGTTTACCTTCTTGACACTAGCTCTGAAGTTCAGCAGTTAGTTGGCTTTCCATCCTGGCAGGAGAAGGATATATTTGTTTCTCATTAGTGAGCAACAGGACAACTTTTTGAGTCTGATATCAGCTCCATTTAGCCTGAATTTCCTCATACATATTTTGAAGGAAAGGATTTTAGAAGCTTCCAGATGACATAATGAATAGAACGTTGGGTTTGGAGTCAGGAAGGCCTGAGTAAAAATCCTGCCTAAGATATTAGTTAGTGACTTTGGGCAAGTCATTTAACCTCCCTGGGCCTCAGTTTCCTCAACCACAAAATAAGCTGGGATTGAACTAGATGGCCTCTGAGATCAGCTCTAGATTTAGGTTTCTATATTTCAACTTTGAAAGGTCCTACCAAGTTGAAAAGGCTTCAAGTATAGTCCTGGTGACGGGCTGTATGTGTGTCTGTCATCTGAGGTTTAGTTGAGCTAGCTTCAGAAGGGCTTATTATAAGCCTGGCTGCAGGCTGATGAATGCTTGGCATAAGAGCCTCTCATGACTTGTCTGCCAGTGTCATAGAAGGGTTATGATCTACATTGATAAGAAGATTTTCCATGCCAATACTAGAAATCTTGAAGTATTACAAGGTAAAGGTACATCATAGCATCTTGAAAAGTACCTCAGAGATCATATAGACTGACCTATACCAGAACAAGAATCCCCTTCTGCACTATACTCTATAATCCATCATGTAGCCTATATCCTGAAGACCTCCACTGTGAGAGAATCTACCACCTTCAAAGGCAGGCCATTGTCCCTTGGAGCAGCTCTATTTTTTATCTGTAAGTTTTCCCTTCCATTGAGCTGAAATCTGTCCCTCCCTGGGCAATTTCCACCCACTGCTCCTACTTTTGTCTTCTGAAGCCAAGGAGAAGGAGGTTATTCCCTCTTCCATGTAAAAGCCCTCCAAATATGAGGAGATAGCTATCCAGTCCTTTATCCCTTCTCGAAGACATTATATAGCGCTACATTTTTTTTCAACCAATCTCTGTGTCTTGATATGGAAAGTATAGATATATCCTTGAGAGGGCTAAGATTTTTTATTTTGTATTTTTATAAAATGTGTTCTAATCCGACACATTTCTTAAGACCCATCTTTAATGTCCCCACTTCTGTGATGTCATTCTCAATTCTACTTCCTAGGAGAAAGTATCATGTTATACCTTGACGGTATTTACTAAAAGAAGTTGGCAGTATAGTAGTTAGAGTGCTAAATGTGGAGTGAGGACAATCTGAGTTTGAACTCTACCTCAGACATGTACTAGCTGTGCAACCTGGACAAGTCACATGACCTCTCAACCTCAGTTTCAACATCTGTAAAATGAAGATAATAGTAGCGCCTACTTTACAGGATTGTTATAAGGATCAAAGGAGATGAAGTCTGTAAAGTGCTTTGCAAACCTTAAAGTGTTATTATAAAGATACATTATTAATATAATGTAATGCAATGTAAAACAACATGATGTAATATAACATAAATATCATATAAAATATGATATTAATAAATGATGTAACTAATATTTTTATGTTACTCACCTGTAAGGTCCTTGAAGACAGAAAGCGTGTATGCATCACTATATTCCAGCACACTTATGGTTCCATGCTCATAGGAGCTGCTCGATAAGTGTTTCTGGAAGGAACAAATGAGTGTTTGGTCTTTGGTTTAACTTCTAACCTCTCTCACCATTATCTAGCATCTGGTTTCTTTTATCCCTTTAGCATTTTTCATCTTGACCTTCACATCAACTTGTCACAGAAGGGCAACCTGGTAGACAGCATCAGACAACTACCAAGCAGGGGGATTCCTGAGTTGTTGTCAGGGGCTTGTATCCAGCAGCTTAGTCAGGCACTCAGTCTGATTAGCACCTTTGGACATTTTTCCGCACATCTTTTTATTGTCACTGTAGTGCTGGTGAGGCCCCGTTTCATGTCTTTTGGATGGTATGTAAGTGATGAGAGGCCTCTTGTCTTTGAGGTATAGAAGGCACTGGGCTCTGATATTAACATGGTCCCCCTGAGCTGAAAATAGCTGAGCCAATGCTTTAAGCCTAACTTGGGCTGGGCCAATCAAGAATCAGCCAGTTCAGCTAAGGTATATCAGAGCATTTCCTTCCTTTGGAAATGCAAGAGTGTCTTCAGAGGTTTGTAAAAGGAAGAGAAAACTTCTTTTGCCATGATTTAGTCTAAATAACTTTTCCAAGGGATGTTTTGAAGGTCTTAATTTTTAACACACACATATACATGCATAATACATTCACACATATATTTATATAATTTATGTTTATATATATGTATATATATGTATGGATTTTTTTCCTACTGAAAGACTGAGATATCAGGAATTGTTGGGTATAGGGTTGTATTTTGCTTTGGTGACAACAATGGACAGTGGCTAGAGTGTTGTCCTTGGAGTCGTGCTCACTACTTTTACTCCTTAGGTATGTAATCATGGGAAAGTCACCTTTACCTCTATAAGAATCAGTTTCTTCATCTATAAAATGAGAATAATAATACCTGCAATACTTACCTCAAGGAGTACTTGTGAAGCTCGCATGATAGAAAATAGGGAATGTTCTTTGCCAGCCTTAATATTACCATATATTCGTAGTGTGTACCAAAATTCTTAGTTCAGTTTTAAACTATTAAATTTAAATATGCATTAAGAACATAAGCTATTAAAACTTTAAATTGCACTGAAACTTTTGGGACACTCTGTACAGAACTTTATGTAAGTGGCAATTATTATTAGTAACATCTGTTGGCTATTGTTAGTGGTAGCAGTAGTAGTAAGCACCAGGGATGAAGGCTGCTAAGAAACCACAGAAGGAAAAAAACAACAAAGATAAATGAGTAAATGACTTCCCACCTGCCGGATTCATCTACCACCTCATTTATTTTTGCTTTTACTTGTCTTCTCTAGTCTGGAGAATAATTGTGTTACAGTCAATTACAGCCTGTCTCCTTTACTTGAAAATTGCCACAAACAAGGAAGATTGTGCTTCACCTCTCTGTGAGGCAGATTTTGTTTGGAGGATATTGAAGAGAAAGGGCAAATCTCTCTCTAAAGTTATTTAGACTAGCAAATTAGAAGAGTGAATTTCAACTGATCTGTGAGTTCTTGAGTATGGGAAATTGCTGGTGAGGAAACTTTGAGGTTGAGTTTCCTTAACTGTAAAATGGGGATAATTACAGCACCCACCTCACTATTTCTAAAATGTATTTAGCACAGTTCCTGACACATAGTAGGCATTACATAAATGCTTATTGCCTTCCATTTTTCCAATCAGCTGTTCTGCTCAGTTTTGACCCCATGAACATCAAAGCCCATAGCTCCCCCCACCCACCGAATAAGTTCATCGCTTGAAATCTCATCATCTTAGAGACAGATTCATCTTGGATGTGCAGCACCTCCTCAGAACCCTCAGCTGTCTCTCTCCTCTGATCAGAGGGCTTGAAGGCAGAGCAAGAAACTCCCCCCAAGGCCTCCCTTCATAGAGGGCTTAGACTTTTCTAGCTAACTTCATTTTCCATTGCCTGCTCTATTTGGCTTCAATTCTACAAATATCACACTTGCTGCCACCTTCAATTCTACAAATATTATACTCACTACCACCAACAACAATATCCTATCATCTGACCAGGACCTTCTGATGGTCCCCCTCAAGTCCTTTCCAGCTTCCTTTTTTTGTGTTGTCTTGTCATGTTAGATTATAAGTTTCTTGAGGGCAGTGGAGGTCTCTTTTACTTATTTGTTTTCAGGAACACTTGGCACAGTGCTTGGCAGAGAATAGGTGCTTAATGTTTATTGACTATTTATTGGATTAGATTTGATTAAAGCCTACACAAACCTAAAACTATAAACATCATAAAAGGTAGAATGTGATCCTATTCTAAGTCACAATTTAAGCAAAGAATAGCTTCTTAACCAAACTCCTTTAAAATGGTTCCCTCTACAACAATAGTTGAAAAGACACCATGGAATATTTGCATTATGTGCAAATAAATGAATAATCTTTAGTGTCCCCAAAACAAATTATGAATACTGGAATTTCAAAAATAGCTATTTCTTGCCCGTATCAGAGTTGATCTCCCAGGTTTCTTCTAAATTCTGTATGAAAGATGTGCATTTATCTCTAACATCCTCTGCTATTTGGCCATCACATTCACCCAAAAGTATGTGTAATTCAAATGTCTCCTGTCATCTGGTGATATGGATTGCCCTCCACATTCAGAATACAATAATTGTTCTGCACGTAATGACAGGAAATTAATACTTAACAAGACTCATGGGACTAGTAGACAAAATTTATTGCCAGTTGACCTGAAGTAGTCATTACGTTTGTCTTTAAAAAGTTTTCAGTATTCCCTAGCAATCATATATATTTAATTAAATATGTAAGAAATGCACCAGGAATGCAACCAGCCTTATAGCATGGCCATCGTGATTATAGTACACTTACCAGACTTTGACATTTGAATAGAACCAGCCAAAAACCAACATTTGAAATACCTGGTGAGGTGAAATGAGTTCATTAAATGGAGGGTATTTTAAGATTTTGAAGTGTCTGTCATATTCCTGGTGTGAATGTTTCCTTCATAGGTACAGATCATAATTCAGCCATGTATCTCATACTATGTCACTCTTCTTTCCAGGCCTCAGAAGGCCTTCCAAATCGCCTCTCTGTTACCAAAAAAGGCACACAACCCCTGCCATCTTGGTCACCATCTCCTCTCAGTCATTGATGGTGATAGCCTCAGACCCTGAACCCAAGAACATTAGGAAGTGACACTTTCTGGCCAGTGCCTTTAGCCTTCATACTGGGAAGTAACTCCTATGGAGATGCCACCTGACAATTGCTCCTGTAGGTTCTATAGACATAGTTATTAAAGAACCAGACAGGAAAGTTCTTGCCACCAAAGCACTGTCAAAGGGTTCAACCTCATGAACTAATATTAATATATCAATGGAAATGACATTTAAAAAGGCATTACCACCTACTTTGCTGTTGTACACTGATGACCAAAGGACTTTTCTATTTGACTTTCATCTGAAACCCTCCATATATATTTTCTTCCACATTAGAATGTGAGCCCCTTAAGAGCAGAGACTGTCTTGTTTTTCAATTTGAATTCCTGTAACTTTGCACATAATAACTACTTAATAAATGCATTTTTCATTCATTCCGCAGATCCTCCATAGAGGACCTATTCAGCACTATAAACCTTCCTCAACATCTTTAATATCTTAGATGCCAGTGAAACACTTAGATTCTTCATTTATTATCCTTCATTCCTGCTACTTGGCTACCTTGCCTCCCTTTCTGCTTTTATGTGTCGTAGCTTATATCTTTTATGCCCCTTCTTGTATACATCATCACTGTTAATATGCTGTAGCCTCCTTACATCCACCATTGCCCTATGGGTTTTCTCATTCTTCTGTTGTCACCTGATATTTTTTCCTCAGAGATCACGTTGTCCATGATCTGTCATATGGAAGAATATTAATATTAAAGGGATGGTCTTAGGTGTCAGGGATAAGCTCAAGATGATTTAAAGCACTGCAGAACTTCAACAATTCAGCTAACTTTTGTCCTCATAATCAATTATTAGTCCAGTTCATTTTCCATATATACACGCCCAAGCTATATGTACTGGATTGGACTGCATAGATGTAGTGATAACTTCATGTTGTAACATGGGCAATAGGCATTTTTCCTCTGTCTACTACTCTTTCGAGTAGATGAATAGTGGGATTTCATGTAATCATCTCAACATCATTTGGAAATGCTAATATTCTAGATAGTTTCATCATATATAGAGAATGACTCTTTAACTGAGAGTTGACATCCTAAAAGACAATGGCAACCGCCTTTGGCAAACATATGTCTCCCTAATTTGTATCTTAAAAGGATGATTGAATAAGGTTATATTTGAGGGGGCACGGTTTATCAAGGAATTTTACATGACCTAAATATTTACATAAAAAGCACCTTGTTGGAATAGATCTCTTAAAGCTATGTTTTTCTTCACTCAAATGCTTTTTTTTGTTTGTAATCAACTAAGGATAAACATTATGAGGTCTTCTATTCTGTATACATATCAGTCAATGGCTCTACTCTAGAGAGCTGCCTGGGGAAAAAAACTGCTCTTTCCCTTCTCATACTTTGATCAAGAATAATCTTCATTGACACATAGGTCATTCTCATAAACATTTCTATAAAGATAAAAAAAGCAATAGGTTAGTAGTTAGGTATCTTGGTTACATTTTGCTGCCTTTTTTCTTTATTTCCTTCTTCCCTTTCTTTCTTCCCTTCTTCCCTCCTTCCCTTCTTTTCTTTCCTTCCTTCCTTCCTTCCTTCCTTACTTCCTTCCTTACTTCCTTCCTTCCCTCCTTCCTTCCTTCCTCCCCTCCTTCCTTCCTTCCTTCCTCCCTTCCTCTTTCTCTTTGTCTTTCTTTCTTTCTTTCTTTCCTTCCTTCTTTCTTTCTTTCTTTCTTTCTTTCTTTCACTTTCTTTCTTTTTTCTTCCTTCCTTTGGTATTAATGATGTCTATGATATTTTTCTCATTTATTTAAGATTCAGTTTGAGATCACCTAACTTCTCTTGATGAATTTAAGTCCTTTGACACAAAGAAGTACATCCTAGCACGCTGAATGAATTGGAAGTTGCCAATTGCTGCCCGTCATGGTCAATGATTGTGGAGAATGTGAAAGGTACTGCAGAACTGGAAAAGGGCAAACATTCTAATTTTTCAAAAAGGTAGAGAACAGAGTCTGATGTCAGAAAAACATTTCAGATAATTGGAACTATTCAAGCGTTATGAACTGCCTCAATAGCTTCCCCGTCACTTGAGGTCTTCAAGCAAAAGCTTGAAGGATGTGGTAGAAGAGGGTTCTGGCTCATGTATAGGTTAGAAAAGATGGCTTCCAAGGTCCTTTTGACTGTGAGATTTTATGATTGAAGGTTCTTACATCTTTGAGCTATTTCATGTACACTGGCCAACTTGCTGTTCCTCACGGACTTCATTTCCTGTCTTCTTTGCACTAAGAATGCTTAGAATGCTCTCACTCCTTACCTTGACTTCTTAGTTTGTCTGGATTCTTTCAAGATTCAGCTAAAATATCACCTGCTGAAGATTTCCCCAGTCGCTGAATGCCTTTAAAACTGTGTCACCTCAAGCAGAGCAGAAGGGAGAAACTGTTATAAAGGACAAATACACACATACACATGCACACACACATATGTGTGTACAGTATGTATACATACACACATATACATATGTATACGCATATATATACATATATGCGCATATATATGTATATATATATATATATATATATATATATATACAGAGAGAGAGAGAGAGAGAGAGACCCAATGCCAATAGACAAGAATGGCTGGCAGCAAGGCATCAGAAACAAGGGCACTGTTTTTAAGCAACAGTGAGAAGGCCCGCTGGACTGAGGCAGTGTTGCTAACCACTACATCCTTTAACTAGCACTTATCCCATTAAACCAGGGGTTTATAAGCCATGGACTGACTCCTTTTTCAATCTGATAAAATATATAGACCCTTTTCACAGAATAACATTCATTACTTGCATTCATAATTGATGAAATGCTAAGTTTCACTTAGAGGTTAGTGAAAATAAAGGAGTATTTTTGCCCCATTCAAGTTCACAGCCTCCCTGGACTTTATTCATGCTCCCAGGTTAAGAACCTACATAGTTCCTGGAACATAAGAGGTATTTAATAAGTATTTATAGGTATGACTCAACAATAATAACCACGGAAAGGACTCATATGCTAGCTAAATAGATACACAGATGGATGGATGCATCCAAGTATACGTATGAGCATGCAGGCATTATCATCTGCCAAGCACAGTGCTAAGCACTGCGGATATAAATCCCAGCCCTCAAAGAGTTTACATTCTAATGGAGACAGACAACATATAAAAGGATAGTAGAAAAGAAGGGTGGGACAACGGCCAAGAAGTAGAGCTGATGGCCTAGGTCTCAGCATGGTAAGGCAAAGCTGGAGGCAGAGCTCGATATGGAGTCCAGGGTTTTTAAGGAAGATGAGGATGATGCAAAGCATTGTTCACACATTGATCATTAATATCATTGTTACCACAATTATCATCCTAACAACTGAAACACATGTGTATAGCCTTGTGAGGTTTGTAAAGAGTGTTATGTACATTATTTCATTAAACCCTTCCTAATTCTTTATATCTTCTGACATTCGTTGAGACTTGGATACCTTCTGAAGACATTGCTCCCATTGTCATCCTTTCCAACCCATCTTTCACATTTTCCCCACATTGATCTCACTCTCTCTATCACTCTCTCCCTAACTAATGACTTTTCCCCTCCTGCCAACAAACATACCCAAGTGTCCCACAACTTAGAAGAATCTTTACTTGGTTCTACCATCCCTGGTAGCTATCATCCTATCTCCCTTTTCCCTTTCGTGGGTAAACTCCTTAGGAAAACCAACTACAGGATGTCCCTAAACTCTGGACACATAAGCAAAAATGCATATTTTGAAATATTTGGAATATTAACAGACCTTAGCCCCCTTGACTTCTTTTTCTGGGGTATGCTAAAGGAAGAGGTGTACTCAATGAAAATCGCAGAGGCAGCACACTTGATTGAACACATAAAGAGTGAATGTGCTAAAATTGACAGCAATGTGGAGTTTTTGAATCGAGTTCATGTGGATCTTGCAAAGTGCATCAACCTTTGCATCACAAATGATGGAAAATCATATTGAAGATGTTATTTGTTAATATTCCAATTAAATAAAATGTTGTTCAAAATTTCATTCATTTCTTAAAAATACACATTTTTGCCTATGTGTCCAGCCTTTAGAAACACCTTGTACAATAGGTGTTTCAACTGCCTCTCCTCTTACCATCTTCTAAACTCTTTACAATATGGTTTCTAGCCCTGTCATTCAACTGAAACTGTTCTCTCCAAAGTTACCAACAATATTTAATTCCCAAATATAACAATAATTAAATCTTATCCTTTTTCTCAATACCCATCCTTCTGGACCCCTCTGTAGCTTTTCTCACTATTGGTCCCCTACTGCATGCTGTCTTTTCTCTAAGTGTATATAACCTGCTCTCTCCTGATTGTCCTTCAATCTCACTGACCACTTTTTTCAGTTTCCTTTGTTGGTTCTTCATCTTTGTCAGGCACGTTAAAACATCCCTGGCTCCTTTGTACTGAGACTTTTATTAATACATAATATTTAATGTAAAAAATACATGGTATTATAAAGGGAATGAATCATATTGGAATGCAAATAGTAAAAAAAATCAATCTATTCACAGACTCTTTGTCGGTCTCTGGATGGCTGCTTAAGAATCGTGATGTATTCTGTCTCATTTAGTAATTGCATCAGTACCCATGAGAATAATCATTATCTCTATTCAGATGTTTCAGAGATCTCCATATCCAGTTCTATTCTCTCTCCTGAGTTATCATCCAGAATTAATAGCTATCTTTTGGACTTCTCAAATTAGACATCTCATAAATATTTCAAACTCAACACATGCAAGATGAAACTCATTATCTTTTTCCTCTGTCCTCTCTTCCAAACATCCTTATTAACAATAAGCATCATCTCAATTATTCATAACTCCAATGTCATCCTTGACTCTTCAGTTTGACTCACTCCTCATGACCAATCCATTGCCAAATCTTGTCATGTCTACCTTTATAATATCTCTACTATATAACCTCTTCTCTCTACTTACTTAGCCTTGTTCAGGTTATCATTACAACCTGATTCAACTATTGCAATAGATTTCTAATTGATCTCCCTTCATCAGGTCTTTCCTAATCCACACTGGCTTAGCTGCTGTTCCTTAGGAATGCTATCTCTTGTCTCCCTTGCACTATTTGTCATCCATATTCCATTTCTTAGTTTTCCCTGGATTCTTTCAAGACCCAGCTCAAATCTCACCTTCAGAAGATTTTCCCAGTCCCCTCAGGTGCTAGGAAGAAAGGGAACAAGTATGTGTGAAGTACATACTATGTACCAGATACAATGCTAATCACTCTACAAATATGATCTCATTTACTACTAGTGCCTTCTGTATTTGCATGAGGTATCTCCAATTAAAATGTCTTGCCCTTGAGGGAAGGAACTATTTTTTCCCTTTCTTTGTATAGCCAGTCATTAGTATAGTATCTGGCGCAAAGAAAAGGATTAAGAAATATTAGTTGACTGACTGATGATTCATCACAACAACCCAATGAGGTCAGGTCTATATCTATCCAAACAGGTGATAATACCATTAGAAGTAACATGCTTAAATACTAAAGATAAAAACGTGCATGCTTTCTAAAAACAGGAAAAGGAGCCACATGTACAAAAATATTTATAGCAGCTCTTTTTGTGGTGACAAAGAATTGGAAATTGAGGGGATGTCCATCAATTGGAGAATGGCTGAACAAGTTGTGGTATACGAATGTAATGAAATATTATTATGCTATAAGAAATGATGAGCAGGTCAACTTCAGAAAAACCTAGAAAGAAATATATCAACTGATGCTGAATGAAATGAGCAGAAGCAAGAGAGCATTGTATACAGTAACAGCCACATTGTGTGATGACTGACTTTGATAGACTTAGCTCTTCTCAGCAATGCAAAGATCTAAGATAACCCCAAAAGATTCATGATAGAAAATGCTATCCAATTCCAGAGAAAGAACTTTGGAATATGAATGCAGATGGAAGAATATTATTTGTTCTTCTTTTCTTTTGTTGTTCTGTTTTGTTTCTTTTTTCTTGTGCTTACTTCCACTAATTCTTTTTTACATCTTGACTAATGTGAAAATATGTTTAATATGAATGTATAAATAGAGCCCAGATCAGGTTACATATTGTCTTGGAGAGTAGGGAGAAAAGTTAAAACAAAATCTTATGCAAGTGAATGTTGAAAACTAAAATAAATTTTATGTATACACACATACATACATAAATATAAATATACATACACATATATACACACATACATATACATATAAGAAATCCACATCCTTTTGTCCCAACTGCTCATTCTTCCTTCTTTGGCTTGTAATATACATACAGAATAAAGATATTTACTATCTTATATTCTTAAAAAAATCTGCATGTTTCCCCACAGCAATTATGATAAGACTTAAGATTGGGTTTCCCAATAGGGTACAGAGATTTTAATCTTTTGACAGTCGTAGCAATGCAGAGGATCCCAGATTCTCAGAATCTCAGACATCACTTAATTACACCCATACTTGATTAAAAATTGTCTCCATAATAGACTGGCAGATGGTCAAACCACTATTAGCTTAAAGACTTCAAGGGACTACAAACCAATTAACCTCCCCAGGCAACCTATTGGACTTGCAAGCTATGTATATTGAGCAATGTATTGTGTAGAGCCTGTACCAACCTATGTAGAGAGGACAAGGAGTATATAATTTTACTCCCCTATGATTCCACTCACTATCCTGATAGGATACAACACTAATATTCTCCTCCTAGGTCACTACTCTTCCACATGTATTCTCTCCCCTTTAGAATCCAAGCTCAGGGACGGGAACCAGCTTTTATTTTATATTTTATAATGAGTGCTTTACACATAATAAGGATTTAATAAGTATTTTTTCATTCATTTATTCTAACTTTCAGTGGAATAAATGATATTTATATAATTGGACCATCATTTCAGAAGCAGTTAGCAGTTCCTTGATTTAAATGAAACAGGTTTCCCCTGCATATGTGGAAGCAATTCATTTAGATGTTTTGTAGTTTAATCTTCTGAGAAAATATTGCTGCTAAATTCAGTACTTTCCTAAAACAACACCTTCTAGCAATAGCAGCAATGGGTAGTTGTGTGCACAAGGAATCCAGCACATAATGAGCAATGTCTGTACGACATCTGGTGGTTCTCAGATAATGTTGCATCAACCTTCCTGGGAATCTGAGCAGTGGAGCTGTCTGTGTAACCACATGAGCCTGAACTCTGTCAACCTAGAGCTCATGTGTAAAATGAACACAGCCAAGCCCATGTTAATACATGGGCTGTGAATGGAGCAGAGACTGCAGTTGACTACACTACCAACTGTGATGAGCATAAATACCCCATTCTGCAAATCCTTTGATTTATACTGCTTGTAGGACTAATAACATCTAGCCAATTAAGGTTCTCCATATCTGGGCCTCTGGCCAATTCCATGTCAAGGAAGGTGATAAGACCTATTAGCCACAAGTTTTAAATTAAGCAGGAAAGACGCCAATGGAATAACACTGTCAAAAGTGTTATTTGTTCCCCTCTCACCCTCCAACTCCAACAACCCCTTATCCCGCCACTTCTATAATCTCTTGCCATCTTTCACCCAGTGATAGAAAGTATCTTCATTACTCTGCTTACATTTTGCCAGAAATTTTGACTGGGCCATCTCAGCTTAGAGAACTAGGCTATTTCTAACAGATTTCTTGGTTAACCACTGATGAAATCCAATTAATGAGATTTTTTAAAAAACATATGCAGATATGATACAATATGGTAAAAACTCATACAGATATCAAATGTCCACAAGTACAAAAAATAGAAGAACAAATGTGGCTAAATAAGATATGATACTTCCATATCCACATAATATAATAGATCTGTGATCATATCTGTGGGTATATGAATGAAGATGGCCACCTGTCCATAGGATAAGATATGACGATGACAAAAAATAACAAAGATAATAATTAGCATTTACATAGCACCTACTATATTCTAGGCACTATGCTAAGTGCTTCCAAATATTATCTCATTTAACCCTTGCAACAACCCTCAGAGGTAGGTGCTACTATTATGCCCCCCGCTTTTTTTTTTATAAAAGTAGAAACTAAAGCAAATAGGTTAAGTGACTTGCCCAGGATCGCATAAGTATCTGAGACAAGATTTGAACTCAGGTCTTTCTGACTCCAGGACCAAAGCTGTACCACCTAGCTACCACTAATGCATGGTGAGGACGAATTCTTTTGACCTAACAATAAAGATATTGTTAAAAAAGAGAAGTAATTTTTGAGAGCAAGTCTTCTTGAGATGTCCAAATAATTAGAATAAAGGTTTTGGGAGAGGGAGGAGGGATGAATTGAACTGAATAACTGGACTTCATACTTCCCTTTCCATTTTTAGCCACAGCTTAGTTGGGCATTGAGTCGGAATATTTCCAGAAAGAACTGATGATTACAGATGGTGCGTAAGACTGCTGAGCAGGGAAAATGCTAAGGGAAAGATCCCAAACTCAAATTGGAGTAAAGTATGAAAAATTCTTTGGGATTATATATGAAACAAGGAAATAACCATTACTTTCTAAAAATATACTTTACCTAACTATATGTATTTGTAATGGATTATATTTTTCTTGTCTTCTCACCAACTGGGGGAGTGGGACATAGAAGACAGAGAATTCAAAACTGAAAAGAAATTAATAATGAATTTTTCAAATTATGCCTTACTGTTACCATGATATTGAGTGCACAAGGATTTTAGCATAGTCTATCCTAAAACAATCTGAAACTGCAAATTTATTTTTCAAGTATAAATCCTCAAAAATAGAAAGTGACAAGAGGGCTCAACAAATTTAAATTTCCATGAAAATCTGAGCAGTTTTATTTAGTTTTAATGTTGAGAGCATCTCTGGGTTAAAATGAACATTAACATTCCAGGGGGAAGGCAACCCATGTTTCTAATACCTAAAGATGAATTGATTTTCAATATGTTTTGCTGACAAAATGTTCGGTATAGTCTTGTTCCATTACATTTTTATAATATGAAAAATAATATTTTTAGTCCAAATAGGATGCCTGGAAATGACATCTTTATTAGTTTTCATCTGGACACAAGGAATGTCTGAATTAGCATTACCGGAATTGATTAAACATGGTTCACAGAAAAACCCAGAGGTTTTCTTGGTCTAGTGGTAACTAGGCTCAGGTTACCTTCTAAGTCACTTTATTCAACTTGATTTATGAAGACTCACAAATAAGTTCATGACTACAGAGTTTGCTATAAGAAATTCATTTAGTCAAGAAAGATATTAGACAAAATTATTTTTGTTTCTACTAAGGACAATGACATAAATTAGAGGATTATTAAACACATCTATTAATCAGCATACACATTGCAATTTTCAAGTCTTTTTTTTCATAAGCCTGTTATGTTGGGCAACTGTCCACACTTACCTTTTGTCAATTCATGTATACAATGTTAAGATTTTTTTCAGAGGATGCAAAATTTGCTGTTCTGAATAAACATTTATAAACTTGAATTTGCTTTGTATTTGAAACTCCCATATTTGATCTCAAGTAGCAAGATTTTTCTGCTAAGTTCAATAAATATAAATCCCCCACAAGCAATAATGCTCAGCATAACAGTAACATCAACTCAAACTTTTTGAGCAGAAACAGAGAACTGTTCTAGGCACCTGGCATGCAAAGAGATATAAGATACAATAACTGCTATGAAGGAGTTTACAGTATAGTTGGAGAGATACAGAACACGAATGAAAAGAAAATAACAATATGAAATAACCATGTGTCAGCCAATCTGGCAACAAGTTAGTCATTAAATGCAAACCACATGCCAGGATCTGTGCTAAGTGCTGAGGGTACAAAAAAAAAAGACAAAAATACTGTCTGTTCTTAAGAAGTTCACAGTCTAGTGGGGGAGACAAGATTGGCCTACGTAGGTGTACATTTAAGCCATATACAGAAGAAATGGAAGATAATCTCAAGAGAGAAGGTATTATAGCAGACTGGGGGGAGGAGTGTCAAAAAAGTCCTCTTGCAGAAAATGTGATTTAAGTTAAGCCTTGAAGGGAACCAATGAAATGGAGAGGCAAAAGCAAGAAGGAAAAGGATTCCAACAATGGATGTCATCTCAGTGCAAAGGTACTGGTTTGGGAGTTGGAGTGTCTTAGGGGGAAAAGAGCAAATATATATTGGAGAGCATGTGGAGAGAAGTAAAATTGTAAGATGTCTGAAAAATAGGAAGGGACCTGGTTATGAAGGATCGAATATAAATTCTGTATAACATTTAAAGCTCTTTGTAACCCCGGCCTTTCCTATTTTTCCTACTCAGGAAACGGGTGACATAGACAAATGTAAGCTTTAGGAAAATGGCCTTGACTTATAAGAACTGATGCTGAGTGATGTGAGCAGAACCGAGAGACCATTGTACACAGTAACAGTTACATTGTATGATAACTAACTTCGATAGACATCTCTTCTTAGCAATGCAATGATCTAAGATAATTCCAAAAGATTCATGATGGAAAATGCTGTCCACATCCAGCAAAAGAACTATGGAGTCTGAATAAAGATCGAAGCATATTATTTGTGCTCTCTCTTTCCCTCCCTCTCTCTCCCTCTCTTTCTTTCTCTCTCTTTCTCTCTCCTTTTGTTTCTTTTTTCTCATGTTTTCTCTCATTGGTTCTAAATCTTCTTTAAAGATGACTAATGTGAAAATAGGTTTAATATGAATGTACATGTAGAACCTATATCAAATTACATGCCTTCTCGGGGAGAAAATTTGGAGCTCGAAATCTTATGGAAGTGCATGTTGAAAATGAAAAATAAATTTACATATAAAAAAGGAAAATGTCTTTGGCAACTGAGAGGAGGCTGAATTGAACTAGGCAGAGACTGAGACATGGAGACTGATAAAAGGCAGTGTTAGATGAGAGAAGTGAACTGAGAGGAAAAATGTTAAGGTAGAAGCAACAAAATTTGGCGATGAAATGGATGTGTGGGGTGAGTGAGAGTGGTGTCAAGGATGACATCAAGGTTGAGCCTTGGTGACTAAGAGGATTGTGGTGCTCTCAGCAGTAATATGGAAATTAGAAAGGGGGAAAATTTTGAGGGAGTAAATAATGAGGTCTGTTGAATTTGAGATACCTATGGGACATACAGTTCAAGATGTGCAAAAGGCAGTTGGTAATGCTTAATGGAAGCTCAGGAGAGAAACTACAGCTGAATATACAGATATCAGGAAAATGTGCTTACAGATGAAAATTAAATACATGGGAGTTGATGAGATCAACAGAGGGAAAAGAGAAAAGACTTAGGACAAACTCTGGAAGGACATCCATGATTTATAGGCACAACATGGAGGAAGAAGAGCAAAGAACACTGAGGAGTGGTCAGACAGAGATGAGAATCAGGAGAGAATAGTGTCATATAAACCTTGAGAGGAAGAGGTGATCAAGAGTGTCAAATGATGCAGAGATGTCAAGAAGGATGAAGACTAAGAAAAGGCCATTAGATTTGGTAATGAGGAGATCATTGGTAGAGATTTGAGTTGAATGATGAGGTCAGAAGCTAGATTGCACAGTTTTGAAGACAATGGGTGGAGTAGAGATGGAGGCACCTGTATAGATGTGGCTTTCTCAAGAAGTTTAGCCCAAAAGGAAGGAAAAACATAGAGGATTAATTATTGGAGATAAGCAAGGGTTTTGTAAGGATTGGGGAAACGTTCATATTTTTAGACAGCAGTGAAGGAGGTGGTAGATTAGGAAAAAGATAGGGATGATAGCACAGATGATCTTCTGATAAAGACATGAGGGGATGATATCAGGGGTGCATGTAGATGAATTGGCTTGGCAAGGAAAAGGGCCGCTTCTTGAGAGACAGGAATGAAGGCCATGGTAGTGGAGTAATGTTAAAAAGGCACAAGGAGAGAAAAGAGAGTTCACAGTGGAAACTTTAAATTTTCTTGATAAGTCACCAAGGCTCAACCTTGGGGTCATCCTTGACACCACTCTCACTCACCACTCACATCCATTCCATTGCCAAATCTTGTTGCTTCTACCTTAACATCTCTCCTCTAAGTGTCCTTCTGTCATCTAACACTGCCTTTTCGTCAGTCTCCGTGTCTCACTCTCTGCCTAGTCCAATTCAGCCTCTACTAGTTTTCATAACTGAGATGGTAAATGAAAGAGGTGCTGTGGAAACCTTGTTGTTGTTGTGTATCCTTCATTCTTGCAGAAGACCATGACATCAGGAAGACCACGTCGATGTCATGATTTACAAGTGAATTGGATTTAAGTGAAGGAAGGCTATGCAAAGTCACCAGCCTTACTCTGTCCTCCAAAACTATCCAGGTCCAGATGATCAAGACTATTTGACGTGATTCTAGAGGAAAGAAGAAAAGATTTGTAACAGCTCTTGTGGTGAATGGGCTACATAATAAATTAGGGAGTAAAAATTTTGTCTTGCTCCAGTGACAGCCAAGTTGAGATTAGGAAATATAAACATGTAGTAGATCCAGTTAGTATAGTTGCATTGAGAGGTGTCAGTCCTGAGGACAATTGGAGGGAAAATTCTCTAGGCCTTTCTGGGAACCTGTGATTGATAACATCTAGACTCTAACTAGAGAAATTAAACCATACTAAAAGCAAAACCAAAAAAACTCTGAGAGACTTTCAGTTTAGTGGTAGAATCAGCTCACTACTTTTGAAGAATCAGAAGAACCAGTCAGAGCCAGTTTTCTAGGCCACCTGATATTGTTACATTCGGTTCTCATTGCCTACCCACCATGGTCATTATAGCTCATTTTGGTCAGAACTCCATTTTAGTTGATACAATTTCATTTTGTCTGATGGCATCATTGATCTCTTATCTCTGTACAACTTGTATGAATTCATAAGTGAAAATATGTTGCCCCGCCAGTATGCATACATTATGTATATACGTATTTCCCTAAACAAAAGTATTTGTAATATTTTAGTTACATATTTATGGAAATCATTTTGGAATGACAAGTGATACTTCTTTCAAGGCTTTTCCTGATTTCCCCAGTTGTTAGTTCATCCCCTGCCCTTCCAATCTATATTTATTTTGTATGTAGCTTCTATTTACTTATCTATGGATATGCTATATCCCAACAGTGGAATGTAAGACTCTTCAAAGCTAGGAATGTCCCACTTTTCTATTTCTATACTTGTTGCCTAACGTGGAGTATATACTTAATCAATGCCTGTGCTTTCATTACACACTTGAATGTGTACATATTTTTGTAAAAAAATAAATATATGTATGTGTGTGTATATATATGCGTGTGTGTACACATATATGTATGTATATACCTATATCCCCCCTTAATGCTGATGCCTTCCCTCTGAGATTACCCCCAATTTATCACGTATGGACCTCATTGTTGTATGCCTGTGAAACCTGAACAGTATAGCAATGCCGTACCAGGAAACTATTATCACTTCCATTTGAATTATCTTAGGAAGATTCTGAAGATCACCTGGCAGGATAAGATACCAGACACTGAGGTCCTTTCTTGAGCTGAATTGCCAAGCATTTAAACTCTACTGCAAAGAACACAATTCCAATGGGCTAATGTTGTTCAAATGCCAAACATACATTTGCCTGAAAGACATTTTTATGGGTAATTCACACAGGGCAAATGGTAGTCAGAAACAGCGATAAAGGACATTCTCAAGGTCTCTCTCAAGAACTTTAGAATTGATTGTGTAATATTGGAGACACCAGCACAAGACCACCTAGCATGGCGTGCCCTCACCAGAGAAGGTACTATGCTCTACGAGCAAAACAGAATTGAACAAGCTCAAAATAAATTCAAGATGCATAAATTTAGAGAATCCATTCCAAATGTTCACATGGAATATTTGTGCCTGACCTGTGTAGAGCATTCCCAGCTTGTATTGGTCTGATCAGTCATAGTCAGACACACTGTAAATTGATTCTAGCATAGTGATGTCATTTTGGTTCTCTTCAAGAATGAAGCACAATAACCAAAATGTCTTGTCTGTACAGAGTTGTTTGCATATTGTCTCCCTCATTAGTCTGTGAGCTCTTTGACAGCACGGACTGTCTTTTGCCTTTCTTTGCATCCTTAGCACTTAGCACGGTGCCTGACACATACTAGTAGGTGCTTAACAAATGTTTATTGACTGACATATAAATTAAACAAATATATGTAAACAAATTTTTGTGTTCATATGTATATACTTCCTTTAGGTGAAATAGTCTTGTTTTGAGTGAAATCTCCAGAGGTTAAAGGAAGCATTTAATTATCCTAAAAAGAAAGTTGAATGAAAATATTTCTGTCAATTTTCTAAAATCAATAACAAAGAATCATCTTAGACTTTATATCCTTAAAATATAGACTAGCTGCATGATAATAAATGTTAGGGAGTTATTTTATGGACTGTCGGAGGTGATAAACTAAAATTCTGTTCATTTTGACTAGATTTACAATAGCTTTTACTGTACTTTGTGTCTGGAAACCATTTGGAGGAATTTATTAGCTCTTTTGATTCTTAGTTTAGAAGCAAGGCTCAAAATAATTAGCTACACTTCATCTTCTCACATCGTCCAAACACTTATAACAACTTCATATCTGGAATATCATTTAAGATTTCCTCTAATCACATCCTAGAATGATTGTATGCATGTTTTTTTTTAAATTTACCTTTACCTGAAAGTTCTTAATTATGTCCCACTTTTATAAGAATACTTTAAGAATAAGTATGTATAACAAATCATTTTCCATTTTGAGAAATAAAACTTTGTATTATATGTCCAAGTGGATTTGTAAAGAAGATGGTCTCATTCATATATATCTAATGTACTTTTAAGGCAAAATATGTCCCCTTTTAATGACAAAATTAATCATTTAGAAAATTAGAAGCATTTCACTTTGCTATTTTCATTCATTTAACAAATAATAGTTGAATATCTGTGCACTAGACATTGTCAGGAAATACGCAATTCAAAGTTAGGGGTCTATATGCACAGAAGGATGGGAAGTGGTAATAGTAACAACTAGTATAAATCTAAAGTTTTACAATGACTTTCCTCACAACAGCTCTGTGAGACAGGTAGAGCCGATATTACTTACATTTTAAAGGTGAGGAAACTGAAGCTCACAGAAATTAAGTTTCTGACAGAAGCACACACAGAATAAGTGTAGGACACAGGCAGGATTCGATCCCACTTCTGATTTCAGATTCAGTTAAATTGAATAAGTATTCATCGATTATAGATTTAGAATGATGAGCAGCATTGGGAGTGATTCGATCTAATCTCTCTTTCTTAAAATTGAGGAAATACTGAAGTTAAATGAGTCATCCAAAGTCACAGATAGTAGCAGACTTAGATTTTAAACACAAATCCTCTAAAGCCAATTCTCCTTCCACAGTATCATGCTGCCTTTGTTTGGCCCCAAAAGATAGAATGAGGACCAAAGGATAAAAATAGCAGAAAGGTAAATATAAGCTTGATGTAAGGAAAAAAATTACAATAATTAGATCTATCCAAAGTGGAGTGAGTTTCTTCAGGAATTCCCTCTACTAGAGGCCTTCGAGAAAAGTCTGGATGACCACTTGTTCATATGTTGTAGTCTGGATTTATTGGTTAGAGTTGGACTATGGTTCTGTCCTTGGACCTCTTTTCTTTCTCTACATTCCCTCTCTTGGTGCTCTTACCAGCTACTATGGGTTTAACTAACACCATTCTACATGTGACTCCCAGATGTATATCTGTAGCTTCCATTTCTCTCCTGAATGCCAGTCGCCCATCATTAACTCCTGCTGGACACCTCCAACTGAGTGTTCCATACACATCTCAAATTCCACATGTCTCACACCTATTTCAATGCCATAATAGGCACTTAATGGATGTTTATTGAATTAAATTAGAGTAGAGTTTTAAAGAAAGCAAGGGTTCAAGAAATATTTCAGGGTCATGATCATCAGGTTTTAGAAATTGATTTCATATACAGAGCAAGAATCAGAGAGAAATCAAAGATGAAAAAAATTCTCAATAATCAGCTTATAGTCTTTATAGAAAAACCATCATCTTTATTTCTTTTATTGTCTTAATTCTAAATTCTATTGTGATGACATAAAATGGGCTAGAGCCTGTGTTTCTGTACTCCAAATGAATGGACAGAAGTGTAGTGATCAACTCATTCCAATCATCTTGTTGAGGCAGATGGATCCCTGAATAATCATGTTATTCACAGAGACTGAGGTGGGTTGAGAAGCAAGCTTTAAATAGAGAGATAAGCTTTGGACAAGGAAAAAAGCTTCCCTCACTGCTAAAAAAAAGTGGGTGTGACTAAGTCATTCTGTCCCCAGGATTTTACCTCAATGAAATAAGAATTATTTTGTAATTTTATGTAAAGAAAAGCAAAGACATTGCTAATGATTCTTGTGCTATTAGTAGATGATAGTCCCAATGTTAATTATTCTATAATGAGAGCTGTTTCTCTGTGGTCTTTTGGTGTGGGGTGTGACATGGGGTGTGAGAGTAGTGAGAAGCCTGTGGAATATCATCAAAAGACACAAGCAAATGACTTTAGGTTATACTCCTGAGGGAAGAGTTTTGTAAAAAAACAAAACACTGCACTATAGGACAATTTTTCAAAATCACAGACATTAATTTATTAACATAATTCACTATATTTCTCTCAAAATCCAACCATCCTCCTATCTTTCATAGTTCTGTCAAGGGCACTATCAAACTTTACTAAGCCAAATCTACAACTCTAACTGCTGTATCAGCTACACTCACATCTAATTCACTTCTAAGTGTTGTCCACTATATCTTCACATCGTCTCATATTTATCCACTTTTCACCACTTACAGGATCTTCTCCTTGGTTTAGGCATGCATTTGCTTTGACCTAGACTCCATCAATGATTTACTAATTGGTCTCCCTGCCTCCAGTTTATCCTCTCTCTCATCCTCCTTCACACAAGTGCCAAATTGATGGTGCTATAGCACCCATCTAATTATATTGCTTCCCCACTCAAGAAGCTTCAATTCAGTTGCATTTGACTCTTTGTGACCCCATTTGCGGTTTTCTTGGCAAAAATACTGGAGCAGTTTGTCATTTCCTTCTCCAGCTCATTTTACAAATGAGAAAACTGAGGCAAACAGCGTTAAGTGACTTGCCAAGGGTCACACAGCTAGGAAGTGTTTGAGGCTAGATTTGAACTTGGAAAGATGAGGCTTCCTGAATCCAGATCTGGCACTCTATCCACTCTACCACCCCCTGACTGATAAAATAAATACGATAAAATAAAATCTTTTTCTGCTTATCTTTTAAAACTATTTCCAATGTGGTTCTAGCTTATCTTTCCAGTTTGATTTCATATTAATCATCTTTACAAATTCTACATCCCAGACAAACTGGTTTGTTTGCTTTTCCCTTTATACACTATTCAATTCCTCATGTCTGTATCTTTGGGCAGGTTGTTCTCCAAGCTTAGAATGTTCGTTCTCTCTCTCTCTCTCTCTCTCTCTCTCTCTCTCTCTCTCTCTCTCTCTCTCTCCCTCCCTCCCTCCCTCTCTCTCTGCCCATGACACTTAGATTTCCTAGCTCCCTTTCAATGGACTTTCATTGCTTTATTCCACCAATTGTAAGTGCCCCCTTTAAATTCAACTTGTACTTATTTTATATAGCATTAACTTATTCATTAATTAACTTCTTAAATTTTTGGTTTGCATGTTGTTTCTATCTAGTAAAATATAAGCTCCTTGAGGACAAAGATTGATCTACTTTTCCTTCTACTTCATCTTCCCCACTTTAGATAACAGCTTGCTAAATCGAATTGATGTGGGAAAGTTTAAAATGGCTCTCAAAATAAGATTATTATTTCATAAGTTGAAAGAATAGCATCACAGCAAGAGGCATTGTGAAAAATAAGAATTGGTGGATAGAGCATCAGTCCTAGATTCACGGGAGACTCAGGTTCAAGCACCACTTCTGACACATATTGGCTGAGTGATCTCAAGTAAATCACTGCATTTCTCATTGCCTCAGCTACCTCCCTAAAACTATTGGCTGGAAAACAATTGTCATTCTGCATTGGTAAACAGAATTTCCTCATTGGGAGTCCCTAAAACTGATGAAATTACAGAACTATGCCAAAATAAGGAAAAACAAAAAGCATTACCCAGAGTTTCCTGGCCAGATACCAGTAATTGCTAAAGCCTTTGCATGGATGTAAAGGCAGTGCTTGTCACTGGAAACCATACCAAGAAGCCAACGCTCACAACTCCTAGAATTTAATAACAAAAGCATGGCAAAAATAAATTATTTCATCAATAATGATCCTTCCCCCTCTTGGTCTCTATGAAAAAAAAAACTTCTTCAAATCAGACAATTTTTTAAAGTGCTTTAAAAGTTTGCAAAGTAATTTCCTCACATATTGTAAGTTTCATCATGCCCCAAAATGTGTGCTTGAAAAGGAAGAGATGATCACATGACAGAATTGATTAATCAGACAAAGTCGGGCACTCTGACCACTGGACAGCCTGTGTTGTCTACTGGCAGCCTATCTGTTAGGAGAAAGTTAGAAAGGCCACTCCCAGGTTTAGTAATTAAAGTGGAAAAGTGATGAAAGGGCATGGGCAGTAGTTGTACTGGATGGGTAGGCATTGCTGGGTTGTGATATTCATAAGGAACATCCAAAATGATGAGTTCACAGACCCATTTGAGTATTTGAGATTTCAGAGTTTAGCACAGTGTTGGCACTGAATAAATGCTAGTTGACTTGATTTCATCTGTGCCTACATTTGTATGACTTATCCATGTACTCCTCTGGATCATTCCTAATAAGCATACCCAACCTCGTTGGGGATTTTTGCTAAACCTCTTGACAATGTGTGGATAACAGTGGAACATATGGGCTACCCACTGGTGAATATGCTCAAAATCTTGATTTAAAGATGGGAAAGAAACCACTCCTCATTATCTCTCTGGATTTGAGACACAAGGGAGGGGGCAAGGGAGGGAGAGAAAAAGCATTGGTTCTGGAGTCAAAGAACTTGAATTCAAAGTCAGAGGATTCAAGTTTGATTCCTGGCTAACCATGCATGGTTAAGTTACTTAATTTTTCTGTCCCTCAGTTTTTTCATCTGTAAAATGGGAGACCTCTAAGGTCTCTTCCTCATCTAAATCATAACACCATAACCTGGATTCAGACTCCAACTGTCACTTAATATCTGCGTGACCTTGTCAAGTCACAATCTCTCTGGGCTTCAGTTTACTCATATGTAAAATGAAAGAATTGGATTGCATGCCCACTGTGGTTCCTTCTAGATCTAGAGCTGTGATTCTATTTTACGATCCAAACTAGTTTCTCAATCTATAGTGTGAAGGTTTGTAAAGCAAGTATGCTTTGGAGAGTCATCATTTTGAAACTTGAAAAAAGATTTAAAGGGGCAGGAGAAATACAATTTCAGCTTTTTGGGGAGATTGGCCTTATTAAAAATATTAATTTTAGGCATATATTCATTGTAATTGGTTATTCTTCAAGCTAATAGTGTGTTATCTTTATTTTAATGGTTACTTTTTTTTAACCATTTGATATATTTCTGCTGAATTTGTGGAAAATACCATGGCATATGAATGCTAATCAAGAAATCTGCTTCCCATTTCAAAGGAATTTGGTTCTAGCCTAATGTAGGTTATTTTTTGTTGATTTTCTGTAAGTCTTTTTCCATTACTAGGATTGTAGATAATTCTTTTATAAAAGAAAAGGGGTTCGAATTGGGGAGAAAAGCCACCCTATAAAGATAATTACATGAAAATATGAGGTTTATACTATATCCATATTTGAGGCAAATAAGCATTAAGTCATAATATTGAATTAAAAAGAATTAGCATTAACTTGGTCTCTTGAGGATTCATAGATCCCCACCAAAGTTGGGAACTGAAAAAGGGGAAGGTGAAATAATCTTTGATCAGTTGCCAGAACATAGATTGCTATCACTTGATGATTGAATGACATTTTTTTTCAACTCTGCTGGGCATGTCACCAGATTTGCTAAGGTTGAAGGGAGCCTAATATTACCAGATCTCAAACCATATTATTTGAAACCGTATTACAAAATAGTGGTCATTAGAAGTACTGGTTAAGAGGGGGGAAAACAGAAAAGTAGATCAATGGCACATATTAGATAAGCAAAACCCAGAAGTAAACAAACATGGTGGCACAGTGTTCAATAATACTAAGAATACAAACAATTGAAAGACTTCATTTAGAACTGTTGAGGGAAAGGGAAAGGGAAAAGTAAAGGGAAAGAGAAAGGAAAAAAGAAAGGGAAAGAAAATTGGCATTATATAAATTTAGACCTGTGTCTTACAATTCTTGTTATTGTTGTTCATGTCCATTCATGTCCAACTCTTTGGGACCCTATTTGGGCTTTTCTTGGTGAAGATACTGGAGTGGTTTTTCCATTTCCTTCTCCAGCTCATTTTATATATGAGGAAAAAGAGGCAGAGTTAAGTGACTTGCCCAGGGGCACATAGCTAGTGTCTGAGTCCAGATTTTAACACAGGAAGTGTTTTAACACTTTCTTTAACAGGAAGATGACTCTTCCTGACTCCATACCCAGAGGTCCATCCACTGTGCCACCTAGATGCCCCATTTCTTACAATATATGCCATTAAGTTCCAAATGGATACTTTAACTTAAGGCAAAAGGTCGAGTAATTAGTTTTCAATGAAAAGAATATAGAAGGTGATTCCCTACAGATCTTTGGTTGGGGAGAGAAATTTGAACCAAACATGTAATCATCTCCTCATTTTCCAACTCGCTACACTCCTTTTAGACTATTTTACCTTCCTCCACAACTTCATCATAGGAAAATCTCATAATCCTATAATATCAAATCAGCATTGACACTCACACATCACCAGTGCCTCCTGTCCCTCTGTTTGGAGGGCAGAGCCATGAGCTCCAAAATCTCCATTTAAGGAGAGGGCCTAGGACAGCCATCTCCTCATTTCCCTCCGAGATACATTCATTTCTGGACTTCTTGAACTTCTCCATCCTGAATATTCTAAATTTCTTCCAACATCCCCTCCCTTGAATGAAAGTTTTATTTTTCTGTGTTGTTTTCCCTTATTATAATGTAACCTTTTGGAGGGCAATGAATATGATTCTTTTTCATATTTATAACTACAGCACTTAGCACAGTATCTGGTAGTAATAGGTTCTATTTATTGACAACTGATAGAAATGAGTGTTAAATTCCCAGTTTAAATGGTCTTTGCTCAATCCCCATATTTTTTTTACCTTTCTGTAGCATTTGATGCTGCTGAACATCTCTCTTCCTGGAGACTGTCTCTTGTCTGGATTTTGTGCATGTGACATTGCAGTCTTTATTCTCTTCCTACCTCTCAGACCATTCTTAGATTATTTCGTTGGATCTTCACCCATGTCATTCCCATTGTAAGTGTACTCTAAGAGTCTATCCTGGGTCCTCTATTCTTGACGATCTTGTCTGCTCCCGTGGATTCAATTAGCAATACTATCCAGATAACTCCTGTATATTCAAATCCTTCATCACCAACTACCTATTAGATATTGTCCAACTGGATGTCCCTTAAGTATGTCAAGTTCGACATTTTTAAAGCCTTACCTATTCCCCTAGATTCCTTCCCTCTTCTGAACTTCCATATTATAGTTGAGGGTTTCACAACCCTTAATGTCACATAGGTTCATAACAATGGTGTCATCCCTGCCTCCTCACTTTCACTCGTCCCACATATTCAATATTTGCCAAATTCTTGTCATTTCTATCTCCAAAATATCTTTTGCATATGCTCGCTTCCCTCAACTCATTCACTTATAATTTTAATTCAGGCCTTCGTCACCTCTCCATGGGGTACTGTAAGCTCCCTACTTGGTTTCTCTGCCTCAGATCTCTCCCTTCTCCAATCTATCCTATACAAGTTACCAAAATGATTTTCCTAAAGTTTGTGGGACCATGTTACCCCTTTACACACACATATACAACTACTCAATAAACTCCAGAGGGTTTTTATTACCTCAATGACAAAATATAATGTTCTTTGTAGCTTAAAGTTCTTCATATCTTTGCCTCTTCCTACTGTAAGAGGTTTGTCTCTTTGTTCACAACTCAACTTCTATCACAAAAATTTTTGCAGACTCCAATACTATCTCAAAAGAAGCTAAAACCTGAATACTTGGTCAGGAACATTTTATAAAATCAGTGTTTTCTGACAGATTACAATCTGTTTTATCTTTGAACCTCCCTGGAATAACCAGGCTACTGAGAGAATAAGTCATGCAAAGCTTCAGGCTAACCAGAGCTCCTTTAATTCCCAGGGCTTTAAAATGAGAATTCAAAACAGAGGAGTTCAGTGTACTTTCAGAATTATCAACTATACCCACCAGTTAAAATTATGGAACAGAACATTTTATTTTCCACATGTGCTTGTTATAATATTGTATATACTATATGTTACTGTGTACAGTTGTAATTCTTATGTATATTATATTTACTATTTAATCAACTTACACTATCCATTTGAGAAGAAAGCTGATGCAGTGGAAAAAGTATTGTATTCGAGTCATAGGAGCTGGGTTCAAATAGTACTGCAATTTATACTTGTGTGACCTTAGGCAAGTCACAACACTCTGGGCTTCAGTGTCCTCAATGGCAAACTAAGAGAGTTGGATCAGATGAACTCAGAAGTCCCTTCCATTTCTATGTTTATGATTCGCTGAAGAATATTTGAGGGCCTAATAAATAATGGTAGATACATGATTTTGAAGAAAACTTGTGGATAAAAAAACCATTATTTTAGTCATTAATTGCCAAGGCCTTCTCATGAGGAAGGAAAATAATTGATTTTACATTGACATTTCACTGCAAAGAGAAGGGAGATAAAATGGCTTTGAATAAAATGGCTCCTTATGCAGGAGTTCTCTGTATCAGTGAAATCGCTTATCCAGTCCAATCCCTCCTGTTAAGTAGGTCCATGTTTAACAACATTGCTAGCTTTGAGTTTCCCTATTTATATAGCTGGAATATCCCCTAAGATAAGTTTCATGAGGAAAGGGACTAGAGTCTTATCTCAACTTTGTATCCCCTCTGAGAGGGGATGTGTGCTCCATTCATGACAGAGTCTTAATTTGTATTTGTTGCATTGAATTAAATCAAACTAAATAGAATTGAGTTGTTGGTGAACTGTCAGGTCCTGTCTCTGGTAGGCAATGGCTTCCATGAAATGATGAAAGAATCACTTGATTAGATGGCTATGAGGTATATAATTACAGTAAAGGAAGGTGGTGTCTTACACTGGGTTAGTCTCCATGGAGATGAATTATGTCAAAAGGCAAAATACCAAATCTGCAGGATTTTCTACTGTAGTGAATTATATCAAGCACTAATAAATAAATCATGTGCTGAGATGTATTTTTAAACCTCCTATTTTTGATTCTACAAGCAAAAAAATTCCATATGGCTAGTTTTATTGGGTTTCTTCCAAGAAAAGAATGGACATTCCCAAATTGGAACCAACTTAATTGTTGCATTCCCCTTTTAAAAATATTTTGAAATCTCTCAGCATTCTATCGGAATAAATTTCAAGCTTTGTAATAGGATGATCTTAGTAATATTACCACATTAATAGGACCAAACCATATTAAGTTATTTGAAGTAGAGGACAATGGCTGCTGCTAACAGGTAGTGCAAAAATGTGACAATTTGACTAAGAATATAAACTACTCTTTTCCTAGAGTATCGATAATCAGGGGGAGGGGAGAATCCTGCCTCTACTTGTACAAAAATAAAGATTCATAAAGTTTTTTTTTCTTCTGAAAGACTGGGTTTCCCTATTTTGACCAGTCTAAAAATCTAGGGACAGGTCACAGGTCCAATCCCACTAGTGTTGGTCAAGGCAGCTTTGACCGCTCTTACCTTCACCATTTGGTCTCTCCTCAGACATCCTTGTGGCTTCTAGACCCTTGATACTCATCATAATGATGCCAAACTTATTGTAGAGCCCACTTAGTTTAGAATCTCTAAGCCCAAGAGATTCACCAGCTTCTACCTCTCAATAGATAGCTGGGATTACAAATATGCTTTGCCACATATGGTGCATAAAATTATTCTTATTGATGATGGTTTTTTCTTAATATTAACATTTATTTGCATAAAGTTGAAGCAGTTTAATAACATACTATTTGCTGAGAGCATATAATAAAAATATCTTTCATATAAGCCTATGAAGAGGCTAATAAAAAACCCTTTTTAAATAGCTAAAGGCACATGAGCAAATTTATATCTTCTCATTTTCTCATTTTATATATCTATCGAAGCAAATGTAGTATGTTTTAATTATCTGCTTTCAATGTTAGATTAGGTAAATATATATGTGTGTGCATATATATATACATACATAAAATCTCATATAGGGCAATAACATATTAGACTACCACTGTGCATAGGAGAAGCATTTATTAACTATTATTCTGATACAGAAAATATGGGGGAGAAAAAAAGAAACAATTAGAAAAACTCAGTGTAAGCATATATGGGAGCACATAAATATTTAGTGGTTTCTCAACATGTAATGACATATAAACTTCTCTAAAAATTCCATTTTAGAATTTAAGATAGACATTATCATGTACTCTGAGAGAGTTGCTGAACCTGCAAATCCTTGGCCCCAGCTTTGGGAAGTAATGGTGTAACCTCCAAACCTGAGAACTGGCAACTGCAGAAGGTGGAACAATAATCAAGTGATGAGAGCTCCTGACCCCTTGGCCTCCTGGATAGAGGAAGGAAGGGTTCCACAGAAACACAATCCTAGAATCCAAACTTATAGCAAAAGGAAGGATTTCGTGGGTTGTGCCAGGCTCTTGGAGAATGAAGTGTATTGTACACATAGCTCCCAAAATAATTGTGCACAAAGGACTGAGGGTTAATGGGAGGGTGGGCAGGAGATTTAGGGAAAGGGGGCAGACAGATACTAACGAGAGCAAAAGACCTGGACTTTGTTCTCTTACATTACCCTTGAATAATTTGGACAGTGGATGTTTGCTGGGAAAGGGGGTTGCCTGTCCGGTAACTCCAAGTTCATTTCCCATCTGAAAAAAGTCCAAACCACAGGGTAGTACCATAATGAGCTTGGAAGGCTATACACCATTGGAGTAAATAGTGAGATCTGCCAAAATGTCAAGTGGTTTCTTGTCTAATAAGCCTAATTTCATTTCCTTTACTAGGGGAGTCTTCATGGAGGTAACATAAGGGTAGATGCTTCTATAGGTTTCTAAGGGAAAAAGTGGGACTTACCAAAGTGAGGAAAATTGGTTGCCCTTCTAGCAATTACAAGTGCATTTTCTTTCAAAAAGAAAGTTCAATCCACAAAGGGATTGCTAGAGAGCAAAAAAGTATATCAATTATGTATAGTGAACAGTGAGTACTTTTTTTTCATTTTTCATATTTTATGTAGAGGGGAATTAAGACAATGCTATTCCTGGCACACACATAATTTCCTTCAGAACTTAAACAATAGCTGTTGTTGTTCAGTCACAGCAGTAATGTCTGGCTCTTCATGACCCCATTTGGGGTTTACTTGGCAAAGATACTGCAGTGATTTGTCATTTCCTTCTCCAGCTGATTTGACAGATGAGGAAACTGAAACAAACAGGGTTAAGTGACTTGCCCAGGGTCACATAGCTAGCGAGTATCTGAGGCCACATTTGGATCCATGAAAATGAGTTTTCCTGATTCTGAGTCCAGTGCTCTAGGCACTGCACCACCTTTTATCCACATTTATGGAGACCTAGTCATAAACTATGTTCAGATTTCACATAACCAAGTCTGGGTGGAAACAATATGAGCCAAGCACTGAGTGTTTCTGTAGGTGGCCTCTAAGATTAAACCCAGTCCATGTGAATCTAGATCTTGGGACACTTGACTATGGATCTGACTATTGAGATACCAATGTTTGAGAGTTATTCTTGAGAATTCTGAGTTTTATTATGGATTTTAGGAAACAAGAGGAATCAAGGTAATATATAATTTGCAGTAAAGAGATATGTCCCCTTGGTTGATTCTCTAATTATTCAATTCAACAAATATTTATTTAGCACATAATTTCAGTTATACACTGCATTAAGTGCTGCAGATAGAAACAAAATAAACAATCTCTGTTCTCATAGATTTTTACTATTTATTGGAAAGGGGATGACACAAGAGGTAAAGTTTATTTATTTACACAATAATATTTACACAAATCAGTACAGTACAAGGAAAATGGAAGACAGAATAAGAACTAACACTAAAGGTTTGGGGGATAGCATGAAGGAAAACTTGACAGAAGAGATGTCACATGACATAACAAAGTTAGTAGTAGATCATGAGATTTCTGTTATATTATGTTAAGTTGGTCCCATTTAGTGACAAAGACTATCTGAACCACTTCCTGAACTCACCCAAGATTGACTTGGGAGAAGTGAATCTCCATCCTTTTCTAGCAATTCTAAGAATATGAAATTTTCTAAGGATTTCTGTCCTTAGACAGTTCCCAAGGAATAGTGCCTTTATGCCTTTCTCCTTTCTAAGTTTCTTCTGCTGCTCCCTCTTTACATCCACATGCTACCTCAGAGGGCAATTCTTGTCTCTATTTCTCATTACTGGGAGATGAGCATAACACTATTAATCAAGGAAGTGTTTCTGTGAGTTTCTTTGTTCACTACCAAATCTCTCAATATAATATCATAAATCTTGAATCTTTACCTCGGCACCTAAATGATAAAGGACTGCAAAGGTTTTAGCATTCTTTGTAAAAAGAATTTCTTTAACAACATGGCTATTTTCTGTTCAGAAACTATTCAAAGGGCAAAGTGTCTAGTTTTGAAAGGGAGACATTCTGTTAAGAAGACTCCTAAAGGTTGATAACTTCTTGAGAAACATTCCCAATGTTTGATCAACCTCTATGTAAAGTCTGCTTTACCAGAATGCTCAAGTTTAATTTGTGTTGTTTGAGTTATACTGTTGTTGCTGTTGTCTAACTGGAAGTTCACTAATCAGAAAACCTTTTTTTAAAAAAAATTCAACACCAGTTATCTTTGTAAAATGTATCCAGGTCCCTCCACACCCTCTTCTAATCCCACTTTCCTGCCTTAGTAAATATAGCAGAGAGGACATTGAATTTTGTCTTTGCCAATTAAGGATGCTGCAGTGCCTTTGGTTTCTCCTAACATTAGTCATTAATAATTTTAGAGGGCTGTAGCTACATAAGGTATGGGAAAGCTACATAAAGGTATGGGCTGAATATCTTCAGGCTCTTGGAGTTACCCTGGGAGTTCTTTTTATATTCCTGATGCCAGCTTTTTTGCTCCCTGTCATTTAAATTTTATTTTTTAAGTCAAAAAATAAAGTGGGGGAGTGGAGATTAATAAATCAACAACCATTTATTAAGCATTTATCATGTGCCAGGCACAGCACTGCAAATAAAAAAGAACAGGCAAAAGACAGTTCCTACTCTCAAGGAGTTTAAAATCTAATGAGGGAGGCATCGTGCAAATAAATATTACAAAGCAAACTATATACAAGATAAATAAGAAATAATTAACAGAGGAAAGGTGCTAAAATTGAGAGGGTTTGGGGAAGGCTTCCAATAAAAAGTGAGATTTTAGCTGAGATGTTAAGGAAACCAGGAAGGTCATTTTTTCGTTAATCAGATATTAGTTAATAGGGAATTACCATATTCCAGCTAATTGTGGTTTTTCTCTACATCCCTCAGGACAACAGAAAGTTCAAAGTATAGTCCATTCTGTACTAAGTCTCCTCAGTCTACAGTAAGTCTACTCACTCGGATATATTTTTCTGGGGATCTGATCATAACTGTCCAAGGGTAGAAGTGCTGGGGAATAGTGATAAGCAAAATGGGTGTTTTTTAATTATAAGAACCTTATAGTAATTTTTGGAAGCTACTAAGAATCAGCAATTTAACCACCACTTAGAATATTTCTGTTGACTCTGAGCTCACATAATAGCCTTGCACAGATCGGCACAGGTGACTATGTTGTGTGGGGAGTCAAATGACATTATGGAATTGTCTGTTTAAGAAAAAAGAGAAGGAAAATATTAACAATGTCTGGTATCTGTAGTAGTCCTCTGTCTACTAGATAAAAATATTCCTTGGAATTCCATTTTAAAGCAATGTTGACTTCTCTGGGACCTTCTCTTGTAATGAGAGATAACATTTAAATAGAGATTTATGCTTTGCAAAGCTTTTTATATATAATATCTCATTTGATTCTTGTAACAACCCTGTGAAGTAGGTACTATTATTATCTCATTTTATAGATGAAGAAACTGAGACTAAGAGAAATTAAGTGACTTTCCCAGTGTCGCATAGCTAATAAGGGTCCAAGACAAGATTCGAATTTAGGTTTTCCTGATTCCAAGTCCATTGCTCTTTTCACTATAAGCCTGGTTACCTTTTCTTAAATCATTCATTGTTTCTTTCATTCAACCCAACCTTCCTTTATTCTGTTTGGATGATACTCTCCAGTCTAGCAATGAAAACTTTCCAAAGGTAGAATGGGCTAGCACAGTTAAGCAGTAGAGGTTAAGCAGCTTCTGGGTAAGCATTTATTAGATATATTGTAAAAGAGATTCCCTCTAAGAGTTGGGCTGAGCAAGATGGCCTCTAAAATCTTGTCCAATTCTGAGGTTCTGTGAATCCGTGGTTCTGTGAATATTCCTGGGTAGGTTTTACCCACGATGGTTAAAATTAAGGTGCAATTTGATAGTAAGGAAAATACTCCCTAAAGTATGTGGATATGTATACTGGTTTCCTGGAAAATCTCAGAGGTAGCTTCATTACTACCATTGCAAAAGCCATCTTTAAGAAATTGTGGCCTTCCAGAGACTAATACAACTGCTAAAGCTCATAGAAACTTAGATGTTCTGAGGACTGTTGATATTTATCATTCAATTGTATATTTAAGACAAACAATATTTATCAAGCATTGCTTAGACAATGCTCCAAAGATGCATTTTGTTGATGTGTCGAAATTTACATCAATATTTTTTACTTAACAAAACAACACAAATACTTTTGTAAACATAATCTTTAGTCCCAGAAAACACTTAAAAATATACCAGTGCATTCAAGTCTACAGTTGCGTACCTCAAACTGAAAGTCTTTGTTTAGAGCTGGGATTGGTAAATGACAGACAAAAAGTTGAGAATATCAGAAGTGAAAATTACCACAACCTTGTTTTCTCTTTTACTTATTTGCTCATATAATCACCAAGGGTAGTTGCTGATCATTACCTGTTCCAATTCAATAGTCATGATCAAATTCTATCAGTCCCCACCTGTACTTGGCATCAGGTGATGCTCTGGGAATAACTGCCAAACTTCCTCGATATTTAAAAAATTGGCTGCCTCTCTTTTCTTACCTCCATCCCTTTGTTGGTGTCAGCACTTTTCCGGTTCATCGAAGAGTTTACTATAGATTGGTTCAACCACTTTTTGTGGCTTTAGTTCCCATCTGACTGGAAAATTCTTCTCCTGCAGTTTCTTCTTCCCACCCTTTCCTAATTGCTCAATATCCCCCATACACAGATAGAATAAATGTTTACTCAAAGTAATAAAAACATAATAAAATAGGAATACCAAAAGAGGCTTGTGTTTTTTGCACAAACAAAACTAGGAAAAGAAGGGAAACAGTTGACTATGATTTAAAAAAAAATTTCATCAAGTGTTTCTGATAAAGGTCATATAGCCAGGATGTGTGTTGTATATATATATATATGTATGTATATGCATATGGAACCAATACAAATATGTAGCACCAAAAGCCATTCTGCCATGGATACAAGTGCTCAAAGAACAAGAATATACAGTTCTCAAAATAACAATCACAAACTATTAAAAGCCACATTAAAGAATGCTCCAAAACACCAATAATAAGATAAATACAAATTAAAATAATCCTTATATTTTACTTCACACTCAGCAAATTGGGAAAGATGACAAAAAATGAAAATAGTCAATGTTGGAGTGAATAAAAAAGATGAAAACATAAAAATAGCCAATGCTGTGGAAAGTTGGGAACATGAATTCACCATTGATGGAGCTAAGAATTGGTCTAACCATTCTAGAAAACAATTTGGAATAATTCTAAGAAAGTGACTAAAATGTCCCTACGATTTGACCCAGAGATCTCATTGCTAAGCATATAATCCAAGGCAGTCAATGATAAAAAGAATGATCTCATAGACTGCAAATTATTTTTATGAGGTCTTTTTAAAATAACAACAAACTGGAAATAAGGTAAGTACCCACTCATTAGTAATGAATTAACAGGTTATAATGCACAAGCATAATAGAAAACTATTCCACTGTGAAAAACCATGAATATGATAAAAATGGAGAAACATGAGAAGCATTATGATGAATGAATACAGTGAGAAGCAAGCAGAACCAAGAAAATAATGTACCCAATGACCATAACAACATAACTTTTTAAATTACAACAAACAAAAATGAAAATGAATTCTTTGAAATAATATGACCAAGCTTGGACCCCACAGGGGACATAAGACTATATCTCCCTTTTTCAAAAGAGATGAGCAACTTTGGGTGTGGACCACTACTTACAATGTTAGACTTGATTGTTTTGGGTTTTTTCCTCTTTATTATAAGAAAAATATTAATCTCTGAGAAGAGAAAGGGGGCATATATTTTGGGAACTGCAAAAGATGTAAAAGTAGATGGTAAGAAAACAATTTTAAGAGGTCTACACCAGCTCTCATATACCATTCATGAAGTCACATGCTTTGATCACAAATCCCACTCCATTTTGATCAACCCTCAACCCCTGACAGTTATGGACAGGAAAAGGCAGGGAATTCATCTAGAACTTAGGATATTTAATTGCTTTCTCATCACAGAACTGGCTAGATCTGAAAGAACCTTGCCCTCAGTGTCTCAGTTCTTGCTAGTCCCTGTTCAGGTTGCTGCTGGTGATGAGTCCCTTGCTGTTTGCCATATTTTGCTGTTCCTCCTGACCTTGAACTCTGATCAGCTTCCCTATGTCCATACACAATGGCCAAAAGATTCCATTATTTAACCATGTGACTACAGTCCAACAGCCATAAATCTAGAATCTACAGCAAGAGAAGGAAATTCTGTGACTTGGTTGGTGATTATGTCCCTTCCCGTTTGTCCTTCAGAACACCACACAATCCCCCAGGCCAATAGCATCATGCCCACAGGTGTGGTTCTTCTGAATCCCATTGTTATCTTCTTCTGAGCATGAAGCAGTGAACACAGTCAATCAATTTTAAAAATAATGATAAAATATATTCTATGCTGAAACAGTGGTAATCAGAGGGGGTACATGAGCAAGTGAGAGATTTGAGTACTGTCAATCTCACAAGTACAAAATTGGAAAAGCATGACAAAATAACACTTTGGGGAACATATCAGGGTGGTGTGCCAGTAAGGCAAAATGGGCTTAGTTTAACGGGTGTGCTTAAGGAGTTTGGCTTTTGTTTATGGTGAAAGTACTTTCACCTGTTAAACTCTAAGCCCCAGGCCCAAAGCCCTATCAGGTGTGAAACCCCTGTGGG
>CM053622.1:121432731-121485981 GCA_028646595.1 Phalanger gymnotis
TTCACAACATGAGTATTGTGGAAGGGTTATACATAATGATATGCATGTGGCCCATGCTGAATTGCTTGACTTCTTAGGGAGGGTGGGTGGGAATGGAAGAAGGGAGAGAATTTGGAACTCAAAGTTTTAAAAAATGGATGTTCAAAAACAAAAAAGTTTTTGCATGCAACTAGAAAATAAGATCCACAGGCAATGGGGCGTAGAAATTTATCTAGCCCTACAAGAAAGGAACGGAAAAGGGGATGGGAGGGGAGTGGGGTGACAGAAGGGAGGGCTGACTGGGGAACAGGGCAACCAGAATATATGCCATCTTGGAGTGGAGGAGGGTAGAAATGGGGAGAAAATTTGTAATTCAAACTCCTGTGAAAATCAATGCTGAAAACTAAATATATTAAATTAAAAAAAGAATATAAAAAAGTCAAATTTTCTAGACAGTTCTGGTCTTTTCACTGAGAAAGCTTGAAAACCCTCTATTTTATTGAAAATCCATCTTTTGCCTTGGATTATGATACTCAGTTTTGCTGGGCAGGTGATTCTTGGTTTTAATCCTAGCTCCATTGACCACCAGAATATCATATTCCAAGCCCTTTTATCCCTTAATGTAGAAGCTGCTAGATCTTGTGTTATCCTGGTTGTGTTTCCACAATGCTCAAATTGTTTCTTTCTGGCTACTTGCAGTATTTTCTCCTTGATCTGGGAGCTCTGGAATTTGGCGACAATGATCCTAGGAGTTTTCTTTTGGGGATATTTTTTCAAGAGGTGATTGGTGGATTCTTTCAATTTCTATTTTACCCTCTGATTCTAGAATATCAGGGCAGTTCTCCTTGATAATTTCTTGAAAGATGATATCTAGGCTCTTTTTTTGATCATGGCTATCAGGTAGTCCAATAATTTTTAAATGATCTCTCCTGGATCTATTTTCCAGGTCAGTGGTTTTTCCAATGACATATTTCACATTGTCTTCCACTTTTTCATTCCTTTGGGTCTGTTTTATAATATCTTGATTTCTCATCAAGTCACTAGCTTCCACTTGCTGCAATCTAATTTTTAAGCTAGTATTTTCTTCAGTGGTCTTTTGGACCTCCTTTTCCATTTGGCTAGTTCTACCTTTCAAGGCATTCTTCTCCTCACTGGCTTTTTGGAGCTCTTTTGCCATTTGAGTTAGTCAATTTTTAAGGTGTTATTTTCTTTAGTATTTTTTGGGGTCTCCTTTAGTCAGTCACTGACTTGTTTTTCATGGTTTTCCTGCATTACTCTATTTCTCTTCCCAATTTTTCCTCTACTTGTCTAACTTGCTTTTCCAGGTTTTTGAGCTCTTCCATGGCCTGAGACTAGTTCATGTTTTTTTGGAGGCTTTTGATGTAGGCTCTTTGACTTTGTTGACTTCTTCTGGCTGTATGTTTTGGTCTTCTTTGTCACCAAAGAAAGATTCCAAAGTCTGAGTCTGAATCTGAGTCCCTTTTGGCTGCCTGGCCATGTTCCCAGCCAACTTACTTGACTGTTGAGTTTTTCAGCAGGGTATGACTGCTTGTAGAGTATAGAGTACTTTCCTCCAAGCTTAAGGGGCTGCACTGTTGTTTTCAGAGCTACACAGCAAGCTCTGCCACACCAGTGCTACTCCTCCCCCAAGAACCACCAACCTAGACCAACGGGACTCAGATTTAAGCTGGCTCTGCACTCCCACTCAGATCTGCCACTTAATTCCTCCCACCAGGTGGGCCTGGGGCCAGAAGCAACTGCAGCTGTAATTCTGTAGCTGCACCACCTCTGCTGCTCCTGGGGTGGTGGTGGAACCTAGAACTCCTTTCACTCTGTCCCAGCACATTTTCCAACTACTCTTTTCTGTTGTCTTTGGTTTTTGTGGGTTGAGAAGTCTGGTAACTGCCACAGCTCACTGGTTCAGGGTGCTAGTGCCTGTTCCACCTGGCTCCTCATCTGGTTGGTCTGGTGGCCCACACTAGGCTCTGCTCTGCTCCCTGGTCTGTGCTATAGACCTTACCCCACAACTATCCAGGCTATCCTGGGCTGGAGCCCTGCTTCCCTCTGCTATTTCGTGGGTTCTGCAGCTCTAAAATTTGTTTAGAGCCATTTTTATAGGTGTTTGGAGGGACTTGGGTGGGAGCTTACTCAAGTCCCTGCTTTCCAGCCGCCATCTTGGTTCTGCCCCCCTCAGCCTGTCAAATTTTTAACAAGTTTAATGTGTAGACCTAGTCTTAATGAATTTAAATGAAGATGCCTTGTTTGGATCCTTTTAGCCTAGAAACTTTGCAGTGGAATTAAATGCAAATGTAACCCTCATACATTTATCAGGTTCTAAATATATTGTAGAATTATATCTCAAGAGTCAAAGCCCCAAGTCTCCAAATGAAAAGGAACTACTTCCTGTCTCTTTAAGTCCCTTTTCCCACAGAGCGAAGAGTGACCACTTTCTATAGGCAGATGTCTTAGAATCAGATGGCAGCTAGGTAGTACAGTGCCTAGAGTGCTGGGCCTGAAGATTTATCTTATTGAGTTCAAATCTGGCCTCAGACACTACTACCAGTGTTACCCTGGGCAGGTTACTTAATCTTGTTTGCCTCAGTTCCTCATTTGTAAAATGAGCTTGAGATGGAATTGGAAGAACACACCAATATCTTTGCCAAGAAAAACCCAAATGATGTCACAAAGAGCTGGGCATGACTAAAAATGATTAAACAATTGCAGTCAGCTGCAAAAGTGTTCTCATCTTTGCTCCTCTGGGTAAGAGAATAGGAATGAAATGTGATTTCAGCCTTCCAAAGAGAAATACAGTAGCTAGATGACCTCATTAAAATAATGAGCCCTGAACCTCCAACAATTAGTTTTATTACCTTAAGCAAGACAACCTCCCTGGGCATCATTTGTTATAAAGGTAAAAAAAAATAGGGCTTAAATGGGACGATCCCCAAGGTTCCTTTCAACCTTCAGGTTTTGTGACTCCTCTGAGTCCACTTCATTACATCTGTGATCCAATAAATGGAGATATTCAAAATGATGACTGAGACACTATAAGATCCTAAAGTGCCTTCTGAATCATCAAAGAAATGTTATTTTAGTGTTGTGTATTTCAATGTACTCTTTTTTCAAAAACTGGGAACTCTGCATATTTATGTATAGAATTGATGAAATTGCCTAGAATATTTGATAAAAAACCTCACATTCCCCAACAATGTCAGATAAGAAAAGATTCACTGTGTATAGAACAGATAGACTGGGCCACCGCATTTCAGAAACATAACCATTCAGCCTCAGTAAACAATAACGTTGCACAGCAGATGTCAGTGTGGAGGCCCATTTGGCTAAGTAGTACTCTTTCCCCATCCCTTTGAAGGAGAGTGTGAAATTGATTCTTCTTGACTCTCTTTGTCTCCACCCACTAGAGCCAGCTCAGGTTTTGACTTTCTCTGAAGGTCGAAAGTCCCATACCTCTACTCCCACTCCACTTCCTCACCTTTGGGTTAGGAGTGGAAATGTGGAGCGAAGCTAAAGCCATTGGGAAATAGGAAGGACCACTCAAGGAATGTTTTTAGTCCAAGGAAAAGACATCAGCTTCATGTGTTTTCTCTTCACATCTGTGAAGTAGAAAGCTTAAAATACATATCATTAGCAAAATTCATAAAATTCTGTGCTCCCAGGCAATTTTGTTGATCATCAGTCCAGAGATGTGATTTCTTGGTCAGTAAAATTTGATTGATCAAGTATCCACAATATACCAAAAAACTGGAGCATAACTCAAATTACCTTAGCTTTATCTAGAAAACCATCATTAAAAATATGAATAGCCAGTAAGCAAACTTCAAAATACCAGGAAAACACTTAGTAATGAACCATGCTGCCTTTTTCATGCAGCAACAGAACAGAAAGTAGAAACAGAGTGGGATAAATGCCACATTGCTCCAGCAATTTCTTCAAGTAGACATCTGCCATTTTGTCATAATAAGCTGAATGTTGAGCTAGGGAGAAGCAAATATTCTAGTAGCCACGAGACTTAGAATCATGCCCTTGGAAAGGTCCTCCATTTGCTACTGCTTCCTGCTGCTCTCTACCTCTCTCCACACATCTCTCTCTGAAGAGATTTAAAAACTGCTGTTTCAGTTGAAATTTTAGCCTCCACTAATAGTCCCACAATGTTTTTTCTTCTTTACATACATACACACACACACACACACACACACACACACACACACACGCACCAAAATACCCATTACAGGTACCTAAGTTCCAAAGAGTCTAATAAAGAAATGAATCCAACAGAGGCCCACCAATGAACTGATAACTGATTATAAACATAAGGAAAACAGGAAAGCACAATCCTATATGGCTTAGCATTTACCAAGGTAAGAAAAAATTGGGAAAATACACAAAAATTGTGTGAGTCTCTCCAAAAGCAATGATTCCAGATGGAAACAGTTGCATAGGATGGATCTGACATGTCAGGCTGTCAAAGCAGAGATGCCATAGAGAGTTTCACTGATGATAAACAAAAGGCTATTTCATTCACTCATTTTCTTCAGTTGTTTAGAGCCATTTATCATGAGCTTGTAGGTTTTCGTTAAAGCACTTGAACAGGGAGTAGCCAATTTTCTCAATAGAGAACCTGTTTTTTCTTTTAATTGAGTATCACATCATTACTGCTATTCATCTTTGAGCTATTCTTACATATGCCATATCCCAATGTAATTTTAGGACTAATGGTGGGAGATAGAAATGCATATGACAGAATTATTATTTTCCCCAACTGCTGATATCTAAGTAAGAAGGGAGAAACTGAGATGTCTTAATTTCTTACTGCCCAGAGACAACGAAACCTTGCATCTTGTATCATCTCCACATTTCATCTGTACCTTCACGAATTTTTATTACATATAGGATATTTATATAATGTATACATGCACATAATACACATACCATCTATCTATCTATCTATATGTATATGTGTGTGTGTATATATATACATATATAGATAGATAGATAGATATGTCTTAACATGCAGATACAGCATTGGACCTACAGTGGCATTTAATTTGCTTTTATTCCACTGAATGCATCTACATTTGAATTTTATTTGCCAGCTTTTCAATTTTCAGAGTTGAATAGAATCCAGATTTATGCAAGAAGTAGGGAAAGTGGGCTGAATTGACTTTAGGATATTGCACATGGCTTTGAGCTACCCCAAGCTTTTCTTAGAAAAGAGTGGCACAGGTTTAGAAATGGAGAGTGAGTGAGAACTGTCACCACAATGAATAGATCACAGGTTCATCAGAGTATTAAAGAGACCACAAGACACATTAAAAACATACCATGTATATAATTTCATGCCAACATAAATGACTACCCTGTCCTACCCTGCCTGAAGGCCAGTTATGGAACATTTACCCCTCTATCCAGGGTTCTCCAGGACCCATAAGAGAGTTTGAGGATGAGAGAATCTCTTGCATTGGCTCAAGGCCCCACTAACATTGTTCCCCTATTTGGTCTTTTATATTTTACACCAGTTCCATTTAATGACTTAATAGTCAGAGCAACTTTTACAAAGGAATATTTACTTCAAAGGCATAGAAAGAATAAATATGCAAAAAATCACCACTTTCCCCAACACATGGGGTACATAATCCCCACATACATATAACCTCAGTCACTAGGGAGGGGAGGAGGATCAGGTTCACAGTTTGGCTCAGTTACTTCATAACATAATCCCACCAAATTCTGGAAACTTGATTTTAGAAATATTTAGCTAACTATTTCACAGGCAAGATTAAGTTAAAAAGCAATTATTGCACATATATTATTTGGCAGGAGATGGGAAGCTAGGTGGCTTAGTGGATAGAATACCAGATCTGGAGTCAGGAAGATTGATCTTCCTGAGTTCAAATCTGGCCCCAGACACTTATTGTGTGACCTTAAGCATGTCACTTAACCCCGTTTGCCTCAGTTTCCTCATCTATTAATGATATGGAGAAGGAAATGGCAAATCACTCCAGTATCTTTGCCAAGAAAACCCTGAATGGAGTCACACAGATTCAGACATGACTAAACAACAACAAAATGTTAAATTTAATATATAGAAAAACTCCTAAAGCATTTCTTATGGATCCTAGTTTTTCATTAAAGTTTTTGTTTCACCAATCATTATCAGAAATATGTACTACAGGTGACATTGTAGTAGTGACTGGGAATTGATTTTCAGAAGGAAATCTTATCTCATCAAACCTTACCCTTCATCCAAAGAGCTTAATTTTTCCAACTAACCAGACTTCTCACATTAAAGTGTATTTGCTACAGTGCTCATGAGGGCACCAAACTGGCCTTCAAGCTATTCTCTGAACTCAGCATGATTATCCCCTGCTACTGTACCTTTACAAAGGCTGTGTCTTATGCTGGGACTCCTGACATCCAGTACTTTGAACCTCTGGCTTCCTTCAAGATTCAATTCATGTGTCACCTCTCATGTTCAAATGAAACTTTCCATGATCCTCCAAATTCTTCATGTTATTTTCTCCTTCCAAAAATAACCAGGTACATTTTTTTAACATCTTGTGTCTGCCCTGTTAGAGACAACTAAGATACAGTGAGTGGATAAGGAACTAACCTCAGAGCCAGGATGACTGCGGTTTATGTTTTGCCTTTGACACATACTTGATATGTGACCCTGGGCAAGTTGCTCCTCATAGTTCTTGACAACTTTCTGTAACTATAGAAGTTGCAGTAAAAGTGGGTCTGATTTCATTGATGGGGGACTTTCCTTCCAGGGAGTTGCCTACAATTTCCTTTCCTTCCCCTGCTTTGTTTTATTTTTGTGTACCCATCACTTGGAACAATACCATAAGCATAGTAGTCAAATAATCAATGCTTGTTACATTGTTCTGGATTTCCCATAAAACTGTGGCTTAGAAGTTTGTATATGGTCCTAGAGAAGGTAGCCTGGTTTAAAGAAGATTGTCTCCTAGGGTTGCCTCATACTCCTGTGATCATGTATGTTCTGGAGATAAGTAGAAGCTCATGACCATTGACCTTGGGATTCCACTGTTAAGAGCCATCTAAGTTGGCTGATAAATGCCAATTGGACTATCCATAGATCAAGTCACAGGAAAACTTAGCTTCGATATCATTTCTCTACCAACACTCCAGCTTAACTGCATCTGGAATTATTTATGATTTCTTCCTATATAACCAAGTATTTCTTCATGTCATTTATTCACTCCACGTACTAGCTGCCTAATGGCATCCCCTCACGTGAAGGTTGGTATCGTGAGTCTTATTGCATCTGCAACAGATCTCACAAAAAATGTTTCTGTACACAGATATTTATAAACATTCATCTCTCTACATAGCCCTAGAAAAGACTCCTAGCAACCAGGCTCCTCTCTCTTGATTCCTCCAGAAATGATCTACCATAAAAGAGCTGTCACTAAATTGCTCCAAATGATGCAACAGCTCAGTATTTGTCTCTGAAAGGTATTAAACACTTCAGCACTACAAAGTAGAAATGATTTCCAACCTCTAAAAAAGAACAATAAAAATCCAATAGAAGTTCACATTGTAACTTAGAGGAAGTTTCATTTATTGGCACCCTGTAAAGGTTCCAAAATGAATGCAGTGTAAACACAAATATTGCCATTTCATAAGTTGAGAGAATTTAAACCTGGATTTAGATCTGGAAAGGGGACTTTGAACATTATCTACTCTAGACTATCATTTTAATGTTAAGGAAACCGAGGCTCAAATCTTGTTGTAAAATAGTCCAGCCAAAGTCCCTAAGTTTGGCCTAGTTTAGACCATGTGCCAAGCAAAACTTGGTATAAAACTTTTTTTCTATTTTTTTTTTAAGAATGGCCAGTGGCCAAGTTTATTGGCATGGAAAAGAAACACAGTGTTATCCTCAAATCTTCAAAGAAATAAAAGTGAATAATAGCTATTCAAGACATTGACTTCATCACTGGACAAGATGAGTTCCTCACCATTGGTGGTTTCAAACAGAAAGTTGACATTAGTATAACATATAACGTCCAAGTTCAATAATCTCATGAAAACAAAGAAAAATGGTTGAGGTTGGAGGCAAAGACAAGAACTTTGAGCTGAGGTCAGTAAGACAAATTAAAAATGAGCTTGAAAATAGGACATTTAAAATAAAATGCATATAATGAGGAAGCAAAGCATAATCCCAGACAATGAACAAACTTAAAAATTACAATGATTATAAACTCTATGACTAAGTGGTAAATTCTATCAAGGAATGAACTATTTCTTGATTCTCTTTTCACCTGTCCAGCTAGCTAACATGATGCTTTAGATATAGTAGTTACTTCATAAATGATGAAAACATAAATGAAAAAATGGAAGAAAATCTGAATAAGTCTAACCAATGGAATAAGTGAGGTAGATTTAAATTCATGATTAGAAAAAATAAGTTTTTTTGAAAAAAAAATTTCATACTTAAATCCAAAGATTTACCTTTGGGTAAATTTATATGAAAACATTTTTGGTTATTTTCCCAAATGTTAAAGGTGATACCTTACCTTCAAGTAGGAATCATTTCATATTAATTTGTAGACTCTTCCTCTGGAGAGAAAGGTGGGTAGAAAGGGAGAGACAGTCAGAGAGACAGGGACAAAGAACATTTATTAAATGTTCACTCTGTGCTAGGCACTGCATTGAAAACAGAGATTAGAAGACAAACTCATCATATCACTTTTATATCTCTGGGTAGAGGTGAATTCTTAACCAAAAAAAGAATGCAATTATAAGAGGTAAAATATTACCTAAAATTTAAAAGTGTCTGTACAAATAAAATTAATGCATTGAAGATGATAAAGAAAGAAGTTAACTGAGGAAAAAATCATTGTATCTAAATTCTCAGATAAGGTCTGATTAATTTTGAAGTTATATAGAAAAGTAACTGTGATTTATAAGACCAAAAGCCATTCCCCAATAGAAAAGTTGTCAAATAATAGGAATAAACAATTCCCAAAAGGAGAATTGTAAACATATTAACAGTTATATGAAAATATTACCAATAGTAAAAGGAATGGAAAGCAAAACAAGTGCTACTACAGCACTATTACTGTCCTTTCTATGGTAGGACAAAGTAAAATTCCTCTTGTTAATTGTTCAATGACATACAAGTATCTCATTTCATTCCAATATTCAACTTGAACTAACTGGCTCAAATAAGGCCCAGACTTAACACACTGCCCTCTACTCTTTTGAAATGATGACCAGTCACAGATGAGGAACACTGCACATAACAATGGATTTTTTTCAATGTGTTGATTGTTTGGGTTGAGCACATTTTCTGAATTTGAACTCAGATCCTCCTTACTCCAAGCCCAGCACTCTAATCACTGTGCCACCTAGCTGCCTCTATGGTATTCTACTAGTATAGTAGTATAGCTATACTGCTTTGTATAGTATAGTATAGTATAGTATAGTATAGTATAGTATAGTATAGCATAGTATAGTATAGTATAGTATAGTATATTTTGTGATATAGTTTGAACTCTGTTAGTGCCAAGCCCTACACCCCATTTTTTCCAATATAAGCCATGATATACCTAACCTTTTATTCTTCAAAATGACTTTTGCAATTATTTTATCAAATTCTTATAAATATCCATTTGGTATGGTATGGTAATTGATATAACTAATTTGTTTATTTTAGTAGTATCATCACTTTCACTATATTGGCATGAGTCAGTCATGAATATTCAATAACTCTCCAATTAATGAGGTTTTCTTTGACTTCTATAAAAAGTGATCTGTGGTTGCATTTATACAGATATTATAAGTGTCTTTCTACATTAGTTCCCAAGTATTTAAAGTATTATGTAATCTGAAATGGAATTATTCTTCCTTTTGGTTTTTGTTATTTGCTTTTATTATTTGCTTATTTGCTTTTATTATTTTTACAATTTCAGTTTCTAAAATTAGGTTTTATTCAAATTCCCCACCTACTCATCTGTTAATTTGGTCATTTAATATTTTACAGCCATTGATTCCATTTGTTTACATTTTATGGGTATACATCATGGCATAAAATTTTCTGATAATTGTCTTTGTTGCCTTTTAAATAGTTGTTAATTTTCCATTCTCGTTTTAATAATTTCTTTTCACTCTCAAATAAATAAAATTAGATGCTTAAAAGAAGATTTTATATGTCTTCCAAAAACTACCCATTAATCAGCTTTCTTTTCAAATATATTTATCTCTTCCTTGATTTTTAGGGGCTCTACTTTGTATTGGTTTGGCGATTATTAATCGTTTGGTTTTCTAGATTTTTCTTTCTAGTCACACTAGAAAGAGGTTGCTGATTTTGTGTGGATTGTGTATCCTACTTTATAAAAGTATTAATCATCTCAATTTTTTTTCAGTGATTTAGATTTTTATAAATACACCATAATAATTCTGCAAATTGACATAATTATGCCTTTTATTTACCTATACAAATTTCCTTAAATTATTTTCTTGTCATATCACTATAACTAGCACCTTAAATATTGAGTCAAACAAAGCTTGGGTGGGGGGAGAGGGGAAGGGAGGTATCCTTTATTTTCAAGTACTTCTGGAATACAACTAATGCTAAAGTTTTTATCATAATAAGCTGTGGAATTAAATGAATTGATTTTAGTATCTGAACATGAATAAATGATATATTTTGTCTAGATTTTTACTCAAATAAAATATCTTTATTTTGTCAGAAATACTTATTTTTGTGATATATATAATATTAAATCTTATGTTCTTAGTATAAATTCAACCTAGTTGTAGCAAACAGTTCTAAAAATAGTTATATATTTTTCCAAATATTTTGTCAAATACTTATTTTTGTCAAATACATATACTTAAATACTTGTGAAATACACCCTAAAGTCTATTTCAATCTACCACCACAGTTTTTGTACAGCCTGGCTAGCTAAGAATGGTTTTTACATTCTTATACAAAATTAAATGTTATTTTAAAATGTAAAAGCTACTTTTAGCTAGACCATACCAAAACAAGAGACAGGCCATCTTTGGCCCACATGATATAGCTTACCAAACCCTCATCTATGGATTCTTTTCTATGATTTTTCTTTCTCTGGTTTAGGAATGAGGGGGATACTGGTCTCATAAAAGAAGCTTACTAAGATACTGTCCTGATTTTTTAAAAAAAATTAATGTAGAATATAAAGAATTTGTTCCTTAAATGTTTGATAGAATTCACTTATAAAATAATCTTGACCAGGGTTTGAATACTTCCCCCTTCTTATTTGCTTTTATTATTTTTACAATTTCAGTTTCTAAAATTAGGTTTTATTCAAATTCTTTATCTATTCACCTGTTAATTTGGTCATTTAATATTTTACAGCCATTGATTCCATTTAAGTTTACATTTTATGGGCATACATCATGACATAAAAGTTTCTGATAATTGTCTGTGTTGCCTTTTAAATAGTTGTTAATTTTCCATTCTCATTTTAATAATTACTTTTTACTCTCAAATAAAATTAGATGCTTAAAAGAAGGTTTTATATTTCTTTCAAAAACTACCCATTTATCAGCTTTCTTTTCAAATATATTTATCTCTTCCTTGATTTTTAGGGGCTCTACTTTGTATTGGTTTGGTGATTATTAATTGGTTGGTTTTCTAGATTTTTTTTCTTTCTAGTAACAGTTCTAATTTATCATTCTTTTTTTAAAAAAATACATGTTCTAAAAGAAATAAAATTTCCCTAGGGACTGCTTTAGCTACATCCCACAAATTCAGATATGTAGTCTTATTGTTATCATTTTAATTAATATGATTTATTATTTCTATGATTTATTATTGAGTCCATTTAAACTTTAAGATAACATTATCAATTAATTAGTCTTAATTACATTATTTGTTCATATGTAATAGATCATAAATTGTATTACTTTATGATCTGTCACAAATATATTTAACACTTCTGCCTTTGCACATTTTTATGAGGTATTTATGTTCCAACACACAGCCAAGTTTGTGAAGGTGTGATACGGAAAAATAGGCACAATCTCTAATATTACTGTTTAATGAGTGCAGAAGGCTTATCCTTCTATCAGATTTGTCCATATCTAAAGAAACATTGCAGCCCCCAATTATTACTTTTTTATCTAATAATTTTTATCTAATAGTTGAATTAGATTTCAACTTGACTATTAGAGGGTTATTTAGACTTTTATATTTTCAATCAGGAAGCATTTCATTGATCTGTCCCTCAATCTACTCCACTATAAAACCAAATAAAGTAAAATAAACCTTCAATACATCGCTGTATAACCATGTCTAAAAATATGTTTCTACATTTAAGTTCATCACCTCTCTATCAGGAGACGTGTTATGTTTCAACTTTTTTTTCTTTTGGATTCACTGTTTCTCATCATTTCTTATGGCACAATAATATTCCTTTACATTCACATATACCTCAATATGTTTACCCACTCCCCAATAGAACAACAACATCTTCCTAGTTTCCAATATTTGGCTATCACAAAAAGAGATGTTGTAAAAATTTGTCTCTATTATGTCCTTTTCTTCTTTGATGTCTCTGGGGTATAGGACTATGTATACTTCAGTATATGACATAGCTGGATTAATAGGTTATTGGACAGTCTGGTAACTTTCTTGCCACAGTCCCAAATTGTTTTCCAGAATGACTGGATCAACTCACAGCTTAAATAACCATATACTAACATATTTAACCATGGTCCCTAAAACATTTATCATTTCCCACTTTTAGCTACTTTGCTAGTCTGATAGTTGTGGAGTAAAACAAAAAAAAACTTTAATTAGCATTTCTCTAATTTTCAGTGACAGCATATTTTTCATATAATTATTGGTAATTTAGATTTCTTGTTTTGAAAAGTTGTTCATATCCTTTGACCATCTATCTGTTCAAAAGTGGTTTAGTCAGAGAAACTTGTTACTAGTTTTCTCGGTTGGCTGTTTCTTTTCTGATTTTTGCTATACTAGATTGGTTTGTGCAAAATCGTATTCATTTTCCATAACCAAAATTGTTTACTGTTTTGTGTGATCCTGTCTATCACTTATTTAGTCATGAACCCTATGCCCATTCATAGATCTGAAAGACAATTTCTTCCCTGATCCTCTAATTAATTTATGATGTGACTTTTTACATCTGGTTCCTGGCTCCTTTTGGAGCTTATCTGGCTGTATGGAGTGAAGTGTTGATCTAAAGCTAATTTCTGCCAGACTTCTGTTGAGTTTCACCACAAATTTTTTTTGGTAAATAGTGAGTCCTTCCCCCATTAACTGAGATTTTGGGGTTTATAAAACATCATGCTATTATACTTGTTTGCTTCTGTATGTTGTGTATCTAATCTGTTATACTGATTGACCTCTCTTTTTTTTCTGACCAGTAGCACATTTTTAAAAAATGACTACTGCTTTATAGTTTAAGATATGGTACTGATAGATCCCCTTCTTTCCTACTTTTTCTATTTTTACTCTTGAGATTCCTAATCCTTTGTTCCTCCATATGAATTTCATTATTATTTTTTCTAGGTCTATAATATATTTTGGAAAGTTTGGTATAGCACTGAATAAGTGAATTATTCAGATAGTGCAGCCATTTTTTGTTAGATTGGAATGACCTATTCATGAACAATTTTTATTTCTTTTTATTATTTTGGTCTATATTTGTGCAAAGAATGTTTCATAGTTAATTCAGACAATCACTGGGTGAATCTCAGTAGAAATACTTCCAAATATTATAGAGCTTCTGTAGTTATTCTGAATGGCATTTCCCTTTCTAGCTCCTCAGGCTAGGTTTTGTTTCATATATCTTTTTTTCATATCTTTTGTGGATTTATCTTACCTCCTAGTTGAAGTTTCAAATTCTCCTAGTCTCCTTAGTTGAAGTTTTAAATTACTTTAATTAATTTTTAGCTGACTCAGGTTCTCTAAGTACATTATCATATTATCTGCAAAAAGTTATATCATTTTTCCCATGTATATTGAATCAATTTCTTTTTCATCATATTGTTTTAGTTTGTATTTTAAATGTTATATTAAATAATTAAATAATATTAAATAATAGCGATGATAATGGTCATCCTTGCTTTCTCTGACTTTATTGGAAGGGCCACTAAATTTTCTCCATTACATATAATGTTTGTTCTTGGATTTAGCAAAATATTCTTTATTTTATTAAGGGAAAATCCATTAATTCTGATGATATTTAGAGTTTTTAATAGAAAAAGTGCTGGGTTCTTACCAAAAGTCTTTTCAGCACCTAATGCAAGGGTGGGGAACGTGCAGCCTCAAGGCCACATGTGGCCCTCTAAGTCCTCAAGTGTGGTCCTTTGACTGAGTCCAAAAACTTCTTGTTCTGTGAAGTTTGGACTCAGTCAAAGGGCCACACTTGAGGACCCAGAGGGCCATATGTAGCTTCAAGGCGTAAGGTTCTCCACCCCTTATCTAATGATACAATCTTATGATTTTTTGTTATTTATATTGTTAACATAGTCTATTATTTTTGTTATATTCCTCATGTTGATTCAACTCTGAACTCCTGAAATAAACATATTAGAAAAATTCTATGAAGGGGTTAATCTTCATAGTATATAATTTTTCTAATATGTTAATGTAGCCTACTTGCTAATGTTTTATTTAAATTTTTTATCAATATTCATTAGGGAAAGTGCTCTATTTTTTTTTCTTTTTTATCTTTCCCTGATTTAGAAATCCAAGCCATATTTACCTCATAGAAAGAGATTGGAAAGATTCTTTCTTTTCTTATTAAAAACAGTATTGTTCTTTAAATGGTTGATACAATTCACCTATAAATCCGTCTTTTCCTGAAGTCCTCCCCCCGCAACATGTATTAATTACAACTTGTTCTATTTCTTTCTGTGACACTGGATTATTTAAAAGTCTATTTCATCCTTTTCCTCTAAATTATCAGTTTTGTAAGCATGTAATTGAGCAAAATAGTTGCACATGTATTCAATACAGTAGAGTTACATCTTATAGTGAGATCAAGTTCTCAAGTTAGTGTACAAAGGTAAAATGACATATAATTGAAATTGCTCTCTCTCCTCAAAAATTGCTTAAGGCAAATAGGCTCTGAGATGTTAGAAAAAGGTAGGAAAGGGAAGTAGGCAAGAAAGATAAATGTTTTTGAAATAAGCATTGGTCTTAAGAGATGAATCAGTTGGATTGACTCTGAAGAGGAAGTGGGCAAGACTTATAGATGAAACAGGCTTTTAATATTTCCTTGCTTTGTGTCTCATATTGTCTTCCATTCCTCCTTCACAATGAAGGTCCTAGGGGAAGGAAAAGGGCATGAAGTGGGGAGGGTATGCTGGAGGTTGGTAGCAGACACACATCCTCTGCTTTCTGCTGATTTCAGGATTATGCTCCTGACTGGTAAAAATGAACTACATTATAAATTCTTCTTTTTCTCCTCCTCTTCTTCCTCCCCCTCCTCCTCCATCATCTTCTTTTTCTCTGTCTGTCCCTCTTTTTATTCTCTTTTTTCACTCTTCTTCTAGCATTTTTAAGAAAAATGTGTGAATGGTATAACATGACTGGATTGACACTATAAAGTTGTTAAATTAGATATGGTGACTTTAAATGTAGTACACTTTGCCTGCTTTCCGAAATCTTATCCTTACCTAATCTGATCTTATGATTGGCACCCATGCCTGTTTAGATTCAGCTAAGCCATAATGAATTCTACTCTAGCCCTTAATTTTAAGATTGTTTTAATATATTTCTTGTTTATATGAAATTTTGAATTTTACTTTCTAATCCATTCTGTCACCCTCCTTTATTTTATGGGTGAGTTCATCTCATTCATGATTTTCCCCTTAAGAAAATACTGTTATGATATGCATTTTCCTCATTTCTGACATGTAGTCCTGAGTTATTATGATTAGAATTCCTTGCCATATGATGTGTTTTGTTCTTAACCAGCTACATTATTTTCTCTTTTGCCTATGAACCCTGGAGCTTGACAATCACATTTCTTAGTGAATGTCAGGCATTCTGCTATGTGCTGAGTATACAAAAACAAAAATTAAACTATCCCTATTCTGAAGGCACTTACATCCTGAAAGAATACAACATGTATATAAATAAATATATTATGAAGAAAGTTCAAGAAGAAATTTCTAACCACTGTGTGGAAGGGAAATAAGGGGGACTACGAAACAAAAGTGACATGTGAGTTGAGCCTTGAAGATAAGATTCCTGAGGGGATGATAATGAGATTATAAATTTAGACCTAGAAAAGATATTAGAGGTTATTTAGACTAACCTCTTCATTTTACAGATGAGGGACATAGGGAGTTTAAGTGACTTGCCTGAAGTCACAAAGATAACATGGGTTTGAACCCAGGTCCTTTTACTCCAGATGGAGTGCATCCCAGGAATGGAGGATGGCTTGTGTGAATGCATGGAAACAATTATGAAGCAATAGATTCTAAAAACACCTAATAGTCCAGTTGGGCTATGATGTGGAGTTTTTAAAGGGACATAGTATGAAATAAACCTGAAAATGTAAATAAGGTATAGATTATATAAGGTCTTAAATGCCAAGTTAAAAACAAAAAAATAAATAAAAGCAAAAATTTCAGTGTCCCTTCCACTGGGACTATATCACTAACCCTGATGGACAAATTTTAAAATCCTTCAGAGATTGAAAAATGAGTCTATATAAGAGAAAATGTATAGAGAAAAATTGAGATCCACATGAAATGATTATGATTGAAGCTCACTGGGTTGACAATGGAATTCAGGTTTGATGAAATAGTAAGTAGCATTTGACATGACTTTGCTTACTAACTGCTAATGATTCAGGTCAACATTCATCACAGAGACAGATCCATTTGAACAGCATAAGCAACTTGGACCTTGCCGTGAACTATTTTCAGGTCAAATAGTGACCCAACTTTGGTTTGAGAAACTTTATATCAAACAATTGTTGTCAATGATTTGAATGTGTTTAAGAGATTTTCTTTCATCATTTTAGCCAAATTTGTAGCCAGAACCTCAAAGGATGACAAAAATAAATACTTTTACTATAACTTTTCTGAACCTTTCAGACTTCCAAAAGGGTTTCCTTTGATTTAGACTGCAATTCTACCTCCCGTAACCACTTGGATTAGATTTTATTTTCTCTGAGTCAGTTTCATCCAATTCCAATTATGAGAAGTAAAGGGAGAAAAAAACACAGTAAGGGATTCCCAAATTCCTTGCTGCAAAGAAAGGAATGATTCTAGTTGAATTAATTTCCAGAAACTGAGAACAAGGAAGACATATAAACACCTCTGGAATCAATAACAAAATGTATTTTAACAATATATAACATGAGAAACTTTTAATGTGGCCAACTTGTGATGTCAGCCAAATATCACACAATGGGGAAAGGGGCAATGAAGTTTAAAAATGAAAATAATGGATGTCATGAGCAAAAAGAGAGTGTAGAAATTCCCATAATCTAATTATCTTGGGGAGAATGAGATAAAGAGCAAAGAGTATAAAATGGTGATCTGAGATAGCATATTTGTATATGTTAACTATTCAGAAAATGTCTACATACCAGTTGACATTTCGATTCAACAAACGATTTGTTTTGCACCCATAACATATTTGACACTGTGATAGGTGCAATGGGATCAAAAAGGTGAATAAGAAAGGGCCACTGTTGTCAAGGAGCATATATCTAGTAGGGGAGACATTTTAGCAATAAATATGTGGGGACATTGAGTTTTAATTGGCCAAAAATTACCAGAGAAGGCTAACAGAGCCACAAAACAATCAGGCTTTGCTGTTGTATCTTGGCCATTGAAAAAACTTATTCTCCCTATAAATAAGGAACAATGGAAAGGGAACTAGATTTGAAGTCAGAATACCTGGGTTCAAATCTTACCTCTTCCTGTTTGACTCACGGGAAGTCACTTACCCTCTTTAAGGTTCAATTTCTTCACCTATAAGGTGGTACAGTGGATGGGGTGCTGGGTCTGGAGTCAGGAAGACTTCTCTTCCTGAGTTCCAAATCCAGCCTCTGACACTTACTAGCTGTATGATCCTGGGTAAGTCACTTAACCCTGTTTGCCTCAGTTTCTTCATCTGTAAAATGAGCTAAAGAAGGAGATGGCAAACTGCTAGAGTTTCTTGGCCAAGAAAACCTCAAATGGGCTTCAGTCAGATATGCTCGAAATGACTTAACAATAACAACAAAATAAAAGGAATTATATTAGATAGACTCTAAGATCTCCATTAGATTTAAATCTATGATTCTAAGGTAAGATAGCGTATATGATTAGCAAAGATGATAAAAGATGGAAAAAGCATCTGCATTAAGATAGACATTCATTAATACACTGTTGATGTTGCTGTGAATTGATGCAGGAATTCAGGAAAACATTTGGGAATTTACTGAGAAAATTGAATAATCTATTTATATTCTTTGATGACAAGAGAGTTCCCCAGCTAAGAATATATTCCAAGGAGGCCAAAGACAAAAAGAGCAGCACCATCTACAATATTCATAGAGTCAAAGAACTAGAAACAAAATGAAGTCCATGTATAAGAAATGGCTTAACAAACTATGGTACCTAAATGCAATCGAATATTTTTTCATTGTAAGAAGTGACAAATATGATGAATTGATAGAATAATGAGAATACTTGTATTTATGAAATGAAGTCAGAAAAACCAGTAAAACAATATGAACAGTGAGTACAATGACAAAAGTGACAAAAATAATAAAAATAAAGCTGAATGCTGGGTAATTATAGGGACCAGTCTTGGCCCTGGAGAAGAGGTGAAGAAATGCACATCTCTCTTTTCATTGGAGATGTGGGAAACTACGGGGGTTAAAATCTTTCATACTCTAGCAGGTGAAGTTGTGTCTATTTTTCAAAACTTTTTCCATTATGTAGTAAAATTCTTGGGATTAATAGGTGAATAAGAAATTTATAAGGAAATGTCTGTGATTTCAAAACAAATTATATTTGAAAACATTATTTTAATAGTGGAGGTATATAGTATGCTATGAGAGTGACAAGGAAAGTAAGGTTCCTTCTGCTTAGAAAAATATAAGAAGGTTTCATTTAGTAGATGACGTCTATTCTAGACCTTAAAAGATGGAAAGATATAGATGGAGGAAGAGATGGAATGAAGAGGACATTCCAGTCACAGGCCATAGAAAACATGAGCAAGGAGGTGGGAAAGGTCAAGAAAAGCTTATGGAATATCAAATAATTCAGTTTGAGGAAGTTATATAAGATAAGTCTGGAAAAGAAAAAATCAGAGAATTAGAGCTAGTGGGTACCAAGAGACCATCAAGTCCACACCCATCATATTACAGATGAGGAAGCTGAGGCAGAAAAGTTAAGTGACTTGCCTAGGATTTCTCAGCTAATAAGTGTCCATAATGAAATCTGAATCCAGGTCATCCTAACTCCAAGTGCAGTGCCCAATCCAATATACCAGGTCACTTCTACCAGACTGAATATTCGCTGTAGAAGGTCATGAATGTTAGACTTAGGAATCTGGACCATATTAAATGGGCAGTTGGATGGCACTGAGAGTATTTTGAGCAAGGGAGTGATCTGATTAGAGCTGTACATTAGAAAAAATATCCTGGTAATTATATGATTGCTGGATTGGAATGGATCAAGGAAAAAGTAGGGGTGGGAAAAACTGTTAGCAGGCTATTGAAATAGTCAAGGCAAGAGGAAATAAGGACTTGAACTTTGTGTCAGTGGAGGGAATGAAAAAGAAAATATATGAGAAGGATATTTCAGAGACAAAATAGAATCAGATAGGTGGGGTTTTGTTAACATCTTATGATGAATAACATCTAATTCTACATTTAAAGATTAAAGACTGGGAAAATCCTTTAAGATTGAAGTTGAACAATTCATGCTCTTATAAATCCTTTAGTTAGATTCGAATAAATGGATCCATAACTGCTATTTATTTTTAAGTTATCTAACTTTCTCTTTAAAATTTTACTGAGACTGTTTTCACGACAACAATCAACGAACACTATTCATTACACATTTTAGATTTCTCTATCAAGCTCTCCACTAATAACAACCAGTACTTCTAGAGAGACTTATAAAACAATGCACATGCAATCTTAGAAGATCACAGAATAAAGACTCTGCCACATCCTCAATCTGCAGCAAAGTAACATGAGAGGACCCGAAAAAACCTGCCATGCACACACACACTTTCTTTCCCACACACATACACACAGCACACACACTATCACTTCTTCACTATAAACAAGACTCTGAAAAATGAGAATTCATGCCAACATAGAATTCTACCTTAAAGTTGAAGCCTCGAAAAGTCCGTAATCTAAAACACATTTGCCAGAAATCTCTCTTCACTTCTCCCCACTTTCTACCCTGTATGATATTTATACATTTGTGGAATTAGCAAGATAACATGAAATAGAACCCATGTACCAAGTTCAATCTAGCCTTCTCCATTCGGACTAATTACAACAGAGCCTTTGTGGCAACTGAATGAAAATAAATCAAATTCAGCAGCACACTTTGCTTCATTCTTTTGGTTGTTTTGGTGTTTTGGTTACATTTTCACTTTGACTTACCTTTCATAATGACCACTGTTAAAGTAGTAAAAAAGAATATTAAATTAAGTAGAAATAGTCTTTGGGTAGGGTTTTTTTTTCCTTCTTCTTTTCTTTATTACTTTAGATTTTCAAATATAAGTCAAAGGTATCCCCTCAATTGTTTATCCAGCACTCTTATTTCATTGAGATGGCAGGGGAAGGAACTCCCAGTGTGGGAAACTTCCTCTATCAATACAGTTTGGGAACTGTGCTGCAGCTTACAGTCCTAGAGAGCTGTTCAGGGCACTGAAAAGTTAAATAACTTGTCTATGTTCACCTGGCTAAAATGTGACAAATGTGAGTTTGAATCCAGGTCTTTCTGAACACAAGACTCTATCTACTACCATACTTCTCCTAACTGAAGTATATTGTATGAAAGGTGTTCATGTGGTTTCTCCATTCTTGACCCCAGAGAACTTACGAGTTGAAGATCACTTGTGCAAACCTAGAAATTATTAAATCCTAAACCAACTACAGTAAATAAAACATCATTTTATTATTTTTAAAATATATCCAGCTTCTTGGAGAATTTAGTAAGTAGTAATGATGATAATCTACAACACATCAACATGTTTCAACAATTTGGCTGGTAGCTGCTTCAGGGATGAAAAACTAACACAAGCCCAACAAAAAGAACACTGCAAGCCCAGGTTCTTTTGATCTGCTTCACTAAGGAAAGCAACATTAAGGGGTTACCAATCTTACTTTAATCCAACATACAAATATCATTCACTCAGCTCAGGGGGAAAAGCCAGCACCCTGAACTTCAGAGCAAATACAAACAAATTACAAACATACATTTATGAACAGACCAAATACAATTCATAGTTTCCAAGGAACCATCAACATCTGAGTTCAGCTGGTTGCTCCACAACAGCTGACCCAGAGTCACGCGCCACTCTTGCTATCTCTCAGAGACACTCCTGCTGTGGCTCAGAGCTCCAAAAGAGAAAGCCAACCTCTGGGTTTATATATCTTGTTCAGGGTCAAAGGTGAGTACATGTGTGACTCACCCACATGACCTAAAAGTATCACAAAAGTTTGACTTAAATCCGCATGGTCTAAAAGCCTCTGATGTCACAAAAATGTCACTCAAACCCATGTAAACTAGGCTTTCCCTTGAGGCAAGGAGGTCATCAAGGACTCCTAATTTAATCAAGAAAATAAAGGCCAAGCTCTCCAAGGGCACTTGGTTGAATAAGTGCTAAGAGCCCATGTTGATTACCAATACATAGTGCTGAGGGTAAGAAAAGACTTTTTTTTTTATTTTGAATTTTAGTTTCCCTTAACCATAATCCAATGGAGCACCTAGCACAGTGTCCTAAACAAAGAAGGTGCTCAATAAATGTTGGATAAATTGATGGATGGATGGATGGATGGATGGATGGATGGATGGATGGATGGATGGATGAATACATGTATGGGTTATTCAATGAATAAATTAGAACAAATATGAACAAATAGAATTAGAGCCTATAAAAGGAGGTTGCTCAAAAAGAAAAATTATTTCTTTGTGCCTCAGTTAAACTTAGCTATTCCATTCAATTCCCCCAACTTCTTGATGGGAAAGTAATTACACAGTCATGGTAATGCTGTTACCATGTAGCCACTGTATCTAAGCATTACAAAGTAGGGCTCAAGTAAGAGAGGGGGAAGCTTTATGATCAAATAAGGCAAGTCAAATCCCACCTATGTGTGACTGCCCTTACAGGTCTTGTAGTCAGCTACTATTCCTCCACTATAACTTCTCTTCTCCAGCCTAAACATCCTGAATTCCTTCAAATGATCTTCCTGTAGCATAAGTTGAATACACATCACCACCCACGTTACCCTCCTCTGGGCGCTGTCCAAAATATCACTGTCATTCATAAAATATAGTGCTAAGAACTAAACTCAATAATCTACATGTGGTTTTAACAGGGCAGAATATAGCAACATTATCACCTCCTTATTCCTTGAGGCTATGGCCTCCTTAATGAAGCTTAAGCAGTAGCTTCCTTGACTGATTCATTGAACTTGTTTTGGGATTTTGTTTTTCTGGATGGTACCAGCGATTTTATTGGAACAGGTAATTCGTGGTGAATAAATTTCCCCTACCAATGATTTTTTTTTTCTGTTCCATGACTTAGAGTCTTAGAGAATTGCCACAACCAGTGAGAAATTAAATGGCTTTTCCAAGGTCACACAGTCAGAATATGACAGAATTAAGACTTGAACTTAGATATTCCTTCCTGAATATCTAGGCAACTAGGTGATGCAGTGGATAGAATGCTGGGCCTGCAGTTGGAAAGACTCATGTTCCTGAGTTCAAATCTGGCCTCAGACGTTTACTAGCTGTGTGACCCTGGGCAAGTCGTTTAACCCTGTTTGCCTCAGTTTCCTCATCTGTAAAGTGAAATAGAGAAGGAAATGGAAAGCCACTCCAGTATCTTTGCCAAGAAAACCCCATATGGGGTCATGAAGAGTCTGACATGACCGAAAAATGACTGAACAACAAATTCCTCACTGAGCTCAGCGCTCTCCCTATTATACAGCTCTGCTTCTCCTATCACATTTATAATTTATTAATTAATTGAACATTGCTAACTAGTTCATGCAAATAACTGAACAAAATAACAAAAGTAGTTCCTGACCTCCAAAAGCTCATATGGGCATAAAAGAATAAAATAATGAATAGCATGTGACAATGTGCTGAAATGCTTGGCTCAAGTAATAAATGCTATAATAATTTTTTAAATGGAGAAATTAGTGTAGATTAAAATAAGCTTTAGAAGATCAACGAAGGAATTTGAACTTGGCCCTAAATGCTGGGTAAGAATTGGCTAGCTAGGTGGCAGGTAGAGGTGAGGGGGTGGAACTAAGATCTGAAAAGATGAATAAACTGAAGAAAGCCACAGAATTGAGAATGAGAAAGGTATACTTAGGGAACTTAGAGGACCCAGCTAAGTAAAGAGGTGGGTTAAAGATATTGGGAAATGAGTGGAGGAGAAAATTACATACAAAAATTAAACCCATAGTATATAAGATCTTAAGTGACAAGTTAAAGAATTTTAAGTTTATCTTACAGGCAATAGCCACTAGAGAGATTCTATAATGAAAGCGATATTTTAAAGAGATTGCTGTAGTTTATAGAATGAATTGGAAAAAGAAACTAGAAGTAAGATGTCATATCCTAACTCTGAAGACACAGAAGAATGGCCATTAGGTAGATTCCGGGCTCGGAGAATCCATACCTATTTTTTTCAGATTTGTTAATCACCTGGCCGATGCAGGAGACAAGACTACTCACGAGGCTTCAGTTGGCAGTAATATTCAACATCTTCTATACATGAACAAATAAATGTGAGAAGACTGGACCTCTAACTGAAAAGCAAATAAAACCAGATGTTTAGTCAGTAAACTTTAGAATTGTACATAAACTTTAATTTATACTTATTTTAGCCATGGAAGAAAAGAAGGAATAAATGAACAAAGGAATGAAGGGAAGAAGGAACAAGGAACAAAGGGAAGAAGAGAGGGAAGGAAGGAATTCCACTCTTTCTGCAAAAAGACTAATAAGAAAATCTGTGATTGGAAAAATTAGAAACAGGGTTGCATATTCTAATTAATATGGACATCTAGCTTTATGACAGTGATCTGTCTCTTTAGGCATCAGCCACGTTGGTTGGGTGAAAGGGAAAGAAATAGAGAAGGAAGAGGGGACCATGGAATTTTTAAAAGACAAATCACATTAGACATAGAGCCAAGAAACCTGGACTTAAATCTCACTTCCAACACTTTCTAGTTGTATACATTTGGATTAACACATCATTTCTCCGAGTCTATTTCCTTGCTGTAAAATAAAAAAGAAAATAATAGCTGGCCTGCCTATCTACCTCACAGAGGAGTTGTGAAGACAAAATGAAATGTTATGGAGGGTTCTTTGTAAAACACAAAATGCCCTATAAACATTAACCATTATTTGGAAGGGCCCATGGAGATCAGATTTTATTCTGATTTGTAGTCAGAGAAAGATATCACTAGAGGAAGGAAGTTGTTGACAGATGAGGTAAGTCTCCTATGAGGAATTTTGAATTTTGGCCATGGACTGACCTGAAGCTTGAGTGGCACTTGGGACTTAGACAGCAATAAGACAGGAAAAGCCAAAAAGAACAGATCTCAGAGTTTGACTAGACCATGGAGGAATGGCTGGGACCACAGGCTAGGCAGGTTAAAAGTCAATCCCAGAGAAGGCAACAATGGCAGGTAAGAGTAAGCAGCTGTCACAGGTCTCAGCAGGCAAGACACCAGGGAGGTCAGGCAGTGAGGATCATAAATATAAGCTAGGAGACTGGGGAACAAAGTGCCCTGGACTCAAACAGAAGTTCTGGGTAACATTAGGTCAGAGGCCTAGGTCAAAGATTCTGGGCAACATGTCAGAATCCAGGCAGGAGGTCTGAGTAGCATTCATGGGCCACCAGCAATTATAAGAATGAGGCTCAGTACTATGAGCAAAATCTCTGAACTTATGCCACATTCCTTTAAATATCTAAATTTTTAGTAAGTCAGGATCCTTTGACGGCATATTTAGACTTTGGAAATATGCAAAAGTATATCACGTCTGGTGAATCAAAGTTGTTAATGAGGCAAGGCCGTAACATTTTTTGGTTTAGAAAAATGAGGTGTGGCTGTAACAAAATGGAATTTTTTGAGTGGTTCATAAACAGGCTCTGAAGGCAATTCCAAAGGAAGTTCCAGAAGCATCCCGTACAATGACCGCATCAATGGAATGGGTGAGTAGCCAGCTGAGGACTTTGATGATGATGTTTACTTGTATTTACAAGCTCTGGGTCATTTGCTTCAGGCCTTTTAGTTTATAATCATGTTTCTAGACACATTACTTTATGCTCAGAGCACTCTTCTCTTTTATTCTGTTTAAAAGGGAAAAAAAGGTGTATAGTCATGACCAAGTATCATAAATCAAGAATTCATCATACGCCTTCTATGTGGCAGGCCATAGGGAAACAGTTAGTGCTCCTCAAGGCATTTTACTTTAGTTTAGGAAAGTACTGAATGATAATTTTGGACATTCAGGCTAAGACAACACCTCCAGGGCAGGTATGAAACAAGTTCTAAAGGTCCAAGTAGATCAGTAAGGCAAGATTCATGATATCGATGATGATCACGAATATGTCTTTGCAGTTCAGTATTGCAGAATATGAGACTTTTCATATAGAAAGCAGAAGAAGTAAAACATTTACTCAGACATCAGAGGATCAAATCCCAAAACCAATAACCCCAATTCGACATAGCAGTAATTGTATCCCAAAACCAGTAAGTCCACTTCAATATAACAGCAAGGAAATTGAAACTCCCTGCAACCTTCCCCTCTGCTAGGACCTTCCCATAAACACTCACTCACAAATCCCAGCTGTCTGCTTGCCTGCATCCTCTCCTCCTCCAGTTCTGAGACCCCTTTCAGCTTTCTCTCTCTCTCTCTCTACAATTCTCTCCATCTCTTCATCTCTGCATCTCTCTGTTTCTGAGTTTAATGGCTACCCTCAGGATATATACCCTTTTAGGTCCCCAGGGCTTTACACCTAATCAGCACAAGGGCATGGGCCTAGGGCCTCACACCTAGTTAGCAAAAGGGTATGGGCCTGCTCACAAACAAACCTCTGCTAATCAAGCTTCCCTTAACTAGCTCCACCTGAAGCCTATTAAGGGGATGAATGGGAGGGGAACACCACACCAAGATGGCAGTAGCTGTACATGAGAAATATAGAATCTTGGCTCTCTGTTCCAAAAGTCAAGGTACTCCTTTGAACAGTTTGTATGGATAGTTTAAAGATCAAGAAGCCCTTGGAGCTTGTATATATAGTCATTTTTGTCTCTGGAAGGAGATAGGAACAATATGAGCAATATCCTAATAGTACCTGAACATTAACACAGGATGTGCAGGAACCAGAAAGTTTCTACATTAGGAAGAAAGATTTCTCTGGTTATGTTTTCCTGCCAGGATCTATTCTGACTAAAGTGAAGAAATGAGGGCAAACTGCTCAAGAAGCTATTGACTTTAGCAGGAAAAAAAAATCTGGAATTGTCCCTGTGGGTCAAGGAGACCCATAGCATTTCCATTGCATACAATCGATCATGCTATGGATCCTTGGGCTTAAGAAGAAGATTAAGGTAAGGAAAAATGCAACATTTCTAGTGCATACATGTAATTCCACTAAGAATGATGCCACAGTCTATATTTCACATCTGCTGTTGTTTAGACAAAGCCACACTTACATACTAAGTCTGTGTTTTTGAGACAAAAAAGATGAGGAAGGCGCCATCATCAATATATTCATAGCATTTATATAGCACTTTAAGATCTACGACATGCTTTATAAACATTATCTTGTGTTATCCTCTCGATAACGCTGGAAGATAGGTGCTATTATCCCCATTTTACAAATGAAGAAACTGAGGCAGGCAGAAATTAAGTGACTTGTCCAGAGTCACACGGCTTGTGAGTGTTTGAGGACTGATAAAAAACTCAGGTCTTCCTGACTCCAAATGCAGTTATCTATCTCCTGTGATATCCAACTTCCTCTGACAATACCCAAAGATTCACATAGACTCACAACCAGTATGTCTTTCCATTGAGAAACTGGCTGATAGAGTCTTCACATTTAGCTATGACCTCAGTCAAAAGAGTTCAGGGAAATGCAAGTAGCAGTATGTTGTTGAAGTCTTCTGTCAGGAATTCCAACAGGAGGATAGTGTTACACCAAGAAACTGTGGTATAAAGGTATTCAGGGAAAACACAAGACAGTGAATTACTGAAAATGATCCCATACCACGGAGTTGAAAGATTGGGCAAGCGGACAGCCTAGAAAATAATTCCATTGAGCTCCCAACACCTTAAAATGCAATGCATTGAGAATACCTGTTGCCAATAGATGAGTTAATCAAATTCTACCAAAAATCATCAGGAAAATGGATGGATGACAATGGAAAAGCACACATATAAGTGCATACAGGCATATGTGAAGTAGATAGGCATGCCAGCTCTTTTTTTCTTTCTTATTTTACAGATAAGGAAATAGACTCAGAGAAATGATGACTTAATCCAAAGTCATACAACTAGACAATGTTGGAAGTGAGATTTAAATCCCGGTTTCTTGCCTCTATGTCTAGCATGGTTTGCTCTTTTAAAATTCCATGCTCTCCTCTTCCTTCTCTACCTTCCTCCTTTTTCCTCTCCCAAGATGGATGATGCCTAAAGAGACAGGTAACTGTCATATAAGCACAGATATGAGACCATCTACCACTTATAGATGTAAATGATGGCTCACATGGGTGAGATAGGATCAATGATTCAAGTGAAGAAGTGTCATACTGGGACTCTACTGAGGGTTAGGAAAGTTAAGAAAGACTTCTCTAGACCAAAGACAGAGGACTAAACCCAAAATACACTCCCTTTCTCTACCTAATTATTGAGGCCTCTAAATCAGGGCTGTCCAACCTTAGGTTTTTGTTGAAACAATAGACAATATATTTTGATTTGCCATTTTATTGACAGCTCCATGGTAGCTCTGTTTCATTTACTAAAGCACTTATGTAAATTTCTATGCTTGTAGGCAGCTACATAAATAACACTGAGGGCTGCGTGAAGCCTGTACGCCACATTTTGAACAGCCCTTCTCTAAGTAATATCCAGTGTTGTTGTGAGCATCAGAGATAATACATATTAACATTGTAAGCCTTAGCATTCAATATCATATGTTTGCAATTACTTAATAATTATCATCAATGCATTATCCCATGGAGATTAAGCCAATATATGCAAATGCACAAAATATGTGTAATAATCAAGATAAACAAGACATTTTAGTATAAATTGGTAAATTTGACTTCATATGTATCCCAGTGACATCTGGTAGTATGAGACTCATGGCTAGTATATATATCAGGAAAGGCATATATATTTCATACAAAAAGAGCAAAATAGGAAAATGATGGGGAGAAAGTCAAAGGAACACTTCATATTAAGAAAATATATGAATATGAGGAAATCCAAAAATCAAAAGATGCAAGCACAAAGAGCATTTAGATGACAAACAGTGGTGTCAGAAGCTGATATGATGTTATCATCAGATAGTGAAATAGACCATCCAGGCAGAAAGAAGAAATAAATTTAGATCTTATGAAACATATTAAAAACCTGTCACGTAGTTAGGGGACTTCAATTATTTGGACATTTGTGAGGCCTCTTTCTCTACCAAAAGCAGAGCAGCTAATGATACCTTGATTTACCTTGATGATAATTCTATCTTTCAAAAAGCAGAAAAAACGAAGAAATATTTCATTCTGGACTCAATTCTCACCAACAAGGAGGAACTATAGCTGTGGTAGAAATGATGAGAACAATGGGAAGAAATGACCACTTCATCTTAGAATCTGTGATCAAGGACAGGAAAGTCAGACAATGATCTGACCTGCACCTTAGGTTTTTGGGAGGAAAACCCAGATTTCAGAGGATTCCAAAGGGTAGGAAAGATTCCAATGGACTAAATTTTACAATTAAAATAAATCTAGGCAAGGTGGGAACTCTAAAGAATGAATTTCTAACTACACAAAAAGGAACAATTTTAGTGAAGAGGAAAAAGGGGAAGTTGTTTAAAGAAATCAACACAGATATTTGGAATGTTCACAAACCAGCTTAGTTTGCAAAAATACAAGAATGGAAGATGAAAACTATGGCAAGTATTGAATGAGGGGTGCAAAAAAATGTGACACAATTCTTTACAACAGTGTCAGGGAAGGTAAAAGTCAGAATAAGTTGAGCTTGGCCGAGAAACCTAAAACAACCTTCCCAAAAAGAGCATTATTCAAAATTTATAATGGGGGAAAGATGAATAACAAAGAAGAGATGAACCTGCTGTTCATGGTGTATGGGAGGATGCTAAAAAAACAAGAGTTAGGCAGGGGGTTATAACTTTTTCTTTGTTTTGTTTTCTTCTTCCAAAGAGATGATCTCTGAACTGGAAAGGATAAGAAAAAAAGTGGCTAATAGATAATTAATACCCCAAATAGGGAAGGAGATAATTCATTTGTTAACAACTACAGAACTCACAGTTATGAGGATGTGAGATGACAGATACGAAACTGTTTTGGAAAGGTAGAAATATTTTCCAAGGAGGCAACCAGGTACTCTGAAGGCACTACCTTAAAAGGAGACAAAGCCAGAGGAAAGTATAGGTGGGAACAGAAAAAATAAAAAGCTATCATGTGGATGGCAATCTGGAAGAAGCAGAAGAAAAAGCCCAAGGGAAAGAGGCTAACCATGAGCTGGTTCTGAATGATATCCTTGGCCAAGTAATCCATAACCACTGGAAAGGATGTGGTTCATATATTGCTAACACCCAAAATAATCTGCTTGTTTCACGTGCATGTGTTTATATCAAATCTGTATTTGTATGCCCGGTTTCTTCTTTAGACTGTTAGTGTCTTTGTATTATTCATTTTAGTACATTTAATCTAGAGAATATATACTGAACAGAATTGTTAAGGTAGGAAACTAACTTTTGGTAGAGCACCTGAAGCTTGAACTAAAGGAAGTTTTAGGATACAGTAGATTCAGCTTCACTAATCCAACCCCCTTATTTTATCACTAGGAAAGTGAAACCTAGGGATGGTAAGTGACTTGCCCAAGGTCACACAGGTAGTACGGGTCAGATGCTAGCTTTAAGGAGATGAAGTAATTTTCTCCCGTTCACATAGCCCATGATCTTTCTGACTTTGAGGCTGGCTCTGTTTGCCTTATGCCAATCCAATTAGACACGTTTTGATCACAGGAGGAGAAGTGATACACCTGAAACTCCTAGCAAAGGATTCATAAGCATGGGGGAAAATGGTTATAGGCTCTTTGTTGTGAGCAGAGTGAAAAGAATAAAAATAAAGGAATGATCTCGGTGTCTAGAGAAGGCTATGAGGTCTGAAACTGCTATCAAAAAAAACCAATATATGTAAACTCATTTACATATGATACTCATATCATTGTGCTATAGGAAATGATTACTATGAAGACCACAGAGAATTCTGAGAAGACTTCTTTGATCTGCTGGAAACTGAACTTGGAATCAGGAAGACCTGGGTTTGAATTCCACCTCAGACAATTGGTAGCTGTATAATCCTGGGCAAGTTAACCTCTTTGGATCTCACTTTCCATAAAGGTAAAATGAAGTTGGACTCAGGCCCCTAAAAGATCTCTTCCAGCTCTCTTGCTATGATACTATGAACCTATGAAGTAAACAGAACCAGAAAAGCCAAATGCATAATGATGCTGAGAGTAAATGCAGAGAATAACAACAAAATAAGCAAGACTGAATGCTGTGAGATTGCAATGACCAAGCTTTGCCATCCACAACATCTTTAACATCTAATTCTTTTTCTCCACTCCCACAGCTACCACTTTAGTCCAGGCCCTCATCACATCTCACCTAGATTATTAAAATGGCCTCCTAAGGGGGCTCCCCATGTCCAGTCTCACCCCACTTCAGTCCATCCTCCGCAAAGCTGCCAAAATGATTTTCCTGAAGTGCAGCTATGAAGATCTGACTCCCCTACTCAATCAACTTCAGTTGCTTCCTATTGCCCTGAGGAAAAGCAAACTCCTCTGTTTAGCTTTTAAAACCTTTCACAATAAATCTCAACCTATTTTTCCAGCCTTATTGAAGATTATTTCCCCCTCCCACATTCTGTATTCTAGTTAAACCAGCCTTCTCAAGGTTCCTCCTTCAGGATAATCCATGAGTCCTCTTCATGCTTTCCCATCAGCCATCCCATGTACCTGGAATGTAATACCTCCTTAGCTACACTTCATAGAGTCCCTCATAGTGAACAGAGCACTAGACCTGGAATTAGTAAGATCTGAGTTCAAATGGAATCTCAGATTCCATTTGGCTGTATGACCCAGGGCAAGTCACTTAACTTCTGTCCACCTCAGTTTCTTCATCTGTAAAATGGGAATTATAGTAGCATCTATCTCTCAGAGTCGTGAGTGTGAAATGAGATATTTGTGAAATGTTTTACAATGATGTATAAATGCTAGCTATTATTATTAACTCAATCACCATCTTCTGTATGAAATTTTTCCTCATCCCCCCAACTGTTAGTGTCTTTCCTCCCAAATTACGTTGAATTTAAATACTTTGTATAAATTGGTATTTATTAACTTTACATTTATGCTATATATATTTAGATATGTATTTCTTTCCTTTGCTAAAATATAAGCTCCTTGTGAATGGGAATTGTTTCTTTCTTTTTATTTGTATCCACAGAATGCCTAGCACATATTAGTTGCTTAATAAATGCTTACTGATTGATTGAGAAACAAATTTAACTGCTGCATCATAATGATAAACAAGACTTAAGCAGTGGAAAATACTTTAAAATGTGAGCTATTTTGATGATGATCGATGAATACGCACTTATAAAATATTTAAAGTTTACAATTCACTTTCTATTCAGGATACATAGACAACCTCTATTCGTTTTGGATAAAGTATCTCAATATTAAAAATATAGGGGTCATTTATTTTTGCCAATATTCAATACAGTTGTGGAGTATGTATTTAGATGCTCACGTGCTTTAGGAAATTGTCCGTGGTAGTCTGAATAAAAAGGAAACTCTCTGGTTTGGGGGCCTAAACTATCTAGTGACAGGCTGATCTGCACTTTACTCATGACTATTTCTCCTTCCTGGGACTCTTCTATACCTCGGACCTTTCATGACAACGATCACAAAACAGTGATAGCTTACATTTGTATTAGTATTTTAAGATTTTACTAACTGCTTTCCGTATACTACCTCATTCAATCTTCAATACACCCTGTGAAGTAATTATATTACTGTCTTTTTTTACAGATGAGGAACCTGAGGCCCAGAAAGAATTGTCCAGGGTTACAGAGCTAGTAAATTATCTGTGGCAGGATTTGAATTCATATCAACCTGCCTCCAAGTGTTACACCCAAATGAAGCCCACCATTAGAAGCCCACCATTAATCCCTTTTGAGCCCGCCATTAATCTCCTTCATATTCTTGTCTTTGTCTCTGTCCACACCCTGAAATGGCTTGAAACAGCTTAAGGAATAGTCCTGGGTAGATTGCCCAAGGCTAGTCCCCTGACCCCACCCCCTTCCTCATGATTCAGCATTCTGTATATTCTCTCTACATCAGTATTATGTGCAAGGATCAGTTGCTAGGGTAAGGCAGGTTTATTTTGGGGAGGAGCCCCCTGGTTGCCAGGTGGCCCCACACCCTGGGTTATGGTGCAGCTATTCTGCTGACCAAGCTAGGTTCCTCCACCCAGACCATAGCTGATCAAGTAGAGGTTACTTTCTGGAAAATTCCACCCTGAACCTTCCACCCAGTTATAGAAAACCCATTACAACCTAAGAGGGCCACCCATTCTAGGAAACTGACGACCCTGTGTCACAGGATGGTCGCGCACCCCTGAATCTCGCCATATTTCCAAACTAGCTCTGAGCTAATGAATTCAACCAATGGCTGATCTTTGCTTCTGTATGTCATTGCTCCTGCTAGTGACCCTCCGTAATTGTGTAATTGTGGTTTTTGCTTTTATGAGCATTGTAGTCCCTCAGTTCAGGCAACCTGATTTGAGTATACTTTGGGTATGCACTCCAGGTAGTCACGCTCTTGGCCAATAAATCCACACCTAAATTTACCATGGACGCTGGTCTCGTCTCGCTGTTATTTTCTACACAACACAAGTCCAGTACTGCACCTACCGTATCATGATGTCTTTCTAAAGCAAAGGGGTTCTTAAACCCTTTAACCTTAACTTAAATGGATATGTTTAAGAACGATCAAGTTTTCTAATATTCAACTATCCTTTAAAATATTTACCTATTTAAATATCATATTTAAACTTTCAACTTTTTAAAACTATTTCCATAACTATTTTTCAATATAATCAGTTTCTTTTATAGTGCTATGAATCATGTTATGCATCAAAAATACTCTCCTGAGAAAGAATCCATAGGTTTCACCCCACTGCCAATAGGGTCCATGACACAGGTAAATTTTAAGAATCACTGAGATATGAGAGATTTCTGTCAGCTATGTATCCTCATTGCCACCTCTCTGCTTGTGATATCAGAAGTCAGAGACCAATCAGATGCACTTAAATAAGCTCCTGCCCCTGTCTATAAAATTTCTGGTCTTCTTATGCATTCCTTATGCTGTCCTGATGCTCACGGTGACTATGGCCCCAGCAGTCTCACCCATTGGATCTAGGAAGGACTGTAAGAACAGGAGAGAATAGTATGCCAAGTTCAAAGGACAATCTTTTGTAAGGCAATAATGGATGTCTCCCTTCAAAGATCTACTCTTACCATGACCTGAAGATCATTATTCCTGAAGCTCAGGAGACATCCTTGGTAATATCCACTCTGTGGTTTTCCTGCTCTGATTTTAGAAGTACGTAGTTTCATGGGAAGGGCACTAGGTGGTGCAGTGGGTAGAGCACTGTGCTTGGAATCAAGAAGACTCATTTTTCATGAGTTCAAATCTATCCTTAGACACTATCTGTGTGCTGCTAGACAAGTCATTTAACCCAGTTTACCTCAATGTCTTCATCTATAAAATGAGTTGGAGAAGGAAATGGTAATCTACTCCAGTATCTTTGCCAAGAAAACCCCAAATAACATCACAAAGAGTTAGACATAACTGAAAAAGGACTGAACATCATCATCATCATCATTATCATTTTCATGGGATCATAGGATCAAAGATCTAGAGCTTAAAAGAGCCATATAGTATAACATCCTCATTTTACAGATGAAGACATTGGGGGCCAGGCGGAATTTAAGTCAGGGTCCTTTGATTACAAAATTGGTACTCTTTCACGCTACCTCCCAGGGGCAAACTTGTCAATCCTTACCTCCTCCTCATGTCTACCCCTACTCTCAATTATGAATTAGAAAGCTTTTTGCGCTTTAGGTGAATGAGACACCCACATATTATGGAAATCAGATCAGATATCCTTAATACTAAATGTTGGCTGATACCCACAGTTTAGGGGCTGAGTGCTGCCCTTATTTTTTGAGATACAGGACATTGTCCTATTTTGGAGGGTGGGTGTGCCCCTAATATTCTTCCCGTGTAGCTTATGACTCCTCACACATGCTCCTACCCTTCAGTGTCTCAAGTAAATCAGATAGCCCTCCCCTGGGTGAGGTAAAGGCCTTGTGTTTTCAACATTAAATGTCTGGTCTAACTCTTCTACACTCCCTTTAAGTACTAAAACCATTGCAAAAGAGTGCTACAGTGCTTACTAAAGAAATACAGAGTATCTATCTATATTTATATCTTTCTATGTCTGCACACATATGAATATATATCATTATGTATGCATATATACATAAGTTTTCTGTTGATCAATGATGGTGATATAGGCACTCCCTCCTCCTGCATACATCAAATCCTTTCCTCTTCTCAACATGTGTGATTCTTGTCCACATCTTTCTTCATTTCCCTGACAGAGGAATCCAAGCTCCGATTCTTTTTTACTATTCTCTGAATATCATTTCAGCATGCAGACTGACTCTCTATTATCTCTTGCTCTCACTATAAAAAATGCCCCATGAAACAGAATCTGTACAACTTGTAAATGTTTTCTCGGCTTCCAGGGGAAGTGGGAATGTGATGTGGGGGCAGAGGTCCAGAAAAGGCACATTGATCCTCTTCTGATTGGGTTTTGAAATAAATAGAAATCCAAGAAAGCATCCCCAAATCCTCAGAACCTTTCACCTGTGACCATCTGTCACTGCAAGGGAATCTTAGCTAGCCTTCTTTCCACCTGGATAAATAATGCAAGCCAATTGCCCTATAGTGATCCAAATGCAGATGCACTGTTTAAGATAGCTGTTTCATCAGTGACAAATTGGCATCAAGGGAAACATGACCTTACTGGGAGAATGCCAGGTATCCTTAAAGTGCCAACAGCACTCACTTTAAACCATTTCCCCATCCCAAATATCTAAGTAAATTCTGTTAAAATAAATATTGGGAGAAAATTATTTCACAAACCCCTACCCCAAACACTTTCTTAATTGGATTTAAAGAAATCCCCTGAAGGATAAGATTACAGTTTTAAGTAACCCGCTAATCAACTCTTCCATTTTTTATGGCAATAAAATTATTGGCAGCCCTTTGCATAAGTTCTCCACAGCATGAACCACAAAGCTTTGTTTATAACTGCACATTATCACATTAGGGACATGATGTTTTGATTTGGGGAAGATTCCATTGAAGTCTTGAAACTGGTCTGATTTGCTTACTACTCCTCTTCTTTTAGGGGTTTCATTCCATTTTCAGCAGTTCTCAATGAGATCAGGGAAAATGTTCCATCTAACACCCCAGACTGTGAGTACTTGTGATGAATGTTACAAGAAAAAAGGTCGATGAGGAGAGTGGAAAAAGACTTAACCTTCAAAGACAAAAAAAAACAAACAAAAAGGAAAGGACCCACAGTAATAAAAGGGCTCATCTATATCTTCTTCCAAAGCTCCAATAGTCTAAACAATGGACTCTGACAGGGACATAAGCAGAACCTAGTTCAGAACTTAATTATAGGCATATCACTTATGCTCTCTGGGGCTCAGTTTCATCATCTGTTAAAAAGGGTAGAGTAATAGTGCCTATCTCACAAAGCTCATGAATGATCAAATGAGGTGTGACTTTTTTCTATTCTATTATCTTTGTACATGTTTCACTCCAGTAGAATGAAATTTCCTGGATGGCAAAATGTTTTGTCTTTGTATTTCTACTGCCTCTCATAGTACCTGGCACACAAAAGATGCTTAATAAATGTTTGTTGAATTGAAATGAGGGAACATGCTAACCCCCAAGGCCACAACAGTCAGTCAGATCACTTGTTATTGATGTGTATTGCTGCAAAAATTATGGCAGATTTTCTCCAACCAGGGGGTTATATAGACCAATTATCAGATTACAGGTAGTGGATCACTTATTTGATCTAAGTAGATTGCATGGATATGACCTGCTTGCTTCTGGGTAAGGTCCCAATATTCTTTCTTTTTTATGAGCCGTGTCGTCATTGGTCACCATGAAGTGTTGAAACAGGATTCTTTTCAGGACTTCTATAGCTTTATATTGCTATAAAAGGCTCTGGGATAATGGCTTCTGGGAAAATGCCTTTCCCATAGGAAACTGTGCTGTCTCTAGTTAGGTCAAAGGGATATACCTGTACGATTTGCTGTAACCATTTACTATTATGTCTGTTCCCACATGTGTTGCTAACACAATCTGGTCACCGTGCCATGGTTATCCTATTCTGAAGTACCCTCATTTGTCTTCTTGTCTTCTTTATCCAGTGCAGATTTTACTCAGCTCAGGAGCCTGGTAATGCTTTCTACAGTATATCTGTAGTCTAGATCTTCCCCTGTAACTGAGAGAATAAAGAAAGTTTTGACTAACCAAGAAACACAGAGTACATTTTTAATTCTTTAGCACAAGAGAGCAAGCTGGATTGCATAGAGGCAGCTAGGTGGTGCAATGAATGAAGGACTAGACCTGGACTCATGAATACCTAAATTCAAATTCGGCCTCAGAAACTTGCTAGCTGTAGGACCCCAGGCAAGTCATTTAACCTCTGTCTTCCTCATTTATAAAACAAAGGTAATAATAACATCATTATTATTTGGAAATTATACCATGCTTGCAAGAATCCCAAGCTTCTCCCTAATGCAAAACGTCAATTTCATTATATATAAATAGTTTTCTAGTTATGCCATATGGTTCATATTTGAATCATGGAAATCCACAATCTCTGAATAATCAAAATCAAGGATTACCCAGGAAGCTATGCAACATGTATGTGGTGTCATCTTTTGAATATAGGTTAAAATGTATAATGATGGCAGAAATTGCTACATAAAGGATATGTATGACTAGAAGAAGTGGGCCAGTCACACAATGAGATTGAGGAATAATAGATGGGAAGCTCAAGTATTGTCCAAAAATCCATTTTAAAAAAAGGTCTCCAGCAAATTTCATGTATCATCTATAGATTTTAAAAAATACTCAAAAATCACACAGTTTGAGAAGGTAAGAATGCTTTCAATTTGCCCATTTGTGGTTATCCTAAATCAATGAGATAACAAATCCATCAAAATATCAGAATGAGTTGTCATTTTTGGGGGATTACAATTTGAACTCTGGGTAACTTCTATCCAGTCTAATTCAATGAACACTTATAAAATATCTGTTAGGTGTACAGCATTATTTTTGGTGTTAGAGAAGATAAAACAAAAATGTATGACAGAGGTAAAAAAAAGAAAAAAGAAAAAAAGTTGGGGGGTGGAGCCAAGATGGTAGAGTAAAAGCGGGGACTTGCTTGAGCTCTCTCCCCAACCCCTCCAAATACTTGTAAAAAATGACTCTAAACAAATTCAATAGCAGCAGAACCCACAAAAGGACAGAGTCAATCAAATTTCCAGCCCAAGACAACCTGGAAGGTCGAGCAGAAAGGTCTGTTGTGCCAGTCTGAGAGAAAAGCACAGTCCAGAGTGGGCTATACCAGCACAGAAAGGGCCAGAGCAGGCCTCAGAGAACTGGATCACTGGCAGCTGTGGTAGTTTCCAGACTTCTCAACCCACAAGCACCAAAGACAACTTAGAAGGTCAGTAGGAAAGGTCTTTCAGATCTGGGTGAGAGAGGAGCAAGGTCCAGCCCCAGCCCCAGCCCCAGCCCCAGGATGGTGGTGGTGGCAGTGAGAGTAGCTGCTTCTGGAGCTCTCAGCTCACAGACTGTGGGGGGATTGAGAGGCTGATCAGAGGGAGATTGCGGGGATCTCTTTGCTGGAGCTAGGGAAGATTCTCTTGGTTTGCCCATGCCTGGATCTGGGCTGCAGCCCTGGGTGGCAGTCCTGGGGTAAGGAGGAGTGCTGGCATGGCACAGCTTGTGGTGGCTGTAGAGAGGGAATCCTCCTCACAGTTTCAAGCCAGAAAAGAGTATTTGTGGTCACTCATGGGCCAGAGCACAGATCAGGAGAGGAGTAAACATTTGATCATAAAACCTTGGAAGAACTGAAAATTTACAGGTCCCTAGAAATATCTCTGAAAACGGCTGCACAAACTGCTCCACATTGGAAGCAGAGACCTACCTTAACAAAGAGCTAAAAAGTCAAGTCAAAACAGTGGGAAAAAAATCAGACTATAGAATCTTACTTTGCTGACAAGGAAGATCAAAACATACAGCCAGAAGAAGACAACAAAGTCAAAGCTCCTACATCCAAAGCCTCCAAGACAAATATGAATTGGTCTCAGGCCATGGAAAAGCTCAAAAAGGATTTTGAAAATCAAGTAAGAGAAGTAGAGGAAAAATTAGGAAGAGAAATGAGAGTGATGCAAGAAAATCATAAAAAATGAGTCAAGAGCATGCTAAAGGAGACCCCAAAATGCCGAAGAAAATAACATCTTTAAAAAATAGATTAACCTACATGGCAAAGGAGGTGCAAAAAGCCAATGAGGAGAAGAATGCCTTAAAGAGAAGACCTGGCCAAATGGAAAAGGGGCTCCAAAACCTCACTGGAGAAAATAATTCCTTAAAAATTAGAATGGAGCAAATGGAAGCTAATAAATTTATGAGAAATCAAGAAATTATAAAACAAGACCAAAAGAACAAAAAAAATAGAAGAAAATGTGAAATATTTCACTGGAAAAACCACTGACCTGGAAAATAGATCCAGAAGAGATGATTTAAAAATTACTGGACTGCCTGAAAGCCATGATTAAAAAAAGAGCCTAGGCATCATCTTTCAAGAAATTATCAAGGAAAACTGCCCTGATTTTCTAGAACCAGAGGATTAAGTAGATATTGAAAAACTCCACTGATCAACTCCTGAAAGAGATCTCAAAAGGAAAACTCCTAGGAATACTAGAGTCAAATTCCAGAGTTCCCAGGTCAAGGAGAAGATATTGCAAGCAGCCAGAAAAAACAATTCAAGTATTGTGGAAATACAATCAGGATAACACAAGATTTAGCAGCTTCTACATTAAGGGATTGGAAGACTTGGGATATGATATTCCAGAGGTTAAAGTAACTGGGATTAAAATCAAAAATCACCTAACCAGCAAAACTGAGCATAGTACTACGGGGGGGAAATGGATATTCAATGAAATAGAGGACTTTCAAGCATTCTTGATGAAAAAGACCAGAGTTGATTAGAAAAAAATACTTTCAGATACAAGAATAAAGAGAAGCATAAAAAGGTAAACAGGAAAGAGAAATCATAAGGGACTTATTACAGTTGAACTGTTTACATTTCTACCAAAATGATATTTGTCACTCACAAGACCTTTCTCAGTATTAATGTAGTTGGAGGGAATACAGATGGATAGATAGATAGATAGATAGATAGATAGATAGATAGATAGATAGATAGATAGATAGATATGCTTTTAGACAAATAGATAGAGGGCACAGGGTGACTTGAATATGAAGGATCAGAGAGAAATGTACTGGGAGAAAGAGAATGGGAGAGGTAGAATGGGGTAAATTACCTTACATAAAAGAGGCAAGAAAAAGCTTTTATAATGGAGGGGAAGAAGGGAGAGGTGAGAGGCAATGAGTGACCCTTGCTCCCATTGGATTTGGCTTAAGGAGGGAATAATATACCTGCATACAATTGGGTATGAAAATCTATCTTACCCTACAGGAAAGTTGGGTGGAAAGGGATAAGAGAGGGGGAGATGATTGAAGGAAGGGCATACGAGAGGAAGGGGTAGTCAAAAGCAAACACTTTTGAGGAGGGACAGGGTCAAAGGAAAGAATAGAATAAATGGGGGGATAGGATGTAGGGAAATATAGTCTTTCACATCATAACTGTTATGGAAGTGTTTTGCATGATTACACATGTATAACTTATATTGAATTGCTTGCCTTCTCAATGAGGATGAATGGGGAGGGACAAAGGGAGAGAATGTGGAGCTCAAAGTTTTAAAAACAAATGTCAAAAATTGTTTTTACATGCAACTGGGAAATATAGTATAGAGGTAATGGGATATAGAAATCTATCTTGCACCACAGAAAAATAGAAGGGAAGGAGATAAGAGAAGGGTGTGGGGGTGATAGAAGGGAGGGCAGATTGGGGGAAGGAGTAATCAGAATGCATGCTGTCTTGGGGAGGGGAGAGGGGAGAGATGGAGAGAAAATTTGAAACTCGAAATCTTGTGGAAGTTACTGTTGAAAACTAAAAATAAATTAATTAATAAAAAGATAGCTAAGAAAACAAGAAAAAAGTGTTACATGAAATTTGTGGGAATGCTACATGAGCTATTCCTCACCCTTATATACATCCCTGTGGCTAATTGTTAGTCAAGTCTTGTCAATTCTACCTTCTCTCAAATCTGTCTTCTTCTCTTGCCACCTTATTTTAAGCCATTATTACCTCTTGGATGAACCAAAAGCCTCCAAATTAGTCTTCTGATTTTCAATCCCTCTCTCCAAAATATCTTCCATAACATCACTAAATAATCTTCCTAAAACAAACACATCTGCCTTCATCACTCTCCTGTTGAAGAAGCATCAGTGGCTCCCTACTGCCTCTAGGATAAAACATAAACTCCTTTGTTAGATAATTAAAGGCATTCACCATCTGATTCTAGTCTACCTTTCCAGACTTATTTCACACCCATCCCACCTTCACAGTCTTTGTCATATACTCTAGCCAAACTGATTTTCTTTTTCTTCCCTATACAAGACATTCCATCCTTTCCCTCCACATCTTGAAAAACCCTGTCCTCATGCCTAGAATGTTCTCTTTCTTAATTAATAAACATTTATTAAGTATCTACTATTTCCAAGACCCTGTGTTAAGTGCTAGAGATACAAAGAAAGGTAAAAGAGAGTCACTGATCTAAAGGAACTCAGTATCTAGTGGGGTAGATAGCATGAAAACCACCAACAAACTATATACAGGATTGATTGGAAATAATTAACAAAAGAAAGACACTAGAATTAAAAGGGACTGGGAAAGTCTTCCTGTAGAAGGTGAGATTTTAGCTGGGATTTGAAGGAGGGCAAAGATGAGAAGGGAGAACTTCTCATGCATGGTGGATAGGCAGGGAAGTACAATTCAAAGTAATTGCAAAATGAATAATATCTAGAAGTTAATACATCAAAGCTCACTCAATCTCTGCATAAATTTAATTACGAAATGCTTCCTAACTAAAGATCAAAATTCATTCAATGCTCATGGCTGTATCAAATGATAATATACCAAGTCAACTTAAAGATTTAGTATTATGCCAATAAAACTGCCAAGAAGATACTTTACAAAATTAGATGAAATAATGATATTCATTTGATCATACAAAAATTTAGACTATCAAGTGATATAGTGAAAATGTAGGAATGAAGCATATTGACAGACAATTATAAAGTCATGATCATCAAAGTTGCTTGTTACTGGGTAAAAATAGAAAAGTGGATCAAGAAAGAGAACCCGACAAGAAGCATTAGAAATAAATAATTGAACTCAATAATGATGTTCAGTAAATCCTAAAGCATAATTCTCTAGAAAAGAATTCCCTGTTTAATACGAATTTCTGGGAAAACTGGAAAGCCGTCTGGCAGAAATTAACATTAGACCAATACCTTTCAACACATATCACATAAATTCAAAATGGATATACAACATGAATATTAAAGATCACACAATTAAAAATCTGTAAGAGAAGTAGATCATTTATATCTTTTATAGTCAAGCTTAGAAGGATAATTCTGAACAAAACAAGAGGTGGAAGTATTTACAAACAATGATAATTTAAGTTGCATGAAATTGAAAAGCTGTTGCATGAACAAATACAAAGTAAAGCAACTAGGATAAGAAAGGAAGGGGTCAAATAGGGGAAAAATGTTACATCAAAGATCTCTGTTAAGGGCCTTATATTCAAGAAACATAGACACAAAATAAAAATTTAAAAGGCCAAACTTAATTTATAAAGAGAGTTCTCGAAATGATTGCAAACTATTAACAACCAAATAAAAGAATGTTCCAAATCACTAATAAGAGAAATGGACATTAACAACAACCAGGAACAGCAGAGGAACCCAATCAGCATGCCGGTCTGGGAGACCGCTGAGTGTGAGAAACATGGGAGCAAGAGCAGGCCCGGTACTGGCTATGGCAGCAATTGATACCCAGACCTCTTAGCCCAGGACAGGAGTCTCTTGGAGGGATGGGAGACACCAGAACAGAGCCTGTGGCCATGGGAGCAGCTATCTCTGAGGCCTCCAGCCCACAGTCTAAAGGTTTGAAACACCCTCTTGAACTTCTGGGAACCATGATAACCAGGTAAAATGGCTCTCATTCCTCCCTTCCTCATCCAGATAATACTCTCTTGGGAGAAACCCTGAAATAGAGGAGCCAGAAGTGGGGCTTCAGTACCCTTTTAGTGAGAGAAGTTGGGGAGAGGGGCATTCTTGTTGTGGTGAAAGGAGACTAGTACAGGAAGAGAGGTGACCCAGCAGGCCCCACCGCATCAGAACAGCAGGAGTTCCTGAGCCTCAAGGGGGTGGAGCTAGAAAATGTCAACACCAGGACCCCAGACAAACCTTCACACAGCCAGGGTAAGTGGCAGAGACCAGCACAGACAACAGTTGAGACTACCCATGCTATAGAGCAGCCCCAGGGGAAGAGGAGACTTCCAGCAGCCAGACCACCACTCCCCCTTACCTCACGAAATGAGAGGCCACAGCACACAAAGCCAATGAGCACATCCACAGTTCCCAACACAAGAAGCTTGGGACAAAACCCCGAGAGTGCCAGAAACAGAGATACACTTTAGAAGCTGGGATGGGGGCGGGGCGTGGAAACAAACACCATGAAAAAAAAGACTAGGAAACCAAAGACTATTGATTCCTATTATGGAGACAGGGAAGATCAAAATACCAATTCAGAAGAGGACAGCATTGACACTATACCCACATCTGAAACCTCAAAGGGGAATATGAACTGGTCTCCAGCCCAAAAAGCATTCCTGGAAGAACTAAAGGATGACTTTGAAAACCAAATTAGAGAGGTAAAAGAAAAAATGGAAAAAATTCACTGATGAGAACAAATCTTTAAAAAGGAAAATTGGCAAAATGGTTAAGGAGGTTCAGAATATAAATGGAGAAAATGTCTCATTGAAAAGTAAAATTAACCAAATGGAAAAGGAAGTAGAGAAACTAAATGAAGAAAACAATATATTAAAAATCAGAATTGAATTGGGCAAGTAGAAGCTAATGACTTTATGAGACATCAAGAATCAGTCAAACAAAATCTAAAGAATGAAAAATAGAAGAAAACATGAAATATCTGATTGGAAAAAACAACTGACCTTGAAAAAAGATGCAGGAGAGATAATCTAAGAATTATTGGTCTACCTGAAAGCCGTGATGAAAAAAGAGCCTGGACAATATCTTCCAAGAAATCAAGGAAAACTGCCAGAAGGTCCTATAATCAAAGGGTTAAAATAGTCATCATAAGAATCCAACAATCACTCCCCTAAAAGAGACCCCAAATTGAAATCTCCAAGGAATATTATAGCCAAATTCCAGAATTGTCAGGTCAAGGAGAAAATACTGCAAGCAGCCAGAAAGAAACAATTCAAATATCACGGAACTACAGTAATGATCACACAGGATCTTGTAACTTCTACAATAAAGGAAAAGAGGAATTAGAATATGATATTCCAAAAGGCAAAGGAGCTTAGACTACAACCAAGAATCAACCACACAGCAAAATTGAGCATAATTTTTCAGGCAAGGAGATAGATATTCAATGAAATAAGAGAATTCCAGACCTTCCTGATGAAAAGGCCAGAGCTCAATGGAAAAATTTATCTTCAAATACAAATCTCAGAAGAGACATAAAAAGGTAAACAGGGGGGAAAACCTATGTTATACAATAAGGGAAAATTGTTTACTTCCTTATATAGGATTACATTGATTTATAAATGTTTCATGTATATATATATATATATATACATATATATATATACTTACATATGTATATATATTTACATATATATGTGTATGTATATATACGTTATATATATATATGTCACTCTTGAGAATGGTACTGTTATAACAACAATTGTGAGGGATATACATAAACTGAGGGTGTCAGTATAAAGTGACCGATGTGATGATAAAAAACATAATTAAGGGGGAAAAGGGGTTGTTCTGGGAGAAGAGGTAAAGAGGAGGTAGAAAAGGGTAAATTATGCCACTTGAAGAGACACAAAAACAGAGGGAAAGAAGGGAGGGAGAAAAGCAGGGCTTGGGCTTTACTCTCATTGGATTTGGTTCAAGGAGAGAATAATATACTCTGATAAGTATAGAAATCAAATTTGTCCTACAGACAGTAGAAGGAGAAAGGGAAAAGAAAAGGGAGGGGTGGATAGAAGGGAGGGAAGGAGTAGCAAGGGGAAAAGGTAAGATTAAGTGAGGGATGTCATTAGGGAGGGAAAATTGAGGAAGAGAGTGGTCAAAAGCAAAACTCTTTTGAAGAGTAGAAGGGAGAAGGGAGAAGGGAGAAATAAAGACATACATTGGGGGAAATAGGATGGAGGAAAAGACAGAGATAGTAGTCATAACTGTGAATGGGAATGGGATGAACTCTCCCATACAACAGAAGCAGTTAGCAGAATGGATTAAAAACCATAATCCTACATTATTTTGTTTACAGGAAACACATTTGAAACAGGGGGATGCATTCAGGGTAAAGGTAAAAGGCTGGAGTAGAATATATTATGCTTCAGCTAAAATTAAAAAAAAAAGCAGGGATAGCAATCCTAACCTCAGACAAAGCAAAAGCAAAGATAGATCTAATTAAAAGAGATAAGGACAGTATATCCTGCTAAAAGGCACTATTGACAATGAAGCAATATCATTACTTAACATATGTGCACCAAGTGGTGTAGCATTCAAATTCTTAGAGGAGAAGTTTAGGGAGTTACAGGAAGAAATAGACAGCAAAACTATACTAGTGGGGGACCTCAACCTTTCCCTCTCTGTACTTGATAAATCTAACCTCAAAACAAACAAGAAAGAAGTTAAGGAGGTGAGTAGAATTTTAGAAAAGGTAGATATGATAGAACTCTGGAGAAAACTGAATGGGGATAAAAATGAATATACCTTTTTCTCAGTGGTACATGGCACATACTCAAAAATTGACCATGTGCTAGGGGATAAAAACATCACAATCCAGTGCAGAAAGGCAGAAATGGTCAATGCATCCCCTTTTCAGATCATGATGCAATTATTTGTAATAAAGGACCATGGAAAGATAAACTAAAAATTAATTGGAAACTAAATAATCTAATCCTAAAGAATGAGCAGGTCAAAGAACAAATCATAGAAACAATTAATAATTTCATTCAAGAGAATGACAATAATGAGACAACATACCAAAACTTATGGGATGCATCAGAAGCAGTTCTTAGGGGAAGTTTTATATCTCTAAATGGCGACATGAATAAAATAGAGAAAAAGGAGATCAGTGAATTGGACATGCAACTGAAAAAGCTAGAAAAAGAACAAATTGAAAATCCTCAATTAAATACCAAATTAGAAATACTGAAAACCAAAGGAGAGATTAATAAAACTGAAATCAAGAAAACTATTAAACTAATAAATGAAACTGAGAGCTGGCTTTATGAAAAAAAACAATAAAATCGATAAACCTTTTGTCAATTTGATTTAAAAAAAGAAAAAAAAACCAAATTAATAGTATCAAAAATGAAAAGAGTGAATTGACCTCCAATGAAGAGGAAATTCAAACAGTAATTAGGAATTATTTTGCCCAATTGTATGCCCATTACTTTGACAACCTGAGGTAAATGGATGAATATTTACAAAAATATAAATTGCTTAGGTTAACAGAAGAAGAAGTAAAATACCTAAATAACCCCATCTCAGAAAAAGAAATTGGGCAAGCCATCGATGAACTTCCTAAGAAAAAATCTCCAGGGCCAGATGGTTTTACATGTGAATTCTGTCAAACCTTTAAAGAACAATTAATTCCCATACTTTACAGACTATTTGGGAAAATAGGTGAAGAAGGAGTCCTACCAAATTCTTTTCATGACACAAATATGGCACTACTACCTAAACCAGAAAGAGTCAAAACAGAGAAAGAAAAATATAGACCAATTTCCCTGATGAACATTGACACAAAAAAAAAATTTAATAAAATATTAGCAAAAAGATTGCAGCAACTTATCATGAGAATAATACACTATGACCAGGTAGGATTTATTCCAGGTAGGAAAACTATTAGTATAATCTATCATATCCACAACAAAACTAGCAAAAAAACCATATGATTATCTCTCTAGATGCAGAAAAAGCTTTTGACAAAATACAACACCCATTCCTATTAAAAAAACACTAGAAAGCATAGGAATAAATGGAGTTTTCCTTAAAATGATAAATAGCTGTTGCAACAGTCTGCTAGCAGCTGCTGTAGGGGTGTAAGACCCACCAACAACCAGCCCACAGAAAGTTACCAACACCAGTTTTTTTGATCTGCTTTACTAAGAAGCAACATTAAGGGGCTAACAATCACAATTTAATCAAGCATACAAATATCATTCACTTAGTTCAGGGGGGAAAGCCAGCACTCTGAACTTCAGAGAAAACACAAACAAACTACAAACATACATTTATAAACAGACCAAATACAATTCATAGTTACCGAGGAACCATCAACATCTGAGTTTGGCTGGGAGCTCCACAACGGCTGACCCAGAGTCACATGCCACTCCTGCTGTAGCTCAGAGTTCCAAGAGAGAAAGCCAGATCTCTGGGTTTATATATCTTGTTCAGGGTCAAAGGTGAGTCACACATCCGACTCACCCATGTGACCTAAAAGTGTCACAAAAATGTGACTTAAGACCGCGTGGTCTAAAAGCCTCTGATGTCACAAACATGTCACTCAAACCCATGTAAACTAGGCTTTCCCTTGAGGCAAGGAGATCATCAAGGACTCCTAATTTAATCAAGGAAATAAAGGCCAAACTCTTCAAGGGCACTTGGTTGAATAAACGCTAAGAGCCCATCTTGATTGCCAATACAGTAGCATCTACCTAAAACCATCAGCAACCATTATATGTAATGGGGATAAGCTAGATGCATTTCCAATAAGATCCAGGGTGAAACAAGGATGTCCATTATCACCCCTATTATTCAACTTGGTACTAGAAATAGCTTTAGCAATAAGAGAAGAAAAAGAAATTGAAGGAATTAGAATAGGCAAAGAAGAAACTACATTATCGCTCTTTGTAGATGATATGATGATATGATTACTTAAAGAATCCTAGAGAGTCAAGTAAAAAACTACTTGAAATAATAAAAAAAAACTTTAGCAAAGTTGCAAGATGTAATAATAAACCCACATAAATCCTCAGCATTCCTATACATTACTAACGAAGCCCAACAGCAAGAGATAGAAAGAGAAATTCCATTTAAAGTTACTGCAGACACTGTAAAATATTTGAGACCCTACCTGCCAAGACAAACCCAAGGCCTATATGAACACTGTTATAAAAGACTTTTCACACAAATAAAGTCATATCTAAATAAATGGAAAAACATCAATTGCTCATGGCTAGGCTGAGCCAATATAATAAAAATGGCTATTTTACCTAAATTTATTCAGCACCATACCAATCAAACCACCAAAAATTATTTTACAGAGTTGGGTAAAATAATAATAAAATTCATCTGGAAGAACAAGAGGTCTAGAATATCTAGGGAAGTAAGGAAAAAATGCTAGGGAAGGTGGCCTAGCCATACCAGATATTAAACTGTACTACAAAGCAGCAGTCATCAAAATTACTTGGTATTGGCTAAGAAACAGTCATGGATCAGTGAAATAGGTTAGGTATACAAGATGAGATATACAAGATGCAGAAGTCAACAACTATAGCAATCTACTCTTTGATTAATCCAAAGAATCCAGCTTCTGGGCTAAGAATTCACTATTTCACAAAAACTACCGGGAAAATTGGAAAATGGTAGGGCAGAAACTGGGCGTAGACCAATATCTTACACCATATACCAAAATAAAGTCAAAATGGGTTCATGATTTAGGAATAAAGGCCAATACTATAAGCAATTTGGGAAAGCTAGGAATAGTTTACTTATCAGATTTATGGGAAAGCAAAAAATTCATGACCCAACAAGAGAAAGAGAGAATTACAAAATGCAAAATGGATAATTTTGATTATGTTAAATTGAAAAGGTTTTATATAAACAAGGCCAATGCAACAAAGATTAGGAGAAAAGCAGAAAAATGGGAGAAAATCTTTACAACCAGTGCCTCTGATAATGGCCTCCTATCTAAAATATACAGGGATCTGAGCCAAATTTATAGGAATACAAGTCATTCCCCAATTGAGAAATGGTCAAAAAATATGAACAGGTAGTTTTCAGAGGAAGAAATTAAAGGTATCTATAGGCGTATGATAAAATGCTCTTAATCACTATTGGTTACAGAAATGTAAATCAAAACAACTCTTAGGTACCACATCTCTCCTGTCAGATTGGCTAGCATGACAAAACAGGAAAATGATAAATGATGGAGAGGTTATAGGAAAATTGGAACACTGTTACGTCGTTGGTGGAGTTGTGAACAGATCCAGCCATTCTGGAGAGTAATTTGGAACTATGTCCAAAGGGCTACAAAAATGTGCATACCCTTTGATCCAGCAATACCGCCACTAGGGCTGTATCCCAAAGAGATCACACAAGTGGAGAAAGGACCCATATGTACAAAAATATTTACAGCAGCTCTCTTTGTGGTAGCAAAGAATTGGAAATCAAGGGCTTGCCCATCAATTGGGGAATGGCTAAAAAAGTTTTGGTATATGAGTGTAATGTGCTATGAAAAATGAGAAACATACAGACTTCATAATAACCTGGAAAGATCTACATGATCTGATGCTGAATGAGGGGAGCAGAACCAGGAGAACATTGTACACAACCACAGTCATATTGCTTCTGTGATGACTAAGTTTGATAGACTTGGCACTTCTAAGCTATACAAGGTTCAATGACAGCTCCAAAGGACTCATGATAGAAAGAGCTATCTACATCCAAAGAAAGAACTACAGAGTCTGAATGCAGATTGAGGCAAAATATTTGCTCTCTTTTTTTTTCTCTTCTTTGTTGGTTTTGTTTCTTCTTTCTTATAATTCATTCCATTGGTTACAATTCTTCTTTACAACTTGACTATTATGTAAATAAGTTTAATGCAAAGGTATATATAGGACATATATCAGATTCCATACTGCCTTGGTGGGAGTGGGGAGGAGAAGAAGGAGAAGAAAATTTGGAACTCAAAAACTTGTGGAATTGAGTGTTGCAAACTAAAAATTAAAAACTGTAATAAAAATAAAGAAAAAAAATGTTTGGATAAAAATGTTAAAAAAAAAAGAGAGAGAAATGCGCATTAAAACTACATCAAGCAAATTGGCAAAGATGACAAAAGATGGAAGTAGTCAATGATGGAGGGGTTGTGGAAAGACAAGCACATTAATTCATTCTTGGCAAAGCTATGAACTTTTCCAACCATTTTGTAAAACAATTTGAAATTATTTGAAGAAAATAACCAAAATATCCATGCCCTTCATGAGATCACACTTCTTGGCTTATAACCCAAAGAGCTCAGTGACAAAAAGACCAATGCACCAAAATATTCAAAACAGTATTTTTTTTGTAGTGGCAAAGAACTGGAGATGAAGTAAATGCCTAAAATGAAGTAAATCCACTCTCCATTTGGAGAAGAAATGATGAAAACAATAAAGTAGCAAAAGCTATATGAAATGATGCAAAGCAAAGTAAGTAGAAACAAGAAATCAATATACACAACGAATACAACAATGTCAATTGAAAGAATACTGCCAAACCAGTAGAAACTGAAAGCTACAAAATTTATAATAACCAAACTTGGTCCCAAAGAAGAGATAAGAGATTACATAGCCCCTTCTTTATTTGCCAAGATAGAGAACTATAAGTTTGGAACACTATATCATCAGAATTTTTTTCCACGTTGATTACTTTTGCTGAACTTCCTTTCCTATTATTCTTTACTGTAAGGAATGACTCTCTAGGAGGGAATAAGAGAAGAGATATACTGAGAAATATAGGGGTTGTAAAAATGATTTTTAAAAATATATCAATAAAATTTCCTTTAAGAAAATAAAAATTTTAAAGTATTTCCAAAAAGTATATTAAATGTTCAAGTGTCTACTTTTATGAAGCTGAGCTGTTTCTGGTATAGATAGTTCTAGTTGTTTTTTTTAGTTTTTTTCAGGCTCCACTGATTAGAGCTTTTTTTATAATTTAGGACATGAGCGAAGTAAAACTTTCTTATTATCTTTGAGTTGTGTCTGTCTCTTTGTGACCCCATTTGGGGTTTTCTTGCCAGAGATACTGGAGTGGTTTGCCATTCCTTCTCCAGCCCATTTTACAGATGAGGAAACTGAGGCAAACAGGGTTAAGTAACTTGCCCAGGGTCACACAGCTAGTAAGTGGCTGAGGCTGGATTTGAATTCAAGAAGAGGAGTCTTCCTAACTGCAGTCCAAGTGCTCTATCCACTGTGCCACCTAGGTAAAACTTTCCTTCTTGATAAGTCTTTTCTTCAAAGACTGTACAAACAGCATAAACAAGGGAGGAGGGGATGCTTTAAATACTTAACAGGGAAGTTGTTTTCAGACAATCAATCAATTAATGAGCATTTGTTAAGTACCTACCATATTCTAGACATGGGTTGTCCAAAATGGGGCCAGGGACCCCAGGAGGCCTGCAGTTCGATTTATGCAACCTGCCTACAAGCATAGAAATTTACATCAATGCTTTAGTAAAGGAAGTCAAGCTACGACAGAGCTCTCAATAAAATGGCAAATCAAGATAGTGTCTATTATTTAAATAAAAACCTAAGATTGGACAGCCTTGTTCTAGACACTATACTAGCTGTGGAAGATACAAAAAAAAAAGTACCTGCCCTCAAGGATCTTATTCTTCTAGGAGAAACAAAATACTCAGATAGTATATAAGAATATAAAGAATGAATACTATATATATATATATATATATATATATATATATATATATATATATATATATATATATATAGGGGAAGTAGCAATCAGGGGATCAGGAAGGGCTTTACAAATGTATATTTATGTATATCTTGTTTTCTCCATTACAATATAAGCTCCCAGAGTTCAAGAAGCTTTCATTTTTCTCCCCGAGCACATAGCACAATATAAGCACTGAATTAGTATTTATTGACTAATAAAGTCTTGAAGGAAGGAAGAAGTTTGGCTGTGGTTGATTTTATTTTTTGAGATAGAGGTGAAGAAGGAGGGTATTCTAGGCATGGATGGCAGCTAGGGTAAAGAGCCAGAAAGGGGAAATGGAGTGACACAAGTGAGGACCAGCCAGAAGGCCAACTCAGTTAGACTATAGAAATCAGGAAAATAGGCTCAAATATTTTAGAAGCATCCAGAGCCATATACAACTGAAATTTAGAAATAACTGAAGAATCTACTATTTCTTTGATGTAGGAAATTCCTTCAACTGGTGCAGATCAAAACTGATCCATGATTTAGTATGTTATCCTAGGTCATTGCCTGAAATATGTAGAGGTTAAGTGACTTACCAAGAGTCCAAAAGCTTATAAGTATGTGAAGCAGGATTTGAACACAGATCTTCCTGACCCTGAACCCAGCTCTTAATCTAATACATCACATTGCCTTTATAGCTGACATTATGAAGATATTATAGTTCATTTTTATTTGCTCTTTGAAGCCAATTCCCTATGGAATTCTCTGTGGCAACCCATTCTGATCTACTACATAAACCTTAAAGTAATAATCACTGAATTTTGGGGGGCGGAGCCAAGATGGCGATTGGAAAGCAGTAACTGGCGTGAGCTCCCCACCAAGTCCCTCCAAAAACCTATAAAAAAATGGCTCTGAACCAATTCTAGAACTGCAGAACCCACAAAGTGGCAGAGGGAAGCAGGGCTCCAGCCCAGGACAGCCTGGATGGTCTCGGGGTAAGGTCTATCTCACACGGAACTCCCAGCTCCCAGCTGAGGGGAGCAGAACTGAGCCAAGCAGAGCCCAGCGCGTGCGGCGCGGCGCGGCAGACGGCAGACCGACGAGACCAGGAGTGGAGCCAAGAGTGCCCTAGCATGCTGAATTACTGAGCTGTGGCATGTACCAGACCTCACAACCCACAAACAGCAAAGACTACACAGAAGGTTAGTGAGAAAAGCTGGGGGACAGGACGGAGTTTGTGGTTCGGCTTCCACCCCTGAGGCAATGGAGGCGGGGCAGCTTTAGAAATTCAGCTGCAGTTGCTTCTAGCCCCAGGCCCACTTGGTGGAAGGAATTAAGTGGCTGATCAGAGCAGGAGTGCAGAGCCTGCTGAAGATTTAAGCCCAGTCTGGGTTGGGGGTTCTTGGGTCAGGAGGAGTGTTGGTGAGGCAGCGCATCCGCCCAAGCGTGGAACATAGAACTCTTTAGTCACACCCC
>CM053622.1:121486481-121525166 GCA_028646595.1 Phalanger gymnotis
TGCTCCAAGGCAAAATATGGATTTTCAATAAAATAGAGGACTTTCAAGCTTTCTCAGTGAAAAGACCAGAGCTGAATAGAAAATTTGACTTTCAAACACAAGAATCAAGAGAAGCATGAAAAGGTAATCAAGAAAAAGAACAAGAAAAAGAAATCGCAAGGGACTTACTAAAGTTGAACTGTTTTGTTTACATTCCTACCTGGAAAGATGATGTGTATGATTCATGAGACCTCTGTATTAGGGTAGCTGAAGGGAATATACATATATATGTATATATAATACGTATTTATATATGTGCGTATATATATATATATATATATTTATGTGTATATATAAAGAGAGAGAGCAGGCACAGGGTGAGTTGAAGATGAAGGGAAGATATCTAATAGAAATAAAATCAAATTAAGGGATGAGAGAGGAATATATTGAGAGAGAGAGAAAGGGAGAGATAGAATGGGGTAAATTATCTCGCATAAAAATGGCAAGAAAAAGCAGTTCTGTAGGAAGAGAAAAGAAGGCAGGTGAGGGGGAATGAGTGAATCTTGTTCTCATCAGATTTGACCTGAGGAGGGAATACCATACACATTCAATTGGGCATCTTACCCCACAGGAAAGAAGGAGGAAGAAGATAAAAAAGGAGGAATGATAGAAAGGAGGGCAGTTGGGGTAGAAGGTAATTAAAAACAAACACTTTCAAAAAGGGACAGGGTCTGTTATGCCCTTCCCCACCTCCAGTTTCTCCATCTTGCCCCAGCTCACCCTACTGTTTTTACTCCCATCTCCATGGACCCTACTGTTTGTACTCCCATCTCCACGGACCCCACTATTTGTGTTCCCTTCTCCACGGAAATAATACCACTGTGTCCCCATATCCATGCAAATTTAATTGTGTTCTTTCCCTTTAAATATTCTTTCTCTTCCTTTACTCGGGGCTGTTCAATTTGAGTAATTACTCCGAACAGTCGCGCGCTTCAATAAATCGGCATCTAAATTTATATCTTGGTCTTGCTTGCTTTTTTTGGCACATTTCTGGAGGCCCCAGAGAGATTTGGGGGTGGTCTGTGGCAACCCCCAGACCTGGGCCAGGTAGGATCTCGTCCTTGGGTAGTGGGCATCTCCTAGTCCCGATTTCTAGGGGAGCCGGCCTCTGAAACATTAATAATTGGCTTTTAGGCCAAACATTTCAGAGAGTGAGGAGAATTAACCCATTCCCTGATGCCGACCTGCCCTCTATTCGGACTTTTGTGGATCAAAAAAAAAAAAAAACTTCTAGGGGAATCCATCTCTGAGATGTTCCAGAGCCCCAGAGGGTAAGTTGAGTCAGGTTTCTGTTTTCTGGTGTCTGCTGGGAATTCCCTTCAGGTTCTGTTGGATGCGGCTTTAGCAGTTAGTAAGGCTGGAAGACAGACCTAATCAGTCTGACAGGCCTTCTGAAGCACCATCTTCCAGGCACGCTGGAGACAATCCAGCCTCTGCCTGTTCTGGTTTCTGGTATCTGTCCCGGGGTGTCTTTCTGTTTTGTGTTTTGTGTTTTATGTGTTTTTGTCTGTCTGTCTGTGCCTGTACATGTGTGTCCGTGAATGAGTGAAAGTAACCTGTCAGCTGCTGCAGCAGCAACAGGCAGCAAACTCCCCCCTTGCCCCTCTCTATCACACTGGCATTCCTGAGGAGGGAGCAGAACAGGCTATGTATCCATAGTCTGGTTAAAGTTTAACACCATAAGGAGAAATACCCATAAGTTAAAGTCAAGTTGTGGGGGGAGATTGATTTATGTTGAAGATGGGAGAAAACAGGGTATGTGAGAAAAGAAAGCCTGAGAAGTGTTAAGACTGAGTTCTCAGGGCTCTGGCATAACCTCTGCTCAGAAAAAGGCAGAGACATCCGAGCAGAAAGACTTAAAGGTAACTGCTCAGGAGAAAAACTTAAAGGTACATGGGAAAAATTCCTTTGAACTTCTCTGCACTAAAAAAAGTTTCAAGATAAGGAAGAGTTAACTCCTCCCTATAGATCAAAAGGGAAACAGTTAGAGAGGTATTTTAACCCTTTTTCTGCCTACATAAAGAGTAAAAAGTGAAAATGTGTCATTCCTAATTTAATGCTTAAGATAAATTAGAGTTCATTTTACTGCTTGTCACTAAAGTTTATGGAAAAAGGAAAAGAGAGACTGTGATAAAAAGTGGAAGATTAGTAAATTAAAATCTTGAGCAAGTAGCTTAGAGTAAAAGGCTTGATAACCTGAGTTAAACAACCCAATAGATGAAGTTATAGAGAAGTGGAAGGGATTATGTCCACCCACCTTTTGGACTAGATCTGTGAGTAGGTTCTATTAAATTTAACGTGAATATTGGTCCAGTATGTCACTTCAAACTGACCTAGTTATAACAGGTGATTCCAAATTGTAATAGTATTCTTAATTGTAAAATTATTTAGCACATTGATTGGCAAAAACAAACGTTCGAGTTAAATAGAATTGCTTCATATGTGAATTTTCTCAAATGTGAAGTTTATGTCAATGGTGATAAGATGAAGGTGGAAATATATCCAGCCAGACTGGTAATTAATTATGATTCTAAAGGTTTACATCTGTTTATGATATTATTGTATTTCTAAAATTTTGTTATATTTCTTGGTAACAAATTAAGTTCATGTTGCTAGGTAACAACTGTTTGGTTCATCTGTGTTGTTAGGGAAACAATTTCTCTAAGTGTTGTTAGATTGACAATTGTACTGTTAAAATAATGAATGGATTAGGAAACTGTTAATTCATTTTATATGACCATGTCTTTTAAAGAAGTTTAATCTAAGAAGTTATAAACCTCTAGGTTTTGTAACAGCAGTACTGGGATCCCTATTTGTACAATAAGTTGGGAAAAGCCTGGAAGTGGAAGTTTTTACTGAAAGAAAAGAGAATGGTAGAGTCAGAAACTAGCTGACCTCTGGATCTGGCTTTTAAAGTCAGTAAGACTAAATTTTAATAATTGGCTTTTAGGATATTCTTTTAAAAATTAAAATTTGATTGTCGGGTCCAGGTAGGAGCTTTAAAAAGAAAAGGTATTTGTCAAAAAAACTGCTATTATTGTTAAGTTGTGATACCATGGTGAGTCAGCCTCCCTGGACCTAGCCCTGACCTCCCCCACTGATGACCTCCCCTCCTTCACCTGCCCTTCTTGTGCTGAATTCCACCTTCATGAGCCAACTGAGTCAGCTTCTGCCAGCCCTGACCTAGACTGCCTTTTTTCCCTAGTCCCTGGGGTTTGGGCTCATTCTAACCCTCCTGGCTCCTAGCCACAGCCTCTCCAGTTTCTATTTGTCAGTGTCCCATATCTTCTGAAGCCCACAGGGGCATAGCTCTCCACTTTTCTCTCCTCCAGCGGCCCTCCCCCAGGATCCAAAAACTGCTTTTCATCCTCCAGATGAATTCATTCTCTTTCTTCAGTAGCTCTCCACATTTCCCACCTTAAGGAGGCTGGCATCCTTGTCCTGTGCCAGTCCCCCTGGAACACCCCTCTGCTTCCTGTTAGAAAGCCTGGCACTTCTGACTTTTGGCCAGTGCAAGATCTTTGGGAGGTCAATAAGTCATCCTTACATCCTCTTCAGCCTCTTGCTACCCACCCACACCGTGTACACTGTCTTAGACCTTAAGGACATTTTCCTCTCCATTCCTTTGGCTCCTGCAAGCCAGCCCCTTTTGCTTTTACCTGAGTCGACCCTTCTTCTCTGGCTTCTCTGGCCAGCTGACCTGGACAAGGTTGCCTCAGGCTTTCAAAAACTCCCCCACCCTCTTTTATGAAGCCCTCCCCCTGAATCTCTTGCCTTTCCGGGAATCTAACCCTTCTTGCTCCCTCATTCAGTATGTTAATGATCTCTTGTTAGCTACATCCACTGAGGGTGGTTGCTTTCAAGCTACTCACTCTCTCCTGTCTCTTTTAAATTCCCTCGGCTACTGCACAGATCTGTTGCACCTCTGTTTCCTACCTTGGGCACTGCCTTGAGGCCGGAAATCTCTCTCTCTCTCTTAAGCTCGTATCCAGGCCATCCTAAACATTCCTGTTCCTACTACCAAGAAGCAGGTCCGTGACCTGCTGGATCCTTGGGTTTGCTGACCTTGCTAAACCCCTTTACTCTTCTACTGCTGGGTCTGGCCCTCTAGTCTGGAACAAAACTCCCTTGACCCCCTAAAAATGGCCCTTGCCTCTGCCCCTGCATTTGCTCTCCCTAACCTCACTAAGCCCTTTCATCTTTTTATGGCAGATCAGCCCCTGCCCTAACCTTTCTAATTCCTCTTCTCTTAACCCTGCCACACTCCTTCCTGACTCTGATGATTTTTTGTCTATTTACAAAGAATGGGGCCCCCTCACATCTTCCCGTAGGACAATTGGAGGCAGGGGGGAGATCCTTGCCCTCCTGGACTCTGTTTGGCTCCCCTTTCAAGTTTCTCTTATCCACTACCCGGGCCATCAACTCGGCCACTCCCCTGAAGCAATTGGCAACTGCGCAGCTGATGCCACTGCCCGTGTAGCACCCCTCTCGGAAGCTGCCCCCCTTCTTCTTGTCTCAGACCCCCTCCCCTCTGCCACCTCTCCTCCCTCCTATTCACCCTTGGGTGATTCCTTCGCGGCCAAAAAATGGGGGGGGGGGGAGTCTGGGTGGTGAGTTTTGGGCGATGGCCAAACTTTTGTTCCTGAGGTCTAAGCGAGCCATCGAGTGGGAAGACTCCATCAGATTACAGCCCTGGGTGGGGGGGAGCTACTCAGGGACAGATATTATATCCCCCACCTAGACAACATCCTTACCAGCACAGTCACCAGATGTACATCCTGTGCCCAAGTGAACGCCAAACAGATAAAGACAGCTCCACTGGGGGTGGGGCTGCCAGGGCACAACCAGGGGAGCATTGGGAAATGGATTTTGCTGAAGTCAAACCACCAGCAGCAGGTTTTAAATGTCTTTTGGTCTTTACTGAAGAAAGAGATAGCTCCAGTGGTTGTAAAGAAACTCTTGAATGAACTGATTCCCCCATTTGGGCCGTTGGCCTAGCATTGGCTCAGATAATGGCCCTAGCTTTGTTGCCAAAGTATCTTAAGGTGTGCCCACAGCCCCAGAGCTCTGGTCAGGTTGAATGAGCAAACTGCACCCTTAAGGAGTTTCAGGAGAACTGGGTCACTCTGTTCCCCCTGGCCCTGCTCTGCAGCCGATGTACCCCTAATAAACTAGATTTGACCCCCTCCGAAATTCTTTTTGGGTGGCCCCCGCCTATTAATACTTCCCTCATTAAGTTCCTACAGCTTCTGCAACATACCCAGTCTCAGCTTCATAAATCTGTCTGGGAAGCCCCGCCTACTTCAACTTCTGACCACCTCCACCGCTTCCAGCATGGGGACTCTGTCCTAGTCGGAAAACATACAGCCTCTGGTCTTGAGCCTAAGTAGAAAGACCCTTACACTGTCACCCTGACCACCCCATCTGCATTCAAGGTTAACTCCATTCCTGTCTGGCTCCACCACAGCCGTGTGAAAGCAACTACATCCAAACAATGGAAGGCAGAGCCCCTCAACAACCCCCTAAAGCTAATTCTGTCCAACTCTCTTCTTGATCCTCCTGTTACCCCCTGGGTCCCTCGCAATCCCCATGCCCCCAAACCAAGCCCTACTTGGGTAATCACTACAAGGAACAAATCGTCCTGGATTTTCCAAAGTCATGAAGACATACATCTCCCCCTCAATACCTTTTTTCCCCAGTCAAGTCCATTTGAGGCCCCACCAGCAGACGCAGGCTACCTGCTCTGTTCTACTTCAGAATGCCCAACCACATGTGCCTGCCCTTGTATTACAGCCTACAACTTCCCCTCAACTGACCTTAGTGACTCCCTCTGTGTCCCACTGGGCAGCATTAGGGGCTCAAACCAACCCTCGGACCCATTACTCCGTATCCATATAATCAAGTCTGACCCCTGGCACCCCAAACTCAATCTTATTGTCCTAAATCCTTTCGACCTTGCCTGGAGAGGCCCAGTCTCTTGGGTACCGAGACTCATTATTATCCCTTGGGTGACCATGGGGTTGCCACACGTGGGAGAGACGGTGACCCTGACTGTGACCAAGAAGCCTTTACCAGGTCCCCATCCCATTGGCCCAATAGGGGACTTGGCCATCCCTGCCCCATTAGGGAACCTAGCCATCCCTGCTCCAACACTTATTACTCAGGAACCCCATACCTATCAGGTTTCCTTGCTTGCCCTTTTATTGGCTGCTCATAAGACACTTAACAGCTCTAACCACATACTGGGCAAAAATTGTTGGATCTGTGTTAAGCCCCAACCTCCTTATTATGTAGTGCTGGCACTAAATGCCTCCAACACCCCTACCTCCAAAACGGAGAACTGAGAGTGGAACCAACCAGGGCTCACCCTTGGGGATGTGCAGGGAACAGGCCTTTGTCTTATATCATCTAACACCACTTTATCCAGTTCCAGTTTATCCATTTGCAAACAAACTCAGGAGATTCAGGCCTCCAGCTCAGACTACTTCCGGGCCCCTCCAGGAGCCTGGTGGGCATGTCACATCGGCCTTACCCAGTGTGTCTCTGCTACTGTGTTCCTCAGATACCAACAACACCCGGAGGGCCCCCTGTGCATCTTGATGGCCATAATTCCCCGGGTTTCCCTCCTCCCAGGTGAGGAAGGCTGGCGCTATTTTTCCCCTGAAGGGCAACCAAGTGACCGTCAAAAGCGAGCAATACCACTCCTCATCTCCATCTTAGTGGGCCTGAGGCTTGTGGGCTCTTCCGCCACTGGGACAGCAGCCCTAGTCAAAGGGGATCTCAACTATAAGGCCTTAAATGCACAGGTAAACATTGACCTCTCCCACATAGAGCAGTCCACCTCAGTCCTAGAAAAACAAGTGGACTCGTTGGTGGAGGTGGCCCTCCAGAACCACAGAGGCCTTGACCTTCTTTTTCTCAAGCAGGGTGGCCTATGTGTGGCCCTGGGAGAGGCTTGTTGTTTCTATGCCAACAACTCTGGGGTGGTGTGGGAAAGCCTGAGGTTGGTACGCCAAAATATTGCCAATAGACAAAGGGAGCTGGAAAACTCTGAGAACTGGTGTCAGTCCCTGTTCCGTAGATGACCTTGGCTCACTACCCTGGTGACAACCCTGGCTGGCCCCCTCCTCCTCTTCATTATAGCTCTGGTGGTGGGCCCCTGACTCATTAACCATTTTCTGCAATTTGTTAAGTCTCGCATAAACTCTGTTAAACTACTATTGATTAGGGATCTCCATTACTGATTTGCAAATCCCAGTCCCCCTGATTCTTGTGACAGATCCCCCAAGAATGTGTCAAAGAATTGACACACTTTGAAAAGAAAATGGGAAATGTCATGCCCTGCCCCCCCTCCAGTTTCTCCATCTTGCCGTAGCTCACCCTACTGTTTTTACTCCCATTTCCATGGACCCCACTGTTTGTGTTCCCTTCTCCACGGAAATAATCCTGCCTCAGCTTGTCCCACTGTTTGTGTCTCTATCATCCCGGAAATTTAATTGTGTTCATTCCCTTTAAATGCTTTTTCTCTTCCTTTACTCGGGGCTGTTCGATTTGAGTAATTACTCCGAACAGTCGCGCGCTTCAATAAATCCACATCTAAATTTATATCTGGGTCTCGCTCGCTTTTTTTCGGCACAACAGGTCAAGGGAGAAAATTGGATAAAAGGGGATAGGTTAGGAAGGAGCAAAATATAGTTAGTCTTTCACAACATGAGTATTGTGGAAGGGTTATACATAATGATACACTTGTGGCCTATGTTGAATTGCTTGACTTCTTAGGGAGGGAGGGATGGTGGGTGGGAAGGGAAGGGGAAAGAATTTGGAATTCAAAGTTTTAAAAACAGATGTTCAAAAACAAAAAAAAGTTTTTGTATGCAACTAGAAAATAAGATACACAGGCCATGGGGCATAGAAATTTATCTTGCCCTACAAGAAAGGAAGAGAAAAGGAGATGGGAGGGGAGTGGGGTGACAGAAGGGAGGGCTGACTGTGACACAGGACAACCAGAATATACACCATCTTGGAGTAGGGGGGAGGGTAGAAATGGGGAGAAAATTTGTAATTCAAACTCTTGTGAAAATCAGTGCTGAAAACTAAATATATTAAATAAATTAAATTTTTTTTAAAAAAGAATGCAAGTTCCTTGAGGGTAAGGATTATCTTTTTGCTGATATTTGTATTCCCAGTGTTTAGCTCAATGCCCAAGACAAAGTATATGCTTAATAAATGCTTGTTGATTTGACTTGACAGTAATATCGGGGAGCAACATCCAGGTTCCCTGCTCCCCAATATTGTGGGTTTACCTCCCTACAGCTCTTTCATTTTTGAAGGACGACATGTGCAAACCTCTTCTTTCCATGGTCCTTAGGAACATCCTTTCTATCACTAGAAAGTCAGATCCTTAAAGTCTCAAATGGGTAAGGCGACCCTGAAAGCTGTCCAAGAATTGTCACTCTTCTGGCGAGAAGGCTAAAAGTATGTTTAACACCATACTTCCTAGGAAATCTTCCCTGATAACTAGGAGACAGACATTCAGGAAAAGCATTATCTATGAAATCCCTTCTCAGATCATATAGGCTAGCGAATTCATCAGCCTGTGCCATAAGGCAATGATGCGCTTCTATAAGATCCTTCGAATTCCATCAGTTTTCCAGATGTTACCCTCTCTTAGACTGGGAAGGTCTACTCTCAGGAACATTACACTCTAGCCAGGTGGGTAAACACAGGTCATTCCCTTCTCCTTTTGCCCCAATGTAGGGCTGGGGAACCTGCCCCAAGGCCACCATTAAAAACTCCTAGGGAAAAGGATGTACTTCTCCACAAGGTTTCCATCATTTTGTCCTTCGCATCCAGTTTTTCCCTGTTGATAACAATCAGACCTAGGATATATTTTTCCCTCACTAATTCTCTCATTTTTTGATTGATGAAACCATTACTAAGGTAGCTCCAGTGTAAGAGTTCTAAAGCCGAGAGGATTCATTTCTCTAGGACCTGGAGGTCCAGTGTAGAGGGTGCTATTTCAAGTGATGAGAAGAATGGCAGATGACTAGATGACCCAATTTCATGTGTGCTTCCCCGTGTTTCTTTGACTGTTCATACCTGCATATCAGCAAGGCAGAATTAATGACTACAAAGATAACCATGAATATGCCTGAATGGTCCAGAATCACAGGGTATAAGAAATTCTCTAAGTAGAAGGCAGAGGAGTTAAAACATTTACTGAAACTCAAAAGTAGCAGACCCATGGACCAGTGTCCCCAGTTCGACATCCTGGCAAGAATCTTCCAAAACTGGTATGCCCATCTCACAATAGTGACCAGGAGGCCACAGAAAAACATTATGGCAGCAAGCCAAGCCATACTGGTGCTTCCCCACCAATGCCAGGGTACTCTAGCAAAAAGACCACCCACTGGCCTCAAGCCCATGCTCAGCACTCTCCAGTCTCCACAAAGGTCAGTCCTGCTTTTTTGTAGCACCTGCCACCGTTGCCCCTGCTTCCACTGCTTCTGCCACAATCTCCAAGCTGTGTTCCAGCTAGCTGAATGCTTCCTCTCTCCTTCAGCTCTTAACTGCCTCACCAACTGCCTCTCCAACTGCCTCTCCAACTGCCTCTTAGCTCTGCTCCAACCGTTCAGCAAGCTCCTCCCACCACAGGCTTCCATTGGCTCCAGTCCTAGCCACTCCCCCCAGGACCCTGAGAGCCCCGTCCCTGAAGCCCACTCAAATGGGCAGGGAAGATCTTCCCATTCACTGATTGCCTTTACAACCTGTCATTTCTTACGGTACAATAATATTCCATTATATTTGCAAACCATAATTTATTTAGCCACTCACCAGTCAATGCCTGCATTCTTTGTTTCTAGTTCTTTGGTACCCCCCAAAAAAGTGATGCAATGAATATTTTGACATATGTGGGACAATTCTTTCTTTCGCCCTGTTGAGGTATACGCCTAGCAGTTGGATCTCCAAGTTAAAGGGCATGGGAAAACGATTTGTCCCTTTTTAGCATAATTCTGTCCAATTTATAGCTCCACCAACAATGTATTAGTACACCTGACTTTGCACAACTTCTCTGCTCGTACTATTTCCATTTTTGGTGATCTCTGTCAATTTTCTGGATGTGATATGAAACCCCTGAGTTATTTTAATTAGGGAAACAGAAACACTGGGAAGAGGGGTGGCTTGGGGGAAAAGATAATGATTTGCTACTATTACTACCCATTAGACATTCTGTGTTCTTTGTATACATATTTCTTCACATTATGAGTAGTTTTCCTTGAGGGAAATGGAGCCCATTTCATGAATACTGAAGGGTATAATAAAACTACATATTTCTCTCCAAAAGATTTCTAAAGTCATTTTGAACTCAGGATATCACTGAAATTTGTCTGGCCATATCACAGAAATTTCATGACAGCAAGAAAAAAAAGTGGGGGCGAGGGTTACAGAAGTCAAAGACATTCCAGTACTTGAATGATCAAACTGTGGGAAAGAAGAGCTAAAATATTTACTGTGTTTTTTTGGGATCTTACTAAATAATAAAAAAGTCTACACAGATATTAATATCTCTCTGCCATTATAATGATACTGGCAGTACACATTAGCGGTTACTGCATAACAACACTTTGTGGTGATATTGTAAAACATCTTGTTGAGCAATTATCAACCTTTATTTTTTTTCTCTATATGGAAAGTCTTCTTTACTCAATACAGGTCTTAGGCAATGAGGATGAATTGCACTTCTGAGTTGGTCCACAATGAGCAAGCATGGTTTTTCTAGAATGTGGCAAAAAAAAAGTGAGCCCTTGTCTTTGTAGCTTGATCTTAAAAACTTCATTATTAGCTTTGAGAGAACCCTACCACTGTGCCAGTGCTCAAACATTACTGCTGCCTACTCCAAAGCTCACTTAGCCCCCTCAAATTTAAACATTTACCTTTCATTTAGCCCTTATCCCAGGCCAGTTGGGCTGAAAAGTATTGCCTTTTTTAAACATCTGGGACTCATCATACCAGTCCTTTTAACCAATGGACCCGGATGATCAGTTCCAGATGTTGAGGAACTAAAGTTACACAGGCATTGTTAGCATTTTTGAGTTTCAGGCAGATCTAGCTTCCCATATCTTGAAAGAGCTTAATTTGAATAGGTGGGAGTTATATTTACAGTCATTTTTTTTAACTCAGCAGAGATGAACTGGATGAGTTCATGCTGGAAGAGAACGCATACTTTTAAATAGCAAGAGATCTATGGGAAGGTGGCATATTTAGTCCAATTTGTTCAAATATATGGTGGGAACCACTTACAAAAATGATATTACAAGCTTAGAATATGGGACCAGGAAGTAAAGATTTAAGAATTTTTAAAATTAAATATCCATCAGATGGCCTCAACACTATTTTCCCAGAGGGCAACCACTAAATTAAAAAGCCATCTCTATTTTATTATTTCATCTACATAAGTGTTTGAATTGCTTCTAATATGTTTCATTGTGCATGTCAGAGGAAATTAAGAGCTTGCTTCTTGGAAACAAAGCTCAGAGATCTAGGCTTTTGCAAAAGTACTAAAAGATGCCTGTAGGTTAACAAGATGGTAGAGAGGAGAGGACCTTATCTCAGTAATCTTTCCTGTTTAGTCAGTGATGCAGAAGGAATTGTTCATATCTAGTGATATCCCCTAACTTCTCTTACAAGCCTGGGCTTGCTTTTCAGAGAAGCAAATTGATTTGACTTAGTAGTCATGTCCAGCTGAAAGTAAAATGCACTAATTCTATAACTGAGTAAGGTATAGAAACAATTTGCAAGTGAAAAACAAAGTTTTTTCCTATTTTCTGAAATAAGAAATGAGTGATATTATGAAAGGCTAGTGACAGCACACAGTAATAATATTTTGGGAGTTTAAATGAAGATTCCATATGGACTTTTGAAAGGATTTAGTGTATCTGGTCTAGAGAAGTGATATGTAGTCCTATTGCTATCTGCCCTGATGAGATTGCTTCAGGAATATGGTGCTTAGTTCCAAAGAATTCATTTTAGAAGGACATTGGGAAGCTAGAGAACATCCAGAGGAGAACAATCAGGATAGTGAAGAGCCCCAAGATCATGGTGAATAAGGATTATTTGAAAGAACTGCACAGTTGTTCTTTTGTTTGTTTGAGAGTGGTTCTCCCTATGTCACTTATAGGCCAACAGTATAGTCACCACTTATGGGTTACTGTTGGGTACAAAAGCTTGGACCTTCTCCATTTCTGTCCTAGACTGTTCCACCCCTTGTTAGGCACCCTAGTTAATTCCTGCTCCTTGGGGTTTGCCATATTGGTACTAGACTTAATGTGGACTTAATGATCAGCTTAGCTCGCTGAAGTTCAGAAATCCTGAGCTGAAACAATCAACCAGCCTCAGTCTCCCTGGTAGAAGGTATTATAGATGTGCACCACCACCATGCCCAGTTGAATGTTGACCTCTATGTGAAATCTTTCCTAATGCCTTCAGCTGCAAGGGCCATCCCTCTCAAGCTACCTTGTTCTTACTTACTTTATATTTATTCTTTTTGATATTTATTCTATCTACACTTACATATGTCCTTGTTTCCTCAAAAGTGAGAATGCAAATTCCTTGCAAATCTGGATTGTATCATTTCTTCAATATGTGTGTTTGGCACCTAGCACAGTGCCTGGCATATCCTTGGAGAAGAAAAGACTTGGGGTAGGGAGTAGATGTAATAGCTCTGTTTAAGGATCTAAAGGGTTGTGACTTGGAAGGGAGATTTGACTTGTTCTGTTCAGCCCCAAGGGCAAAACTAACAGAAAGGACAATAATCACAAAACGGCAAATTTATGCTTAATATAAGGAAATATTTCCTAATTGTTATCATACTGAACCAAAAGGGAATGAGACTGCCTCTAGAGGAAATCGATTCTTCCTTATTGGAGGTCTCTAAGCAGTAGCTGGAAGGCCATTTGCAGGGAATGTGATAGAAGTGACTCCTGGTCAGGTATGAAATAGAATATATGATCTCTGAGGTCACTTCCAACTCTGAATTTCTGTGATTTTGTCTTTGGGGACAACTCCCCACCAATCAAAAGGGTCTATATATTACAGGAGACATTCACCAGTCAACAATGAAAAATCCATGCTTTTGATATGTATAGATTCAGTATATGGACTCACAGCTGGGCCTCTACTTAGCAGTGAGAAAATTTGTTTATTCTTGGGAATTCTGACTCTGTTATCATTAAATTGCTTTTAGAACTTTTAAATGATTTTCCAACTCATGAGGCCAGGAAGTCCTGGAACTAGATTTCTCCTCCCTCTCTATTCACCACAATTCTAAAAGCAAACTATTAAATATTTGACTACTGTAGATGATGGGTTTTTTTCCTTGTTGGAGTAAACAGGCCTATGGGGAGAGATTGGAAACAGTGTCTAAATCCTGGAATACACAATACCCAGTCCCCATTTTTACAACTATATGAAAAAAAAATTGAGTGTGATTAAAGCTTTTAAAGGACTACTTATTCAATTTTAATGATTTTATTATCAAATAATAAGTACTTTCACATTCACAGTGCTCCTTCCTAAGAAACTTTTCATGTATTCTTTGTTCTTCATTTGTTATGTAATTATACCAACTGCAATCCCCCTAACAATCTTCTACTCTTCTGAGTAGCTTTACCAAAAGTGGTGATTACCATCTCATTGTTTAAAATAGTCTCACGGCAGACACAATTCTATTAACTTTCTTCTGAATCTATCCTACATATGATTTCTGCCAATATGTACAGATACTTCCTGCAAAGTCATTGCACTTTTGTAGGATCAAAGACGCAGAACTTGAGGAGACCTTAGAATCTATCAAGTCCGAGCTTCTCATTTTGTCAAATGAGGAAACTGAAGCACCAAAAGATTAAATGATTTACATGCAATCCCATAGCTGCTAAGTGTCTGAAGAAGAATTTGAACCCAGGTCTTTTTAGCTACAAGTCCAGTTCTATGCACTATACCATGCTATCTCTCATTTAATTAAAATCAATTCATTATGAATTTATTAAGCACCACAGTGTGCCAGGCACTATATACTAGGCACTAGGGAAACAGACAAAAATAAACAGTGCTTGATTCCAAAGAGCCTACATTCATGACATGAACGTGACTTCCATGTTATACCAGTGGAGCTCAAGCCTCATCAGGTCAAACTAAGATTGATCAGGTTCAAATAGGAACCATGTGATATGTTGTGATGACTCTGTATTTGTTGTCTGAGGAGCGGGCTGATTAAGTTTGCAAAGGTTCATCATCAGGGTGGCTACCAGGTGACATTTTCGGAGTGGAGGGTGAGGGGAAGGCACAACAATTTATGAAGCCATCTGCTAAGGATGGATGGCAATCTGCCTTGGTAGAAAAAGTATTAATGAAGAGGTCATGAATGCTTTCAAGTATTGAAGGAAGTGTGCCAAAGAGATTGTTTCTATTCTGGAAACTTGCCATTATGGATTTCACTAATGCATAACTGGCCAATAAAAGTCAGGTCACAAATTCCTTTCTCAAAGGTAAATATAAGTTTGTTCCTCTGAATTGTGGTCTAGGCAAAAAGCCAAGTCCAAACTAAGAAAAGCCATCTGTATCCCTTTGAGACGAAGTTTCCTAAACAAACAGGGATATCTTCAACTAATGAAATTGACTTCTTCAATCTGTTCTGATGACTAGTGAGAATATAATGGTTAGACTGTGAGTTTTTTTTAAATTTTCAAACACTGCTATGTAAAAGAAAAAAGTAAGAAATTGCAATATTTTAAAATGCCCAGAGTTAAGTGAAAACCATTTAAAGGACAAGGTGCTATGGTAATACCTTCTGTCAGTGTAAGGTAGTCTTCTGCTCATTAAGCAGTGCTGAAATTGCAATTATCAGATTTCTTTCCCTGTATGGAGAGGAGAAGAGAGAAGAGAGAGGAGAAGAGGAGAGGGAAGGAGAGGGGAGGAGAGGAGAAGGGAAGGATGTGGTAGAGAGGCCAATTTAAATTTGATATAAGGAAAAACTTCCTAACAATTCAAGCTTTCCAAAAGCAAAACAGATTGCTTTGGGAGACAGTGTGCTCTAGACCTCTATAGACCTTCGGATAAAGGTGAAATTATCTCTTCTGTGAACATGGTAGAAAGAATTCTTGCTGTGGTACAGGTTGGAGCCGGATGGCAGCTAGATGGTGAAGTGGATAGAATGTTAGGCTTGGAATCCAGAAGGCTTCCATTCTATTCTTGCATCACATACTGACTGTCGGACTCTGGGCAATTTACTTAATCTCCCTTCCCCTTGTTGTCCTCATCTGTAAAACAGGGATAACTATAGCATTTACATCAAATAGGATAGCACATTAAAAGCATTTTGCAAACTTCAAAGTCTCAATTAAATATTAGCTATTATTAACATGCTAGTTATGATTTCTGAGGTGCATTTTAGGTCACAGATTTTATGATTAATGACCCTATGTTGACTTTATAACAACTTTTTTTTTCCTTTTCAAAAAGAGAGGGGAATGAATGGAGTTTGCAAAAATATGTGATTCCTGCCAAAATTTTAGACTCTATTGTTAAAGTACACATGAGTAAATAGATTAAAGGAAGTGGTGATCAAAAGGAACCATCATGGCCTCAATAAGAACACGCTGCTAAAAGCTAAGTTTATTTCATTTTTTGACAGAGTTGCCAAAGTAATGATCAGGAGAATGGTGAAGACTATTAACCATTTATTAAGCAGCTATGCATACTGTAGCTGCTTAATAAATGCTTGTTTAAATGATGTAAAAAACCTTCCTGTTATTCCTGTTGAAAAACTAGGGAGAAATTGACTAGAAAATAATACAGCCAAGGAGGATTCAGAATTGGTTAAGTGGCCAAACTCAAAGAGTGTTCGTTATTATTTCTGTGTCAGCTTGAAGGAAACATCTAATGGAGTACCCGGGGGTTCAGTGATTGAATATCTTCTGTTTGACACTTTTATCATTGCCTTGGACAAAGGCATGGATAGCCAGTTTGTCAGATTTAAAACTGTAATGGAAAGGGAAGAGTTATTACAAAACTGTAAGGAAAAGAGCCCTGGCTCCAGCGTCAAAGGACCTGAGCCCATAGCCCACCTCTGTAGTTACTACATATGTGGCTTTAGGCAAGTCACTTATCCTCCCTGGGCTTCAGATTCCTCATCTACAGAATGAGAGAGTTGGGCTCTGAGGACCTTCTACCTCTAGAGCTATGAGCCTATTATCTAGTGAGGAGAAAAAACAACCTTCTAAGGTCTTTGAGAAGTTTTGCCCTGCACCCAATCTACAGCTTCGTAATTTCATCTATTGAATTTAGATTTACTTTCCGGGACCAAGTGGGATAGGTAGCCTCTTCCATATGATAATCTTTCCAAATATTTGAAGATGGCTGCTGTGGAAGCAGCTAGGTGGTTCAGTGGATAGAGCACTGGGCTTGGAGTCAGGAAGACCTGAGTTCAAATCTGGCCTCAGATCCTTCCAGCTGTGTGATCCTAGGTAAGCCACTTAACTTTTATTTGCCTTAATCCATTGGAGAAGAAAATAGCAAACCACCCCAGTTTCTTTGCCAAGACAATGCCATGAACAGTACAGTCTATGGGGTCATGAAGAGTCAGACGTGACTGAATAACAACTGTGTCTTCAGGAACCATCTTTGTCTTTGTATCCCCAGCTGTGTCTAGCACAGTTCTATATACATGGTAGGTGCTTACTTAAGGTTTATTGAAGTGATTTGAAATAAGGACTTAAATTTAAAATCAGGCAGACAACCTATTAGCCTCTCTCTCTCTCTCTCTCTCTCGATCTGTCTTTCTCTTTGTGTATGTGTGTTTTTGCATGTGTGTCTGTCACTGTCATGTCTTTGTCTGTCTCCCTGTCTGTGTCACTATTTATCTCCGTCTCTGTCTCTTTCTCTCTCTTTCTCTGTCTCTGTTTCTCTCTCTTTTTGTCTTTTTCTTTCTGTATTTGTATGTTTGCATGTGCATCTATCTCTGTCATGTCCTTCTCTGTCTCTGTCTCCCTGTGTCTCTGTTTATCTCTGTCTCTGTCTCTTTGTCTCCCTCTCCCTTGTTCCTCCCTTCCACCCCTTTCAACAAATAAGCATGAATTACTTTTGACTGACTCTTCCCATGGGTGTTGTGACTCAATTTGGAAAAGTTTCTGCACTCCTATCCTAAAAAAAGCCTTGATTAACAGGGGAAAAGATGATGCTACAAACTCAAATAAATTAAGGGAGGGGCAAGTTTAACTCAGGGGGAGAAGGGAGGTGTGGAGTGGAACATGTACTCCCCCAGCACAGCCTTTGTTTCAGCCAAACCAACCCACTTCCTGTTCTGCACATAGAACATTCTATCTCCTGTCTCTGTTTTGCATAGATGTTTGTTCTCGGTGTCTGTTGTTTTCTCTTCTCACATCTGCCTCTTGGAATCCTTAGCTTCCTTCAAGATTTCAGATTGCAACATCTCCTACAAGATGCCTTTCTTGATTCCCCCAGTTGTTAGACTCCCTTTGAAATGTGGGGGGGCGGGTGTGCGTGTGTGTAGAATATATATGTAAATTTATTTCTTTGTAGCTGTTCTTTTCAGTAGAACATAAGCTTCCTGAAGACAAGGAAATGTTCCTTTTTTTCTTGTAACTCCAGCACTTCGCACAGTGTTTGGTATATAGATGCTTAATAAGGGCAGTTAAGTGGCACAGTGGATAGAGTGCAGAGCATCTTTGTGAGTTCAAATCTGGCTTCAGACACTTAGTAGCTGTGTGACCCTAGGCAAGTCAAACCCCAGTTTGCCTCAATTCCTCATCTTTAAAATGAGCTAGAGAAGGAAATGGCAAACTACTCCAGTATTTTTGCCAAGAAAACCCCAAATAGGGTTACAAAGAGTTGGACATGACTGGAACAACAGAATAATAACAAAGATGCTTAATAAATATTTGCTTCATTGAATTGAACATAATAAAGACCACCTAGCAAGGCTTCTTTTCCTCTCTCTAGAAAGTATTTCAATAAAGATAATTTTTTGTCATCCGAAGAACAAAGAGCAATGACCTAAAAATTTTAGATTGTGAACTGGAAAAAGATCTTTCATTGTGAATGCAATCAGGTTATGATATGTAATACCAAAGGATATGATCAGGACTCTATCACTGCTAATAATTACTGGTAATTATTTAACTTCCTCTATTATCAAGGTCCTTTGGCTATGGTTATGAATAATAGTCGGGCAATATTAATGTGTAGAAATCTCCAGAGTGAATAACACCATCCATCTTTTTTTCTCTGAATAACTCATCTGTTCATTTCAGAGCTGTATGATACAATGTAATTGATGAATTCCTCAGAGAAGTCTGAGGAACTTCAAAATTGCTGTTATCAATGATCACTTGTCTATGGTAATTAAAATGAAAATTCAACAAATATTAAGATCCCTCTATGTGAAAGATACTTTACTAGTATATAGGAACACAAAGATGAAAATCTGATGAAGTGACTATTTACTCTGAAGGAGTTTAAAATGCAGCAGGAGGCTGGGATATGAACATAAATAATTCAACTCAGATTATAAAATGATTAAGTACCTAGGAAAGGTCAAATGAGGTAGCTTAAGAGATTTACAAGGAGAAGAGTCACTCCTGGCTCAATCCTGGGTGGCCAAATAGGAGAAAGAGGGAAGTTTTATAATAGAAGAGGTAATGCTTGAGCTAGACTTGAAGGCAGGGAAGGAGGTCAAAAGGTAGAAATCAATGGGGAAGAAGGGAAGAATTCACTACAGACACAGATGATGTAGCACTGCTCTCCACCACCAATATGCCATATGCCTAGTGGCTCTTGATTCCAATTCCCTAACTCGAGCTTCCACCCTAGGCACCTTGGCTCCTGATTGATGAAAGTTCTCCATATCTATCCTAGACTCAGACCCATCTACCTGCTTTCTGGCCATCTTCATGACTCAGCCCACTGAGACAATAGACAGAGTGTTGATCAGGGGTCAGGAAAATCTGAGTTAAACTTCTGCCTAGACACTATGTGACTTTGGCCAAATAATTTAACCTCTCTCTCAGCTTCAGCTTCTTCATCTGTAAAATGGATGTAATGCTAGCACCTTCCTCACAAGATTGTTATGAAAATAACATACACAAAGTACTTTGCAAACGCTAAAGCACCATAAAAATGTTAGATATTTTTTATGTTGTCCCATGCATGCTTTCCTGTTCTACCCACCCTCAGTTTTCTACAACTAACTCTGACAATAATAATCACATAAATACTATGATTATAAAAAATGATGGATAAATTAGTTTCTGTATGCCCCACGCCCTCCATCGCTGGGACTTTCCAAACCAAAGCACACTTCTCTGGCCACTACCTCTCTCTCTTAGTGTCTTCCCCAGTGAGAATGTAAACTTCATGAGGGCAGGGATTGTTTTTATCTTTATGTTTATATTCTCAATATTTAACATGTGTGTAGCATATAGTAAGCACTTCTTGCTGTTGTTTAGTTAATTAGCTGTGTCTGACCCTCCACGACCCCATTTGGGGTTTTCTTAGCAAAGATACTGGAGTGGTTTGCCATTTCCTTCTCTGGTTCCTCACAGATGAGGAAACAGAGGCAAACAGAGTTAAATGACTTGACCAGGATCACACAGCCAGTAAGTATTTGAGGTCAAATTTGAACTCAGGTCCTCTTGACTCCAGGCCCAGCACTCTATTCACTACAACAACTAGCTGCCATAGCAAACACTTAATAAGTGCTTTTTCAAAACGACACAGTAAAAGAGAGTTCAGGGAAGGTCAACTAGTCCAATTTGTCTATAGTTCATAAGCTCAAAAAGAAGCACCAGGAAATCATGTTGGAAAGGTACATTATAGAAAGATTGAGTTGGGCATTAAATACTCTTCTAAAGAATTTGCATTTTATACTGCTGCCATTGAGGAGGGGAACGAAGTGTATGTTCAGAAAGCTCCTTTGCTGTAAAAGACGGTCTAGAGAAGGGAAAGAGTGGAGGCAGAGAGACCAGTCAGGAGGCCATTAGAATAGGTAAAGAGAGAAATTATGAGGGCCTACACTAGTCTCCCTGGTATAGTGTGAGCTAAAAGAGAGGGAACAGATGTAAAAAACGTATCAACTGCATAATCCACAGGACTCACAAAGGAAAGGATGTAGAGTGAGTTGAGGTAGAGGAGAGAGCTTGTGCCATTGAGAGGGGTGACGGTTCAATCCCAAGAAATAAGAAAACTCCAAGGATGGAGTAACGTGTGAGGGAAAATGAATGAATTCAGTCTTGGAAAAGATAGCCTGCACCTCTAAATCAATAAACATAGGAAAAGGAGACCAGGTCGAATTCATTTGAAAAATACTGCAGTGATTCGAATGATCCCAAACTCTCTGTCACTACAAAAGCCCATCTTTTATACATCACAATTCTCTTAGCAATGCTACAGGAATACAAATCATTTAATGTGATTATTACGAAGGTCTAAAATTACAAATGCCACAATGAACAATCAAAATGTAGATTGTTTCAGTATATAACCAATGACAATTCATGCATAAAAAAGGAGTAAAAGATATTATTGAAGCTGTGTTGGAAAGAAAGGAAAATGAGCTCGTTATATAGCCAGAAAGAGAAATAGCAAATGGACTCTCATATGATCATGGCAGAAAAAGAACAAGATGGAAGCCTTCAGTAAATTGGTAGGAATCTCCATGGAGAATTTACAGTTAAACCTGAAACAGATTTGCACAAGTTAAGAAGTCTCAGATGGCCCAAAATCTAGATTAATGGGGAGAGAGTCCCTACCCAAGAAATTGCAGATTACTATGGAAATTCTAAATATCTTTACAATCTGTTGTTTAGGATGTAGTTTCCCAAGGGCAGTACAAAATAGAATATTGAGACAATTCTGGCTAAATCTAATATCTATTTCAAATTTAGCTCAAATTCTTTTATTGATTGAGTGATTGATTGTGTGTGGCGGGGAGAGGAGTATGCAGCCAATGTATCATCTCAATTCATCATTTGCCTGGTATAATCTAAGCAAATGGACGCTAATGCCTTCTTATCACAAACTTTTTTGACCATTAAGTAAAGTCATCTCTGGACTTTCCAATACTACTCTGATACTACAGACATTATAAATCTTAGACGAGGAGCAAAAAAAACCTAATCCTGTTAACAAAAGCAAACAAACTAGTGCTGACAGTCAAAGTCAGAGGCCTTTAACTCATAACAATTGCTGAGGATTATTTTCATTCTGGAAACTTAGAATTTTCAGTTCGGATTATGCTAAAGTTGTACAACCCAAAGTACAGAGCTCAGCAAGAAGATCTATATAACTACCAAGAAAAGTTGAACCAACAGGCTGCAATAACCATAACAAAGAAATCTGCTGAAGGATACATGATCTCAGGAATTCTGCATGCTCAAGCAATGAGCAGCAGATGGTAGTAAGTCCAAAGAACATCTGTAAATAAAAATAGCCAATGGTTTCAATCAGATGAAAAACTGGAATGTTCACTTCAAATTCTATGTAAAACAGTTTTTATATAGTTTTTTTACAAGTGAAAACACATTTGCATTTATATGACATACACCTTCCCAGCAGCTCAAAGCAGTTGACCGTCAATAATCAGGGAGCATATTTCCTGTATAATAAGTCATCCAGGTAGAATTTTGCTTTCAAGCCTTTATTCTCATTGTCACCTAATCTTAAACCATTTTTTTAAATATAAAGAGCACATCTGTTTATGTTCACCCAGCAGGGATTAGAGAGAAATACTTTAAAAACCAAGCACTGTATGTGTTTAATTCCCTACCCTTGAGAAGTTGTGTCCCACACAAATCATCGGGATGGGTCAACGCTACTTTTGGTTGCTGCTTTGGGTCTGTCTAAGAGTGTGGTGGTAGCCATTTCTTACATGGGGGTAGAGTCTGTGGAAGTACTGAGTATGGCAGCTAAGTGGCGCAGTAGACAGAGTGCCAGGCCTGGAGGCAGGAAGACTCTTCATCCTGAGTTCAAATCCAGCCTTAGATAGTTATAAGCTGTGTGACCCTGAACAAGTCACTTAACCCTGTTTGCCTCAGTTGCCTCATCTGTAAAATGAGCTGGAGAAGGAAATGGCAAACACTCCAGTATCTTTGCCAAGAAAACCACAAATGGGGTCAAAACTGAAAAATAACTGTCACAACAAATTGAACAAGAGGAGAATGGGAAGTCTGGGTCTTTGTAGAGGCAGTTTCTTTATTCTGTCTGAAGTTATAAGTAATATTAGACACATCCATATATAAACAAAAATAATAAACTATGGAATGTTAATTATAAATTATTTGTGGATAGTCTGCCATTTTTATCAATTACTGCTCTCGTTAATGAACACAGGTAACCCATCCACCATATGTGAAATATATACAAAGCAAAGTACATAGGATATTAGATTTAGAGCTAGAAAGAACATCAGGGGTCACTTAATCCATTTTACAGATGAAAAAACTGGGACCCATGAAGGTAAAATTAACCCAAAGCAACTACAATTAAGTATCAGAGCCAGGATTTTAAATCAGTCACCGGACTCCAAATTCAATAATTACCTTTTTCCCCAAGACAAAGACTCATTATAATCATTTTTCCGTTTCTTTCTCCTTTTACAATTCCATGCAGTATGCTTACATATTTTAAAAATTCTTCGATCTTTATATTTCATGTTGAAAGATGGCAATATTCATGTTCCTGCCTTCATTTGATGATCAACCTTTGTCATTACACTTCTTAACAAGCTAAGATATAGGTAGCATTTTATTGACATTATTTCATATGAGTCTGACAGCATTCCTGGGAGATAGGTGTGCCATCTAAGAGATGAAGAAACTGAGGCTCAAGACATTAAGTCAACTTAACTAGAGTCTCATGGCTCATAAATTCTAAGACAAGATTCCATCATGGGGCTTTCTAACTCTACACCTAGCTTTCCATCCATTACACAACACATTAAGTGTTTCTAATGACTATAAAAATTTATTCATTATATTTTACTGATTGCCCAATTTTACTTCTTGAGTTGCAAAGAACTTTAGCTCATATATAGAACGTGTACTTTGAGAAGGCTATGCTGACGTGGTTTGTCACTTCCTGCATATACACACAGTCTCCAGTTTATGAATTGGTTGTGCTCCAAAAATTTGCTTGTGAGTCAGTTTTTTAGATCTCAGAGTGCATTTTCCCATAGAATAAATGTTACAAATGGTGACTAGGTTCCCAGGAAAGTCTGCAAAAGTCTATTTAACCAATAAAGCTCTTGAAATCATGATCTTTTTGTAATTTAAAAAAAAATAACCAAAAGCCATTCCATGGAGTCACCTTTTGCTTTTAAGCATCATAAAATGTATGTGAACATATGGAACATATCGAGAGACTTTAAAATCCTATACACAGTAGTTTTCCAGCATGCTACAATATGAATAATAAAACAGAAAACAAGAAAATTCAGGAAAGAATCCTATTTTTATCTATTTTGAATGATGGTCCTTGAGGTAATAAAGGTTAAAGTCAAGAAAAGAAAGGGAAAAAAACTAAGAACTGATAGTAATCTGAAAGGGACTTCCAAGTACTCTAGGTTTTGAGGGTCTAAGTGCCCTATTCCTTCATAACTTTTTTTCTTTCTGTTTCTTTATTTAATATTTTTTTAGTTTTCAACATTGATTTCCACAAGATTTTGAGTTACAAATTTTTCTCCCCATTTCTATCCTCCCCCAAGATGGCATATATATTCTCATTGCCCTTTTGCCCAGTCTGCCCTCCCTTCTGTCACCCTCTCCCTTACCCCTTTTCACCTTACTTTCTTGTAGGACAAGAGAGATTTCTATACCCCATCGTTTGTATATCTTATTTCCCAGTTGCATGTAAAAAAACCACTTTTTTTGAGCATGTGTTTTTAGAACTTTGAGTTCCAAATTTTCTCCCTTCTTCCCTCCCCACCCACCCCCCTTGAGAAGGAAAGCAATTCAACATAAGCCACACATGTATCATTATGTAAAACACTTCCATAAAAGTCATATTGTGAAAGACCATTTCCCTCTATCCTATCCTGTTCCCCTTTATTCAATTTTATCCCCTTGACCCTGGACCTTTTCAAAAGTGTTTGCTTTTGATTACCTCCTTCCCAGCTCTGCCCTCCTTTCTAGCATCGCTTCTCTCTTATCCTCTTCCCCGCTGCTTTCCTGTAGGGTAAGATACCTAATTGAGTGTGTATGTTACTCCCTCCTTAAGTCAAGTCTGATGACTGCAAAATTCATTTATTCCCTTTCACCTGCCCCCTCTTCCCTTCCAATAGAACTGCTTTTTCATGCCACTTTTATGTGAGATAATTTACTCCATTCTATCTCTCTCTTTCTCCTTCTCCCAATATATTTCTCTCTCACCACTTAATTGTATTTATTTGTTTTTTGATATCATCTCTTCATATTCAACTCACCCTGTTCCCTTCCCTTTCTCTCTCTCTTTCTCTCTCAGTCTCTCTCTCTTTCTCTCTCTCTCTGTCTCTCTGTCTCTCTCTGTCTCTGTCTCTCTCTCTCTCTCTCTCTGTCTCTCTCTCTCTCTCCCTCCATGTACTGCAAAAGTTTTCATTAGTTACAAATATCCTCTTTCCATTTAGGAATGTAACCAAAACAGTTCAACTTTAGTTAAGTCCCTTATGATTTCTCTTTGAAAGTCAAACTTTTTCTTCAGCTCTGGTCTTTTCTTCTTCAAGAATGCTTGTAGGTCCTCTATCTTATTGAAAATACATATTTTGTACTAGAGTGTTATATTCATTTTTGCTGGGTGGGTTATTCTTGGTTTTAATCCTAGCTCCTTTTGCCTCTGGAATATCATATTCCAAGCCCTTCAATCCCTTAATGTAGAAGCTGCTAGATCTTGTGTTATCCTGACTGTGTTTCCACAATACTAGGATTACTTCTTTCTGGCCACTTGCAATATTTTCTCCTCAACCTGGGAACTCTGGAATTTGGCTATAATATTCCTAGGATATATTTCTTCTTGGAATTTTTTTTCAAGAGGTGATTGGTGGATTCCTTCAATTCTATTTTACTCTCTGGTTCTAGAATATCAGGGAAGTTTTCCTTGAGAATTTCTTGAAAGATGATGTCTAGGCTCTCTTTTTGATCGTGGCTTTCAGGGAGTCCAATAATTTTTAGGTTATCTCTCCTGGATCTATTCTCCAGGTCAGTGGTTTTTCCAATGAGATATTTCACATTGTCTTCCATTTTTTCATTCTTTTGTTTCTGTTTTATAATTTCTTGATTTTTCATAAAGTCACTAGCTTCTACTTGCTCCATTCTAATTTTTCAGGTAGTATTTTCTTCAGTGATCTTTTAGACCTCCTTTTCCATTTGGCTAATTCTGCCTTTTAAGGCATTCTTCTCCTCGTTGGCTTTTTGCATCTCTTTTACCATTTGGGTTAGCCTATTTTTAAGGTGTTATTTTCTTCAGTATTTTTCGGTCTCCTTTAGCAAGCCATTGACTTGTTTTTCATGGTTTTCTTGCATCGCTCTCATTTCTCTTCCCAATTTTTCCTTCAGTTCTCTTACTTGCCTTTCAAAATCCTTTTTGAGCTCTTCCATGGCCTGAGACCAATTCATATTTTTCTTGGAGGCTTTTGATATGGGCTCTTTGACTTTGTTGACTTCTTCTGGCTGTATGTTTTGATCTTCTTTGTCACCAAAAGAAAGATTTAATAGTCTGAATCTTTCACTGCCTGGCCATGTTCCCAGCCAACTACTTGACCCTTGAGGTTTTTTGTCAGGGTATGACTGGCTTCAGAATGGCGAGTGCTTTGTCCCAAGCTTCAGGGCATTGTGCTGCGTTTTCGCAGCTATTTCTACATGGCAAGCTCTGCCACACTGGCATTCCTCCTCCTCGAAGAACTGCCAACCAGGACTGCAACCCAAATCCAAGGAGAGCAAATCAAGAGAACACTGCCTCTGTGTCAGCAAAGTGCTCATTGCACTACCACTCTGATTCACTACTTGATTCCTCCTGAATCCTGCCAGAAGCAACTGCAGCTGGAGCTCTGGAAGCAGCAGCAGCTGCTGCCACAGTCACCACACTGCACCACCTCTGCTGCCCCCCAGGCTGGGGCTGACTGTGAAGTCCTCTCGCTCTGACCCAGAAGTTTTCCCACTGACCTGCTAAGTTGTCTTTCATGTTTGAGAAGTCTGGTAACTGCCACAGCTCAGTGATTTGGGGCCCTATGGCCTGCTCTGCAAGACTCCTGGCCTGATCCGTCCTGATGCAGCCCCTGCTGCGCTGTGCTCTGCTCCCAACACAGTGTGATAGACCCTTCCCAGCACCAATCTGGCCTTCTTGGGCTGGAGACCTGCTTTCCTCTGTTATTTTGTGGGTTCTGTAGCTCTAGAATTTGTTCAGAGCCATTTTTACAGGTGTTGGAAGGGATTTGGGGGAGAGCCTAAGTGAGTCCCTGCTTTCCTGCCACCATCTGGGCTCTGCCCCACCCCGATAACATTGAACTTTGTTTTTAAACATTCCTTTTCCTAGACCCTGCCATTTTATTAGCACTATTCATGTAGATTTCAAGCTGGAAAGACTTGGAGAGGTTCTCTAGTCCAAATCCTTCATTTAACAGATTATGTAACTGAGACCCAGAGAGTGTAAATGACTTGCCCACGGTGAGATAGGAAGCTGAGTCTTAAATGAAGGTTTTCTAACTCCATATCCAGCTTTCACTCCTCTGTACCATCTGTTTCCCCTTGCATTTATCAGCCATGATCAAGCTTCATTCATTCAGTTGCAAATGGGTAGAGTATATATTACTTTCAAACCAGTCTGTCAATTTTGTTATCCTCCTCTCAAGGAAACTTTTTTTTGTGGAAAGATTATTGAAATCATAATAAAAAAGACTTTGTCATTTCTTATTCTTCACATTATTAGTTCTATGACCTTGGGCAATTTACCCAAGTTCTGAGCCTCAGTTTCTTTATCTGCAATATAGACATTAGCTACCTCAATAGCATAGTCTTAACTAGCAATTTTGGTGCCCAGAGATAGTAGGAAGAAAGTCATTCTCAAATCAAGTTTGTAATTCTTTAGGTGAAGAGCATGCAAGCAGTAGTTAAGAGAAAAGCTGAAGAGCAACGAGAATTTGTTAGCATATTGGCTCATAGAGATATGATAGAAACAATGCAAGCCATCTGATAGCATTCTAATTAAACTAATTCTTCATGCTAGCAATGTGATAATCTCAATCCAATAAACTATGATATTGAGGGAATATACATGTTATCCATATGTAAATATTACAAATTTTTAAATTGTACAATATTTAAGATTCATTATTCTAAGCTTTATACCCTTTAGATTTCATTAATCTGGAGGAAAGCATTGACCATCCTAATTAATTCACTATCTTGCCTATCACATCCTTCCTTAAAGCTCTCACTGAGCCCCTCTCCCACAACTCTCTACTCAAGGGTTGTTAACCTAGTTTTAGATATCGTGGTCCCATTTGACAGGTTAGCAGAGCTTATGGACCCCTTCTCAGAATAACATTTTTATGCATAAAATAAAACACATAACTTTATAAAGGAAACCAATTAAGTTAAGATAAAGTTATCAAAATATTTAAAAAGCAAGTTAATGGACTCTTGGTTTAGGACCCCTATATCAACGCTGAGGACCCACAACTCATACTTTTTTGCCCCTCCCCAGTGAAGCCATTCTTCATGAGATCCCACTTTTCCCCTACTTCTAATCTCACATCACTTAAATGCCACTATCTCCTCCATCACTCCTAACACAAAGAGATGTGAAAACCAATACCTCTACATGAGCCCTTCTTTCCATCCCCTCTCACCTTCTCTAGCAGATTGCCCTGATTTTCATTCCCATTCTCTCTATAATACTCAGTCTTTCCCAATCCACTAGCTCCCTCTCTGCTGTGTATAAACACTTATGTGTCTTCTCCATCTTTAAAAATCCTTCTCTTGATACAAACATCTCCACTAGCTATCTTCCAGTCTCTCTTCTCCCTTTCTTGGCCAAACTTCTTGAGGAACTTATCTATACTATGTGCCTCCACTTCTTCTGTTCTCTCTTCTGAACCAGCTGCCATCTGGCTTTCAACTTCATCATTTAACTGAAACTACCCACTTTGAAATTGTTAACTAACTCTTAGTGGCTAAATCCAATTGCTTTTCCTCACTTCATATCCTTCTTGAGCTGTCTACAGCCTCTGACTCCGATGATCATCCTCTTCTGGATACTCTTCCCTCTCTAGGTTCTCACAACATTGTTCTGCTCTGATCTGCCTCCTATCTTATCACTCCTTCTCAGTCTCCTTTACTGTATTTTCAGCCATGTCCACTCCACTAACTGTGTGTGTCCTCAAAGGCTCTGTCTGGGAGCCTCTTCTCTTCTCCCTCTACTATCTCCCTGTGTTGACAAGCAAAATAGTCTTTGTTTTCTTTGAGTAACTCAACGTATTTTGTTGAATCTTGCTAAGTGTTAAGCCCCAGGCCCAGAGCCCTGTTGGGTGTGGAACCTATGTGGATGTGAGCCTCCCAGGATCCTGGGGGGAGTGGCTAGGACTGGAGCCAATAGAAGCCTGTGGTGGGAGGAGCTTGCTGAACTGTTGGAGCAGAGCTAAGAGGCAGTTGAGAGGCAGTTGGTGACAGGAGTTAAGAGCTGAAGGAGAGAGGAAGCAGTCAGCTAGCTGGAACACAGCTTGGAGAGTATGGCGGAAGCAGCGGCGATGGCGGCAGAGACAGCTGTAGCCGAAGCTGTGGAAGCAGAGCCGACTCAAAAGTAGAGCCGACCTGTGTGTGGACTGAGGAGTGCCGAACAAGAACTTGAGGGCAGTTTGTGATCTTCTTACTGGTAGCATGAATACGATTTCATTTAATGCCATTATACTTTTCTGTAGCCTCCTGGTTACTCTTGTGAGGCGGACTTATTGGGCCTGGAAGCTTGTGATCAAAGTGTCGAAATGGGGAGGCTGGCTCGTGAATCTGTTACTGTGGAGCCTAAATAAATGTTTTAATCCTTCTGCCTTCTACTTAGAGAATTTCTTATATCCACGATACATATGTATGATTCTCTTTGAGATCATAAATTTGGCCTTCCTACGACTCTCCCTTAGTGATATTATCTGTTCTCATAATTTCAATTATCATCTCTAAGCAACTAATTCCCAAATCTATATATCTACTCTAGCTAAAGTCAAACTTTTTACATTCTTATATGGGGAGATGATAGATGTACCCCCTCAGAATTCTATCATCAGGTTTCTTAGAGGGAGTCTAATTAGACAGAGGGTCTAGAAGTGATTCTGTTGTTTTTGATTATCTTAAAAGATGAATGGAATGGGTGGGGGGAAAGAATGCATTAGGAAAGTGGATATGGGAGAGAAAGAATGGGGGAAATTATCTCATAAATGGAATTTGTAAGTAGAAGTCTATACAGCAAAGAGGAGGGAGTGGTAGTGAGTAGATGACACTTGATCTGAACTGGTCAAAGTGGGGGAAATATATACACATGCATGTAGTTGAGTACTGAAATACACGTCACCCAACAGGGAAATAGAAGGAAAAAGAGTTAGAGGAATGGGGGAGAATGAAAGGAATGGTAAATTAAGGGAGAGATTTTTCAGAAGCAAAACAATCTCTTAAAGAGGAAACGTAACCAAATCAGATTAGGAAGGGAAGAAAGGAGGACAGGATAGAATTTGGAACTCAAAACTCGTTTTTAATGTTAAAAATTGTTTTAACATGTAACTGGGGAAAAAATAAAATGTTAATTTTTTAAAAGACAAATTAGAGCATGAAGGAAGGAAAAATATAGGAGAATAAGAAGGAAATATATAGCATTCATAACTGTGAATGTAAATGGAATGAACTCACACCTAAAACAGCAGAGGATAACAAAATGGTTTAGAAACCAGGATCCAACAATATGTTGTTGATAAGAAACACACTTGAAACAGAAAGGTAGACAAAGTATTAAAATAAGGCATGAAACTGAATCTATTATGCTTTAGCTAAAATAAAAAAGCAAGGGTAGTAATCATCATTGCAAACAAAGCAACAGCAAAAATAAACTCAATTAAAAGAGATAAACAGGAAAGCTGTATTTTTAAAAGATATTATATGTAATAAATTAATATTAATTCTAAACATATATGTACCAAATGGCATAGCATCTAAATTCTTAAAGGAAAATTTAAATAAGTTACATGGAGCTATAGACAGTAGAACTATATATCTCTCTCAGAACTAGATAAATATAACCAAATAATAAACAAAAATATTATATACACATATGTATGTACACACATATTTTATGTGAACACATGCACATATGTATGCATATATGTGTATATGTGTGTACACATATATGTATGTGTGTATATCTATGTATGTGTGTATCTATCTGTACACACACTCTTACATACATACACACTCACACACAATGCCATTTTTAGCTTTAACTTTAAAAATAACAGTGTGATCCCAAAAAGGAGCTCAGTATTAGAGTGTCTTACCCAAGGTGGCTGTCACAGGGTCATTCTGAGCTCTCCTGACACCTTTACTCCAGGGGTGTCACAGATACCTCAGCTTCTCTGAATACTCCAAGAGATTTCAACTTCTGCAAATTGTCATCCACATATGAAGACGCTCCTGTCAAATACTGCTATATTTGGTAGCATTTTCAAAGACCATTAGCTTCTCTTTGACAGCATATAAATGCCAAACTAAGTTCAACCAAAAAAACCACTTCAACTCCTGGATACCTTGGCCATGCCTTATGTCCTAGTCCCAGAATGATCTTAGGAACTCATTAAGAACTTAAAGAAAATTATGGTTTTCAACAACCCTTCAAAAAAGACTCTACAGAAAGTATTATAAATGTCACTTTCCAAAGGCCTCTAGCTGCAATAAAAACAAAAATGCAGGCAATCAAATTCAAAATAAACATTCAGTGTTCTCCTTTAACACAGAGGAAAATGTAATCAATGAATCCCTTAAAAATAACCAAACATTCCAAATTAAGTGCAAAAATGAAAAAATATTTTAGAAGCTTTGGAGAATGGAACCTCAATGCTGCTGTTTTCCTTTTATTTTGATCAAGCAGTTCATTTAATTGTTGATCATCTCAAATAATACATTATGGTCTCCAAGGTCTCCTGCTGTTCTCATCTACAAATGTTTTAGATGGCTTAGCTACAGGCAGCTGTCTGGCCCTGACAGGCATGATAGATGAAAAGAGGTTGAAACTGAGTGAAAAGTGTTGCCTTTCTATTTAAGAATGAAATAATGATGGGCTCCTCTATGTTTGAAATAAATCTTTTAACACTTTTTGTCATTATGATTTACAAATGCTTTTACTGGACTAAAATATGCTGTCTAAAGCTACCAATATTTGGTTTTAGTCCAAATATTGTCCCTTCTTTAAATTCTAAAGGCCAGAGAGAATCTTTCAAAGATATCAAAATTATAAACAAAAAACTTTCTTAATGTTAAAATAGAATTGTTATCATTTTTATAATGTTCTAAGGTTTATAAAGCACTTTACATATATATGTATATGTATATATATATGTGTATATATATATATAATCTCATTTGATGCCCACCTCAACCTATGAGAAGTAGGTGCTATTACTATCTTTATTTTACAGATGGGAGAACTTTCAACAGACTAGGAGAACTAAGGATAGTACTTATTTGGAGGCTGATTTGAATCATTTCTTCTCTTGAATAACAAATATTTTTTAAATCTTCAAAAAGTCTAAGAAACACTTGTTTAGGAAATTAGTTTAACTGATCCAACCATTCTGGAGAGTAATTTGGAACTATGCCCAAAGAGCTGTAAAGCTGCATACCCTTTGATGTAGCAAAACCAGTACTAAATCTGTATCCCAAAGAGATAAAAATGGGGGAGAGACTTATTTGCACAAAAATATTCGTAGTAGCTCTTTTCCTGATGGCAAAGATTTGGAAACTGAGGGGATGCCCATCAACTGGGGAATAGCTGAACAAGTTGTGGTATGTGATTGTAATGGAATACTATTGTGCTATAAGAAATGATAAACAGGCAGATTTCAGGAAAAAAAAAATTTGAAAGACTTACATGAACTGATGCAGACTGAGGTGAGAAGAACCAGGAGAACATTGTACATAGTAACAGCAATATTGTATGATGAACAACTGTGAATGGCTTAGTTATTCTCAGCAATACAATGATCCAAGATAATTCTGAAGGACTCATGATGAAAAATGCTATCCACCTTCAGAGAGAGAATTGATGGAAACTGAATGCAGATCAAAGCATACTTTTTCATTTTCTTTCTTTTTTTTGTCGTTCAAGTTTTCTTCCACAAAACACTGTGTGTTTTACATGATCACACATGTAATAACCTCTATTTAATCCTTACTAACTCAGAGAGGGGGAAGAAGAAAGAGAGAAGGAGAGAATTTGGAACTAATTTTTTTTAAAAAAAAGAATATTAAAAATTGTTTTTACGTGTAATTTTGGGAAAATAAAATATTATTTTAAAAGGCAGCAATAAAACTTTTTAAAAAGAAAATTAGCTTAAATTTGTCTCTCCTCTCTCAGTTTCTATCTCTGTCTCTGTATCTTTCTTTGTCTCTGTTTTTGTGTCTCTGTCTCTGTGTCTCTTTCCCTGACTTTGTCTGTCTCTGGTGTTCTGGGAATTGTAAGCACTCATGCCTGGACCTTCTTCCCAAAAAACTACAGTCTTCCACCCCAGGCTATGTTTCTATTTCTAAGTAGTAAACATAGACGCATTGGATTAGTCATACAGATGTGGGACTGGATCAGGCCTGAAAAAGGAGACCCCAAGAGAGAGAAGGAAAGAGAACACATTGAGAGTCAGGAGGTGGTAAGGCTTCCACCCAAATGGAGCATGGAGCAGCAGGTGTGGCAACATCAGCAGTCCTCTTTCTCTGGAAGAGATATGGGAAGACCTACACCTCTGGTTGACTAGAGAATGAAAGCTAAAGGGAAAACAGTGTGGTATAAAACTTTTTTTAAATTAAATCACTAGTCCCAATTCAAGGGGTTGGAGCACTCAGGAAAAAAAAACAAAAACAGAAACAGAAAAGAACTGATACTCCTTAACCCCTTTATTTTATCTGGGTGCTACTGGCATCCATTTCTAAACTTTTTACTTCATTGAAGATGATATCTGAAAAACCTAGTACTGTTTATTATAAACACTTGTAGTTAACCCCGTCTTTTGTATTTCCTTGGGTTCCTATGTTCATGACATGAGGGCTCAGGATAGTTTTGGGAACAACATGGGAGACAATGACCTCTCATAGCACAGGGCTAGAATCATTGTGAGAGAATTTTCTCTCTCTAGGGGGAGTAATCAAAAGCCCTTCATATGAATAATAATTATATTTTCAAAGGCAAAATTATTACAAATTGGGATGGGGGTGTTAACTCTGCCCCATTAGAATGTGAGTCTAAACATGCTGTGCTCCCTAGACACTGCACAAGAAAGAACAGAAGAGAAGATGAGAGGAATTGGAAATTTAGACTTTACCAGAAGAAAAGAGATGCTAATTAGATTTTTAAACTATTATATTTTACATTTGATTTCACCAGAGTAAATATATTTATCTTATATTGAAAAGAAGCAAGCTTGGGGACTTCAGGTGGTGAGGGCAATAGAAGTCAAAGAGAGTTATGGTTTTAAAGAGAAATTAATTCATAACCCTACTTATAAATATGAACCCATAACATTAGGGGTTATCCAAAGATTAAAAGACCTCAAGCAGTGTACACTGTTGGTGTGTGCCCAGGTTGTTTGAACTGTTGTAACACAAACTCCAAGCACCACCTGGTGGTTCACACGGGTATTACCAACATACTCCAGCTGCTCCAGGACTCACTCCAGGGGAGAACCATTTTGCATGAATGTCACTGACTCTGCACATTGGTATAATGAAAGTGTTTCACAGTAGAAGTGTGAATAAAATTGAAATGAAATAAAATTGAAAATGAAGATTCACTTTTCAGCAAGTAAATTTAGAATAACTGAATTTATTTTGCTAAGTAAAGCAAATGTTGGTTTAAGTTGCAACATATCAGCAAGTAGTGTCACCATTTGTTTTCAACAAGTTCTTAAGACCAAAAAAACCTTGGCAACCTATCATTGAGAAATCTCATTCCCCAAGGACATTGGGGTAAAGCATTAAGAGCAGGCTTCTGCAAAAGACTGAAGGGAAAGACTTTTGTGGTTTATATGTATTCTTCTTTAATAAGGGAGATCCCTTATCAAAACAAAGGTGCCACTTATATGAATTTTTCTATCCCCTTAGCTGCTAGTATCCTTTGCGTCCTCAAATTATCTTATATTTATTAACCTGTGTACTTGTACACATATTCCACCAGTGGAGTATGTGCATCTTGAGAGAATGTAAAGTTTTCCATTTTTGTGATTATATCCCAAACACCTTGCACATAACAGAGTGCCTTGCATTGGTATATAACGAACACTTGGTCAATTGAAATTAATCAAACCACATTCCAACAATGAGGCAGCTAATGGTGCAGTGGATAGAGCCCTGAGCCTGGAGTCAGGAAAACCTGAATTCAAATCCAACCTCAGACACTTACTTAGCTGTGTGACCCTGGACAAACCACTTTAAAAAAAATCTCTCTTTGCCTCAGTTTCCTCAGTTGTAAAAAAAAGAAAGGATAGTAATGGCACCTACCTTGCAGGGTTATTGGGAAGATGAACTGCGATAATATTTGTAAGAAGTGCTTACTACAGCATCGCAATACAGAAGCCAGTAGGTACCATATAAATGTTTATTCCCTCCCTCCCATAAAATGCAGTCTTCCTCCTCAGGCTATGTTTCTATGCACTGGATTAATCATTTAGAGGTGGGTCAATATCAAATGATGCGAGCAGTATGTCCTGCCCAAATGAACTAGAGTCTGCTTAAGTTCTACCTAAAGACATAAGATTTACATTGAACCAATCAGCATCAGAGTAAATATCGATGAGTACTATGGAAACAAAAAGAAAATGGGCCCTACTTCAAGAAGCTTACTTTCTAAGGTGTGGAGAGAAGGGCAAATAGATGTGTGCACGATATACACAGAGTAAATGGAAAGTAACCTTAAAGAAGGCATTTGCAGCTGGGGAAACAGGAAAGGGCATCTATAGAAGGTTGTACTGGAACTGAATAAGAAGTCAAGGATTCTATGAGGTGAAAAAAAGAGGAGGCAGAGCATTCCAAGCATGGGAGGACAATTGTTAAAACAGCAGAGATGAGAGATGGTATATGGTATAAGAGGAAATAGGCCAGTATGGTGCATGGTGGTGAGTAATTAGAAAGATAATTAGTGGCCAGGTGGTGAAAAGCTTGAAATGTCCCCTAAATGAGTGTATTTTTGATCTTGGAGGTAAAAGGAATCTGCTGGAGTTTATTGTAAAGTTTGTTATGTTGTATATGTATATGTATGATTAATACACATTTTATTATATGTATGATATTATAACATTATAATATTATACACATGTATATTATGTGCATATATATGTATGTACTTAAAAGCAAGCTATGCAAACTAGGGATTCAGAATTTCATGTATAATCCTCTTTTTCTGCTCTATTTTGTTGGTAGATAATTGTGTACCTAATGAAGCCTTTGAGCCTGAGACACAACAAAGTATTGATTCTCTGCCACTTGTTCTAACTTTCGACTAATAATTGACACCAAGAAAACAGGTTCTCCACTAGCCACTGATTACCAAACTGAAGGTCTACAGAGCCATTGTGCTGACCTCATTGTCGTATGCCTGTGAAACCTGGACAATCTACCAGCACCAAGCTGGAAAATTGAACTGCTTCCATTTGAATTGTCTTATAAAGGTTCTGAAGTTCATCTGGCAGGATAAGATACTGGAAAATATATCAGTCAAAATTAAGACTATAAATTACAGAACTTTGCTTATCAACATCAAGGAATTCCATACACTGATTAAAACACAAACGCAGGGGAAGGGAAGGGAAGCTGAGCGGAAAGGAAGGGAGTGGAATGAAGAGAAGACAAACAGAATCATAGAATTAAGAGCTAGGGATGCATATTAGAGATCGACAAATTTATAGCTGGAAGAGACTTCAACATCACGTACTCTAATCCTTTAATTATGAGTTATAGATGAGGAAACTGAGGCTCAGATAAAGTGAATGACTGACTTAAGATCATGCAGTAGCAATGTCAAGATGTAGATGAAAAAAATGAGACTTGAAATTCATTATTCCTGCCATACACTGTGATGCATTATTAGAAAGGCAATTTAGTACATTGAGGAGCCTAAATGTTTATGAATTATTAAAGTTATCTTTTATCATACCTAGAACACCATTTCTTCCAAATAGCTAAAAATGGGTCTCACCTAGAGATTACTGGAGAGGTGCATGGTAAGTGTGAGCTGGAACAATGTAATGTTAATGGGGGGGTGGTGAGGTGTAAGAGCTTCCCCACCCATTAATACGCCTCTATGTGGAACCGATTAAGGGAAGCTTGCTTGCTTGTAGGAAGGCTTACATACCTTTTGTTAATTTCTAATTAGGTACTGAGCCTTTCGAGAAAATATTCTGGAAGGTGAGCTTTTGCTTCAGGGGCTTACTTATGAGAAAGATGGTTGACACTCTGAGTAGCTGTCTGTTCAGAGCTCCCGACTCCTCAGAGGTAAAGGCTCTCTCCATTCCGTGGTAGATGTAAAGCTTTGATTCAGGCAGTCTGTTGGTCTTTGTTTCTCTTCGTATTTTTTTCTATGTAATTAAAGAAGATGATTAACCCTTTTTAAGTTGCTTTCCTTGGTAAAGCTGATCTAAGAATCTGCACTAGCCTCCGTCCTGGGTGTGCCAGTGTGGTTGCCCTTACAGGCGTATACCCAATGAGGAATTCCAAAGATGTTGTTGTTTTGTCCTTCATTCTCAAAGAGGACCATGACCTCAAGGAAGTGATGCCATGACATGCAAGTAAATTGGATTTAAGTGAGGGAGGGCTTACTTAAATGGTGTGCAAAGTCACCAGCCTCACTTTCTCCTCTGGAACCATTTGGGTCCAGTGGCAAGATATAGATCAGGATAAGTGGAGATGGCATGGGATGCAATGGGAGACCTTGGCCTTTTTAAGCTAAAGTCTTTAACATATCTCAGTTTGTCTGAGGCAATACCCATTCAGTAATTAAGGCTAGGTAAGAAATAAAGCAAAGAATGGCCTCTTTTACCTAGTCAAAAAAAATCTGTGAGGGAAAGACCCTCAGAGTTTCTGAAACAATTGCTATTTACATTCACTCTGAGTCAATCAGTGCCCAAACAATGACTAAGTGTGGCTTGGCCTGGGACCTATTGTTGGCCAATCAATGAGAGGCACAGTGATTTGGGTTTTAGGCATGGTCCTTAAGAAAAAATCTAGCCTGTAAACATCACGATGTCTTGTGAGGTTTCAGTGATCAAAATTTACATTCTTTTGGAAAGAGCACCCGCAAGATACCCTATATGGATAAAGGGAAGGGAAGGAGAGAGAGAGGAAGAAAGAGAGTTGTATATCCCAACGGGCCAGTTCCCATCAAGTCCCCAGTGGGGCAGCTTCTACTACTACTCACAGAGGTTGTTTGTCCTTCATTTTAGAAGAGGACCATAACATCAGGAAGGTCATGCCATGACATGCAAATGAATAGGATTTAAGTGAGAGAGGGGCATGCAAAGTCACCAGCCTTACTTTCTCCTCCAGAACCATCTGGGTCCAGTGGCAAGATACAGATCAGGATGACTGGAGATGGCCCTAAAATGCCAAAGAAGAACAAAAGTAAAGAATATTGTCATGGAGCAGTATGGCAGAAAGAGAAGATAGGTTGGTCATATGGCCAGTGAAGAATAACAGGTGGATGGCCAATGCTACACTGGTACTCTCATAATGTCAGGAGAAACCAAGCAGCGCAGTTGGTGGACCCCTTGAGGCACAACATTCAGTTCTACATAATTTTGAGTTCCAGATTTTCTTCCCTCCCTTCCCTCTCCCTTCCCAAGACAGTATAGAATCCCACATAGCTTCCACGCATAACTTTGCATTGAATTAATTTACACATTAGTGAAGTTATGGAGAAGAACTGTGATCAATGAAATGAATCATGTGAAAGAAGAAATAGGACCAAAAAAACCAACCCAAAAACAAAAACAAAAGAGAGAAAAATAAAAAAGGAGGGGGGAAGGCTAGCATGAAGTGTGCCTCAATCCGCATTCATACTTCATAGTTCTTTCTCTGGATGTAAATAGCATTCTCGATCATGAGTCCTTTGGAGTTGTCTTTGTACCTTGTGTTGCTGAGAAGAGCAAAGTCTGTCAGGGTTAGTCATCACAGAATCCATATATCTGTGGTTGTGTATAATGTTCTCCTGGCTCTGCTCCACTCACTCAGCATTATGTCATGTAGGTTCTTCCAGGTTGTTATGAAGTCCGTATCATCCCCATTTCTTATAGCACAATAGGATTCCATTACCTTCATATACCACAGCTTGTTCAGCCATTCCCCAATTGATGGGCATCCCTTTGATTTCCAATTCTTA
>CM053622.1:121525666-121584187 GCA_028646595.1 Phalanger gymnotis
AATAGGAATGGGTGTTGTATTTTGTTAAAGGCTTTTTCTGTGTCTATTGAGATGATTATATGGTTTCTGCTAGTTTTGTTGTTGATATGGTCAATTATGCTAATTGTTTTCCTAATATCGAACCAGCCTTGCATTCCTGGAATATATCCTACATAGTCATGGTGTATTATTCTGGTGATAAGTTGCTGCAATTTTTGCTAATATTTTATTTAAAATTTTTGCCTCACTTGAGGCAAACTTTTAAGAGGATGAGGAGAAATATCCCAAATTATGGTCGATCATAGATGGGTTTTGATCTACATCTTTAGAAGGACTGCCCAAGTTGATGAGTTCACAGATCTACTTGAATATTTGAGAAAGAATCAGTAATCATTCTGGTGAGAATGTGCTAGGTAATGAAGGTTTTTAATTGATAGAATGTCCAATAAACCAGCTTTAATTTAAAACATCCTTTGGGAATTAGGATAAAAATATCAATGTTAATGAAGTAAAGTATAAAGTTTTTGTAACCTCTATATTAAAAATTAAGCTTATTTCTTACAGAAGCCATCCAACATTCTCAAACATGTAAATTGAGCTTTAATTGCCTTATTTATAACCTTTTAATTATGTTTCACAATGGGAACCTCCTAAAATACTGCTTAGATAACTAACTAATGAAGTAATCAAGCCTAATGATAATGGTCCAGATTCTCAACCCATTCAATTTTATGAGTATAATAGATTTATTATACTATGTGTATCATTTTCTAGGTCAATAGTGATTAAGCAGCAATAGAGAAGAGAGAGACATTATTTTAATGATTCTTAATAGTCTTCCATTTTTCCCCTCCACCTCTTAAATTTCCAGGTGGCAATTTGCAAAGAAAACAATATGTTTAGTGTATAAGGAAATCATATCCCAATCCACAAGACTTTTCACCACCCCTATGTAACATTAGCAGAAACACAATGTTTTGCTTTGAAAAAATCAAAGGACTGCTTGAAGACATTTAGACATGAAGACATTTAGACATGAATAAAAAGGCCCAGAAATGATAATTGCATGACATTCCATTTGTAAAAGGAAAGCTGGAATTAATAATACTTCATTAACTCGTTGATATGGGTACTCCCTCTAACAGGTAGGCAGCACAGTGGATTGAGCATCAGGCCAGTAGAAAGAAAGAACCAAGTTCAAATCTGGCCTCATATATTAACTAGCTGTGTGATCCTGCGCAGATCACTAAAACTCTGTCTGCTTCAGTTTCACTATCTATAATATGAGAATAATAATAATATCTACCTTCCAAGGTTGTTATGAATTCCAAATAAGATAATAATTGTCAAATGTTTAGTTCAGTGGCTGGCACAGAGTAAGTGCTATATAGATGTTAACTATTATTATCATTATCCTTCAATAAAGGAACTATCTGATGCACTCAAGACTGTTCAGGTTGCTTAAAATTTTATCTCACAACATTTAAAGTTATATGATTTCTATCACATATTCCTTTATTTATTTAATCTGGTGATCAAATTATTTTTACTGAATTCAGTTTCCATTTTCACTGCCTCATAGAACCAGCAATTCTCAGTCTCTATTTTGATGTGACTAGAGGAACAAAGCAACCAGTACAATTTGTTTCATTGATAATTCCTTCCTTCCTCCTTTCCTTACCTATGTCCTTTCTTCTTTCCATTATTTTTTCATTTATTTTTCCCTTATTCTTTCCTTTTGGGAATATAGACGTAGTAATAGCATTGCTGGATCAAAGGATAACGCACAGTTTTGTAGCCCTTGAAGCATAGATCCAAATTGTTTTCGAGAATAGTTGGATCGGTTCACTACTCCACCAACAATGCATGATCAATATATTTTCAAAAAAACTGACAATATGTATAGTGTTCCACACCTGTGGAACCCCTAACTCCACATAGTACATTACTTCATACTCTTTTTTCTGTCTGAGCTTGTTCTTTGCAATTTCACAATATTGCTATTTGATTATGGTTATTGTTCTTTACGTTTATATTGCCATAGTCATTGCATATATTGTTTTCTTGACTCAGCTTACTTCACTTTAGTTCATGAAAGTTTTTCCATGCTTCTCTGTATTCATAGTTGTCATTTCTTATGATACAGTAACATTTCAATACATTCTAATTGGAGGAAAGATTAGGGACTTTCCAAGTTGGGATGGGGAGAACAAAGAGGTTCAATTCCCCGAAATCAGAAAAAGAGGTGTCCCACTCTTCCCCACCCAAGTGTCTGTATTTGATCAAAGGAACAAGAGAACAATAAGTGATTGACAGTATGGGGCCAGTTTTCAGATAAAACTTATGGGTTGTTTGAGATACAGAGTTGTATGAAAACTCCTGAGATATATAATTGTGTGAAAACTCCTCGCAACAATCTTCAGATCTGATTCGGTTTCTGGTCAACATAATCTATGTCTTTAGTTAAGGTCCAGCTTCTTAGCCACATAGGGCTAGGTTCAAACAGTGCAATAAAGTTTTCTCACAACTCTCATAATTGAATAAAGCTTTTTCACAAAACAGAAATTCGACTGGACCAGGACTGCACAACCTGCAGCACTCCAAAGGATTTTGGGTGGCCACGAAAAATGTTGAGGAAAACATCCAGAAATCCTTTGGTGTGCCACAAATGGCCCAAGGGCCATAAGCAGCCTGCAAGATGCAGGTTGTGCAGGCCTGGACTAGACCAATAATTGAATAGAAAGGAAACTGAGGTAGCTTCAGAATTGAGTGACAAGATGGATTCAGTATCATTCATTTAATTCCCACAATTCCTTCAGTTGGGCGAGTGGGAAATATTGCTTTGCTCCTGCATTTATTGGGGGGGGGGAACAACTCCTAATGTATCCCCATTACATATGATGCTTGTTTTTTCATGGATTTATTCAATGACAACAAAGATGTGTGAAACCAAGGCCCAAAATGCCCCTTAGCAGTCCATTATGGAGCAAAATTGATATGTGGTCATTCAGTCCCTACATTTCTTCAAACTAATTGAATTAAATAATCATTTTTCTTTTTTTGTTTTCTATATTTTTGAAGTTTTGTTAATGCCTTTTGTTTTTATGGTATAGCCATTTTCTAATGCCTATTTCCTCCTTAATTGAACCTTTCCTTATAAGAAAGAAAAACAATAAAGCAAACAAAAGCAACGAGGTTACCATATTGGACAGTGTATCCAACATTATACATAGAGGTATACAGCGATACTTCCCCACTACAAAAAGGAGATGAGTTTCATTATCTCTTCTCTCAGAGCAAGAATTGTCCTTATAATTAATTAGAGACTGGCTATCTTTTAGGGTTGTCTTTGCTTAAATCTTGTGGTTGTCATGGTAATTAGTATTATTTCTACTTATTTCATCCATTTTGCACTGTTTCATTGAAGTTTTTTCATATTTCTCTGAATATCTTACATTTAATTTGCAGCCTGAAAAACAAGTTAAAACTTAAACACAAGTAGTAACAATATCAGACAGATTGTGATGAAGGAGATATCCTTACTGAATGTGAAATTGGAAGAGAGAGAGAACCTTCCTTCTCAAGGGATCAGGAAAGGCTTTATTATAGGAAGTGACAGCAGAGCTAAGTGATAAAGGCAAGTAGAGATAAGAAAGATTGTAATGTGCCTTCACATGCCTTGGGTATTTGTACCTTCTTTATGGAACCCTACAAGAATTAGGATTAGAAAAATTTTAAATTATACAAATTTTTCAAGATTGCCCATTTTGCCCCCATTTGGAGTATATAATCTGGTGAAACTGCTTTTGACCTTTTTGACCTTTTCAGCTGATTGTCTCGCTTTTCCATTCCACCTTATATTATAAAAAAAAAATCTTCAATCCAAAGGAGATTTAGAGAGAAAGTAATAAATTTGCTCTCCTGCCAATGGGCAGTTCATTACCAATTAAACTGTATGCTCATCCTTCTACAAACAAGATAATTTTGCTGATTCTTTCTTTTATAACAACTCCTTGCTTTCAGAACATTCTCTTTTTTAAAAGGCTCTGAGGTTTGTTTTCCCTTGTTCCACCCAACTATGATAGTACCCTTTATTTTTCTGCAACCATTTCATTCTCTTATCTGGGATTCTGTTAAATAATTTCCATTCTTTATCACCAGAGGCAGGAGTCTGCTAGTTATCATTTAACAACCAGCTTTCCTACCCCTAAAAAATTACACATGATAGACTTTTAAGCTTAATCTGCATTATTCAAATTTCTCTATTGCTTTTTTAAAATCTAGAAATCAACAAAACAAGAAAAACAAAAGCCTTTATTTGTAGTGTTTGTGATTTCTGAGGTATAAATGCTTACATTGAAAATTTAACAATTGGCTCTCTGACCATCCCAGCTAGTTCGGTACAGCCTTTCATCAGATTTACCTAGAGAGCATACAAAGCACTGGGATATGCAGATAAAATATAAAAATATGAGTTGTCAATATTTATTCTTTGCATTCAATTCTGTTAAAAAAAATTATCATGGGCTTCCTGTGTTATATGTGGTGATATGTCAGGTATTGTGGATTCAGATCCCTGTCTTGGAGGGCAGGGATATATATTCTACTTGGGAGACAACATATGTGCCCAGAGAAGTAAATACAAAGTAATACTAATTAATGTAAAGAAAGATAAAACATTAACAATTGGAGAGAGGGAAAGACCTGGAAAGGAATTATTTAGGAGCTATATCTTGAAGGAAGTTAGGGATTCCAAGAAATGGAAGCAAAGAAGAGGAGTGCATCCTGGACTTGGGGAACTGTCTGTGCAAAGGTATGGAGGCCTGAAATAGAATTCAGGGCATGAGGAACAGCTAGGAGGCTGAAATGGAATGGAGGGTGTGTGAAGTGGATTAATAGCAAATAAAACTAGACAAATAGGTGGAAACAAGATTTTGGAGAGCCTTAAATACCAAGTTGGAGATTTTTTTTTAATTTATCTACAGTATATAAGGAACCACTGATGATTTTGAAGAAGGTGTGGGGAGATGACAAGGTCAAACATGTATTTTAGGAATAACAGTTTGACAGCGATGTAAAGGATGGATGAATGTAATAGTATCGCTTTTGTGGAATACCACCTACACAGGGCAAGTGAAGCAGGAAGAATAATCAGTGATAGCAGAGTATGGACACTGGACAAATTGATTTTTCACAATGTCAAGTCAATATAATAACAACTAGCAGAGGGGAATATCCATCTCACAGTGGTGTCTGATTGCCAAGGTTGGGTTGACAGGGTATTCAATCCACTCAATGGATTGAACATGCTTTACCACAAAGTCCTCTAATGGAAAACTTGGAAGAAAAAGAAGAAATTGCCAGAGAGATTTTTAAATGAAACTAGATAAGGAGGAAAAGTATGTGGTTTCAAGTATCACAGGCCTTAAACTTGGGCCTTATTAGCCAAGAGTTTAACCCGAATACACCAGTCTCCCCCTTCTCTCTGATTTGGAGTCATCAATTCCTTTATGCAGGTAGAGATTCTGCTTAGCTCAGCAATTTGGATGACCGTGACTTGAAACGCGGAGGAAGGCTGTGGTTTCAGTTTGGCAGCATTGTTTAAATACCAAATGCAGAGCTGATCTTTGTGCCAAAGCTTGCACATAGAAGTGGATGGGAAAAATGTCTGGAAGATCACTTCTTTCTCCCTTTCCCCACCCCTCCTCAACCAACACAGAGGGTTTTCCCATTTCCAAAGGCATTTGTGCTCCCTCACCTAGTGGCCTTCTATCCCTTTTGGCAACTTCGGGACAGGGTGAACTCTGAACACTGTAAATTCCTCAGATCACAAAAGGAAGGCCTCAGTTCAAGAACCTAATACAACAGAGTTGAGTTTTCAGAGACATTATCACCTAAGAGATGTGCCGTGTCTCTATGCACTGAGCTAAGTGAGGTAACAAGTAAGAAACTACAGTCTCTGCTGATGTTCTATGGAAGAAGTATCCCAAATGCAGACATATACCGATCTTTTCTTTTTTCTTTTCCTCTTTTAGATGCTGCCTTAAATAGAAATGAAAAGGAAAATGGAGGATAGTTGCTCTCTGCAATTATGTTAGAGAACCACATATTAAAATTTCTCCAATTTTATTGCTACTTAGAGTGTCACATCAGAAAAGGGAGGAGGGAGCTTTGAAAGATTTTTCAAGCTTTAATTTGTAGAAAACTACAGCCATGTGCAATTTAATGAGTCTAATTCAAACCATTTTAGTTCCTTGGTTCAGATCATGGCATTTTTGAATCTCTACTTTTGTTTAGATAGTACCACTTAAAGGAGGTGGATAGACTAAGGACTTGACCAAAAATAAAAAATAAATAAAATCTTCCCTTTTTTAAGATCGAGGTCTCAAGAACTGAACCAAAAGGAATGATCACTTGGTAGTGCAAAAACAGTTGGAGAGAAGGATCCAGCTGGGTTAAATCAGCCTATATAAAGCAGAGAAAAGGCCAATCCCCAATCAAATGTGAACTGAAGACCTTCGAAGATGAGCTCAGAGGCCACCTCCTCTCTGAAGCCCTCTGTGATCATACCAGTTGAAAATGACTTCTCTTGCCTTGGAACTCCTACAGCTCTTTGCACCACTGGTGTGACATATTTAAGTCAACACATTAGTATGTATGTGTGTGTGTATATGTGTGTACATGTCTATATATGTATATATATACATATATATATGTATATCCCTATATTTATTGTGCTTATTTGTGTGTGTCTATTTGATGAGGAGTCCACTTGATAGTTGCAAACATTCTCCATTGCACATCATTTAGGACTTTAGTCAAATAGAAGTGGGAAGTATTCTTAGCCTGGGTAAATTGTGGATGAACCCAGTTCAGTTCTGTTCAATTTGATTTGATTCCATTCTATTCACCCATATTAAGCAGCTACTGGCTGTGTTAGTACTGGAGTTGAAAAGACACACACTAAACAGTTCTTGCCTTTGAAAAGCTTACTTTCTACTGGAGGAGATCATTAAGATTGTTGATCAGAAGTTCTGAATTCTAGAATGATTTGAGTTGTTGTTGTTGAGTCATTTCAGTAGCGTCTGACTGTTTGTGACCCCATTTAGGGTTTTCTTGGTAAGGATACTGGAGTAGTTTGCCATTTCCTTCTCCATCTCATTGAACAGATGAGGAACTGAGGCAAATAGGGATTAAGTGACTTGACCAGGGTCACAAAGCTAGTAAGTATCTGAGACCAGATTTGAAGTCATGAACATGAGTCTTCCTGATTCCAAGCCTAGTACTCTGTTGAATGCACCACTGGTTGCCCACTCGATTGAGTCAAGTTAGCATACATTTGAACTGTACCTTGAAATTTGGGTATATAAAATGGAGCAAAGAGATCTGCATGTGTACCAGATGAAGATTAATGAGAGCTAAGTATCAACAGAGAGTGAGAACAGAGGCTAGGTTTTTCTGGTTCCACATGCTACGCTTTTAAGCTTTGGAGGTCAGTCACAAAATCATGATTCTTTGAATCTTTCATACTGCCTAGCCCAATAACTGATACATAATTAATGAGTGTTCAATAAATGTTTATTGAATGGATAAATGGATCATTCACATACCCTGATCCCTTCTCTCTTCTGGCCTTCACCAAATAGCTATATAATGGAACTATTTTCTAAGATTCTGTAGATCATGGATGACTCAGAGCTACACTCAGGTAGAGCAATGAACTTCTCCTTCCTTTTTTCTCTCCTTTTCCTTCCTTCATCCCCCCACCCAGTTATCCTGAAATCAAATGAGATTACAAGATGGAAGAGAAAGATCTAGATCAATATTATACTAAGTGCCTGAATTCTCTTCTGTGTCAGACCATGGTGGGGGAACTATAGCATCCATAAAAAGTACCCAAGATCCTATAAATGTTCTTGGCATGTTACAATACTGATAGTTGCAATACACATGCCATTCTGAGTCGGTGGAAAAACAGGGTCCCCTAGTTCAGCCAAGACAGTTTTGGGTTGGGGGGTATGGGAGGAATGGGAGTATGGGTAGGACTATTAGTAAAGTAATTTCAAAAAGCCCCATCACAAGGAAATTGATCTAGTTTCCTTACCCTCAGCTGACTAGCCCAAATCTCTGACAGTCCACCATGTAGACCAACTGAAATTGAGTAGAGTTTGTACAAACTCTTTCTTAAGATTTCTGCAGTTTATATTAGTGTTCTTGGACTAAACATCTGAGCAAGAGTCTCTTGAGCCAGGAGGGGTTTGACCACTTGCGGTGATGGGAATTCTCAGGTTTCAAAGAACCTGAAACATAGCCCATCCTGAGAACAGAGGAACATGTCATCGTCACTCTACCAACATTACCAGTATACGTAGTATGGAATGTGAGGTTAACTGGACCTTTCCTCTAACCACAACTGGAGTCTGTACTGTCTGTACTGAGTTACGGTGCTAGCTAAGGTAAAACAGAATAAGACAGATGTCAAAACTCTCTCTGCCTCACCTCCATACTGCTCAGTGTATTCATGACAGAAAGGGAAATGTCAAGGCAAAGACATCAATTAAGAACAGAAGGTGCGACTGAGACTAAAATCAAGGATTCACTTTTCAGTAGACTGGTGGTGAAGCCTGCCTTTCGCCACTCGTTAGAGAAGAGGTAAATTATAGGTGCAGAAAAGAGCATTCCTTATAAAGCAGCGCCAATGCGTCCATTTGTTTTTACTGAGCTATTTGTTACAAGGGAAGGATTGAGGGGAGGGAACAAGTATCTGTTAAATATTTACTGTGTACCAGGCACTGTGCTAAGTGCTTTACAAATATAATCTCTTTAATTTTCATAATAACCCAGGGAGGTAAGGGCTATCATCACCCCCATTTATAGTTGAGAAAACTGAGGCAGACAAACATTTTTAGTAACTTGCCCAAGGTCACACAGTTAGAAAGTATCTGAGGCCAATTTGAACTCAGATCATCCTGGAAAGAGCAATTATTAAGGCCATTAAGGTCTTCAAAAAGCAGTCATTGGGAAGAAACAGTAAATTTGTTTTTTAAGATAATAAACATTATTAGAACAAATTTAAGAAGCAGATCACACCATGGAAATACGAGAAATGCAAACAGTTCTGGCCTTCCATGGATAAAGAGACTAAGGGCCTTTCCCAAGCTCTATGACCTTGGCATAGTCCTTTAACCTTCAATGGTGCCATTTACCCAATCTGTTAAATAAGAATGGCACCTTTCCCTTTTTTCTCCTCTCAGTGACGCCATAAAGATTAATTAGCTCCTATCTGCCAAAGCAGCTTCAATTTCAGCTTCAGGGATGAGGGAATGTTGAATTGCTAAAGCAGCTCTATAAAGTAACGCATAAAACATATGCCCACCTGCTGTTTAATTTCTTTGCCAACTGGCAGCTAGCACAAGGTCTTGGAATTGTGGAAATTTTGTCAGAAAGCTGCAGGGGTCCAAAGTCATGCAACCTCAGCACCAGATGCTTCCTTTTAACCAGTGAAATAAGTTAAATTCTGACCTCCCAAGTAAAGTGGGTAAGGACCTCCTAGAATGAGCACTTAATAAGTAGAAGAGATAGTATGGTATGGAGGAAAGTACCCAGGACCTATAGCCAGAAGGGCTATTGTCAATTACCATTTCTGCCATTTACTATCTGTGTGACCTTGGGCAAGTCATTTAACTTCTCATTGTTTTCATTTTTCATGTGAAAATTAAGGGTTTGGACTAGACAGCCCCTAAGGTACCTTCCAGCTCAAGATTTCTGGTCCTAAGATCCTTTTCAGAGCCACCACAAGACCTATCATAGCAAACTATACTTGTGGCATTGACAAAAGGCACTGGGAAAAACAGGAAGAAGGATACTATAGTCAAGAAGCATTTCCTGAATCTCTCCTAGTCAGGAACCTAGGTTCCTGTTGGTTTGAATGTGTTAAGACGGAACCTCCATAAAGGGAACATATTGCCTACATAGGATTGTAGATTTAGAGCTGAAAAGGACCTTAGAGATCATCTCATCCAATTCTTTTTTTGCAGATGAGGAAACTGAGGCCCAGAGTTGCAAAGTGGCTTCCCATAGTCACACAGGTAGTATGTTGAAGTTTTTATTACTGTTCGATGTTTCAGTTGCACCTGATTCTTCACAACCCCATTTGGGGTTTTCTTGGCAAAGATGCTAGAGTGGTTTGCAATTTCCTTCTCTAGCTCATTTTACAGATGAAGAAACTGAGGGAAACTGGGTTAATTGACTTGTCTAGGGTCAGAGAACTAGTAAGTGTCTGAGGCTAGATTTGAGCTCAGGAAGATGAGTCTTCCTGACTCCAGGCCTAGCACTCTATCTACTGCACCACCTAGCTGCCCATATATGCTGACATAGCAGTGGTTGGATTTAAACCCAAGTACTCTACTCTGACTCCAAACATAATGCCCTGTACTGCTTCCCTTTGATTGCTGGAAGTCTCTTCAAGATTTACAATGCTAGCACCCTGATCTATCAACATGTTGTAAAACAAAGATTGGGCACTGGGATTAAGCATGTATTGTATCACCCCCTGGGCATAATAAAGAGACCAGAGCTTCTAGGAGACATGGCGCCTCATTTAGGCAATTAAATTTCAAAGTCTGGGTCTTGTTTCATTTTTAATTGAAAGGAAACTGTCTTGTATCTCCAAATTTCTATTTCTGATTACATCAACGTCCTCAAAAGTCTCCCCAGACCAGAGCCAAGCTTTGGCCCAGTATGCTCTCTTTCTGTATTCACCTCTCTGATCACTGGATGGGGCCTCAGGAAAAAAAAAGGCCAGCACAGAACAGTACAACACAAATCAGGTGGTCAAAAATAATAGGCAAAAGCCTTCTGACATCTGTTTTATGTCAGGGAAAGACTCACAGCCCTTGAATCCCAATCACAGCCCAGTCAGTTCACTGGACTGACAGCAAAGTTTCCAACACATGAGCCAAGCATGAGGACAGAAACACATCAACCCTCCCACTGACTTGTGACCCACGTGGGTGTCCTGGGATGCTCAGTACATCCGCTAGTTCCCTATCTACTTCCAGCAAATCTATTCACAATCCTCTTAGTTTGAAAAGTTACCATCCATCAGAGCCATCAGCCAGGTAGGAAGGAGGAAAGATCTGGATCCAGTAAAGAAAGTCATCAGGCCCTATCTGGATCCCATAGTCTTCATTTTCTGCAAAAAAGTACATCTGTGTAGACCTCACGTACAAATCATGGACAGAAAGATTCACCTACTTATAGACTGAGAAATAATTTTATTTCATAGTAATCAACAAACAGTTACAAAAATATATTCCATTTGCTGAGATATTTTTAGATCAGACCTGTGATTTAATTGGTATAGGAAGCTTCCAAGAAAGAACTTCCTAACACAATCCAGATTTTTTACAAGTTATAGTCTTGGAGATTTGCTTTGGGCACAGAGAAATGAAATGACTTATCTAGGTCACACAGCCAGTATATGCCAAAGGTGAGACTTGAACCTAGGTCTTCCTAACTCCAAGATCAGTTCTTTATCCACTATGCTATGCTGCCTATATTTAAATATATGTCTTTAATACTTCAACATAGGTGTAATCTCTTCTATGTCTGTCCTTCTTCCATTGGCGCTGACCACAAGCCAGCCATAGCTTCTCAATCTTTGTAATTCTTACGTATGCCCCCCCATAAATCCTCCCCAGGGGGTCTGTCCAACATGTTGAGCACTTTCTAGACCTTTGATATCATATAGTATCTGTGGATCCCATGGGTATCCCACCAATTGCCCCTTATTCTCATTACCTGACTGGCCCATTTTCCTTTCTAGTCATACCTCTCTTACCAGAAAGAGGTCATTAGAGAGGCTCATGCATATTAAAAATAGATAAACCCACATAATTTCACCCACCAAATACAAAGGGATGGATCCATCATCTTAGTGAGATTCCTCAGGAAGATAATCATTAACTCTAAATTTCCAAGAAATGTAAGAATATTAAATCATAGAATAAAACCTAGCCATGTCACACCAGACAAGTAACTTCACCTAACTCTCTATGACTATAAGTCTCGGAGTAGTTGCTGATCTTCATTGGTAGGGAGAAAGAAAGGAAGAAGAATAAGAATTAAGCACCTACTATGTGCCAAGTACTGTGTTAAGCACTTTTTACAAATATTATCTCACTCGATTTTCACAACAACCCTGTAAGGTAGGTGCTATTACTATCATCCTCATTTTATAGTTGAAAAAACCAACGCAAAAAGAGGTTAAGTGACTTGCCCAAGGTCTTAATACCAGTAAGTGTATGGGGACAGATTTGAACTCAGGACTTTCTGAGATAAGATTCTTTAGAATAAGGAATTAACATAGGACCATGTGAATATCTAAAAGAAATGAAGCAAGAGCTTCAAAATGAAATATAAGCTTTTGAATTAGGAATTTGAGGGGGAATAAACGGCTTCCAAGAGAAAGTAGTAAATCTTGCTCAAGCAACTGACTTCCTGAAAACTAGAATAGAACAAATAGAAGTCAGTGGCTCCATGAATAAGATGTATTAGAGTAAAAGTAAAAGCTTAAAAAGAGAAGAAAATGTAAGATATAACGTCAAAAACAATTAATCCTGAAAATAGGCAAAGAAGGGAAAGATCACTTGAGAATTATTGGACTTTTTATAAACCAGGATTTTATAAATCAAAATTAAAACAGCTTGGATTTAGTAAAGCCAAAGGGAATATTAAAGAAAGAAACTACCCATAACTTCCTAAAAGAAATCTCCAAAAGAAAGGTCATAGGAATGTCATAGCCAAAATCTAGAGATCCCACAATAGAACAATGATGCCATTAGCATCCAAAAGAGGAACTCCAGATACCAAGGGATAACAAATGGATCCTACACAATCTGGTTGCATCTAATAGAAATATAAGGGCAGCTAGGTGATGCAGGGCTCAGAGTCAGGAAGATTCATTTTCCTGAATTCAAATCCAGCCTCAAATGCTCCCTAGCTGCGTGACCCTAGCAAGTCACTTAACCCTGTTTGCTTCAGTTCCTCCTCTGTAAAATGAGCTGGAGAAGGAAATGTCAAACCAGTCTAGCACTTTGCCAAGAAAACTCTAAATGGGGACGTGAAGAGTCAGACACTACTGAGATGACGGAACAACTACAAAATATAAATGAGAGGAGATTTTGGAAGACAATATTCCAAAAGGCAAAATATTTAGGCATGCAACCAAGAATAATTTACTGCACAAAGCTTTGCATACAATCCTACAGAAGTAGGGAGAATGGACCTTTAATGGAATAAAGAACATTCAATAATCTCTGATAAAATTAGCATAGTTGAGTAGGAACTTTGAAATAGAGTCCAAAGAAACCTAGACAGGCTAATTTGTTTAAATAAATATGACTTGTATAATGACATATTGCTGAGATTTTAATAGGAAGAGGTAAAACGGAGTGTCTCTTCAAAACCTTAGTGCCTTCAAAGGTTACTGAGGGAGTTAAATAGGAAGAGCAGAGGACCCAGGGAAGATTTCTTTTAGAGTTTGAAGAGTAGAAAAAGAAGAAAGGATAAAAGGAACATCTTGTACTAGGGTAGAAAAGAGGAAGAGAAGGGGCTGGTTCTTGCTACGTTTTCTTAAATGGGATTTATGAAAAGAAGAATATACAAATATGGAGGAAGGGAAAGGTAAGGAAAGGGGCCAGTGGGACTAATGGGGATTATCCGAGCCTGGTGCAGAAGTAGGGAAGCTCCTACTATGTACCTATCACTGTGCTAAGAGCTTTACAAATATTATCTCATTGGATCTTCACAATAACCATGCAAGGTAGGTACTATTATTACTTTTACAGTTGAGGAAACTGAGTCAAATGGAGATTAAGTGACTTGCCCAGGGTCACACAGCTAATAAGTGTCTGATCCTGAATTTAAACTCAGGTCTTCCTGAGTCCAGGCCCTATGGTCCAGCCACTGTGCCACCTAGCTACCTAGGAGGGGTGGGCATTAGATGAACTTCAGTCTTTTCTGAAATGGACAAAATAGGATTGATTGGTTTACACATAAAGGTTTTAGTGAAGGAATACATCAAACTCAACTAGGAGAAAATCTTGGATCGCAGGGTGGGAAAAGGGAAGACAATACAGGAGATGCATTAGGTGCAAGGAAACAAACTTCCTGAAGAGGAATATAAAAAGGAGAAAATAGAAAATCAAAACAAAGAGATAGAATTTAAGCCGGGGGAGGGTGTCTTAGATCGCCTCTTAGATGACTAGGGAATGGCTGAACAAACTGGGATATCTGAGTATAATAAAATATTATACTGCCATAAGGAATAATTAAATATCTCATAAGAAATAATTAAATCTCAGAGAATCCTGAGCTGTATGAACTGATACAAAGTGAAGTAACTAGAATCAGGAAAATAATGAATACAATGATTCCAACACTGTAAAGAAAAAAAATAACTCAAAAAACTTAACTCTGATCAATTCAATGAACTATATCTCTAGACTTGAAGATGTGTGATGAAATACATTATCTATGTCCTGACAAACACGAGGTACACAAGGTACAGAGACATGCATTTTTAAACATGATCACTATATGGTTTTGTTTCACTTGTGAATGATTGTTACTAGATTTTTTCTATCTCTCATTTAATGAGGGGAAGGGGTCAAGGGGTTAACAATAGTTATGTTGAAAAAAGGTCATTGTTTTTTAATGTACAGAGGAGAACAGAAGGAAGTTCAGAAGGAAACACACATAAGATAGTTTTGAAGGTAATATGTAGAATTTATTTCATATATAATTATATATGTGTGTATATATGTATACACACACGTATATATCACATATACCTAAAACAAGAGGTATGAATGAAGATTCACAATTTCATAGAGCATTTTCTAAGTGTATACTCTTTCTTCAGTGTATAAGTTTAGAATCAAACTTTTTAAAAGATAAGGCAGTATTTTAATTTCAGGGGAATGGGTCTAGAGAAGCAAAGCTACAAGAACAAGGTTGCACGTTTACGATGGTGGTTGTGCCCATCAACTTCCAAATGTCCTCATTTGATCACCATAGACCTCCATTTCCAGGATGTCCATGTGAATACCAACTGTATGGCAACCTTGTCAAACAATCAAAACTTTCCAAAAAAAAAGTAACTGTTATATGGGGAGTATTTAAAGGTAAGAAATATTTAAACTTGGGAAGGTTCCTGAATGTATAGATTAAAAGAGAACCAGAAGAAATACCAGAGACAATTGAACCAAATGTCGTAATAATAATCAATAGTTAATACTTGAGAAATTCCACATGCAAGGTTTTATTGATGACAGTCTCATAGATTTAGAATTACAAGAGATCTTAGAGTCCTTATTTTACAAATGAGGATACTAAGGCACAGAGAGGTTAAGAGAATTGTCCAAGGTCACATCGGTAATAAATGACAAAGCCACAATTTGAACTCAGGTTCTCTCATTCTAAACCCAGTATTTGTACCTCTGCATAACTACTAACCAAATCTCTAGTAGAGATGAGTCCTCTCTACCTGACTCGAAATCCAGAGAGCTTTCCATGGTACCACAATACCTCCGGAGGATGCCACTGTCTCCTGCATATTAAGACTGAAAGTAAAATTGAAAAGGAAAATGGCATTATTAGAGGGAAAATGTCATTTTTCTCCTTTTTTCCCTTCCTATTGTTCTTTTTCTTCCTTTTCAGAAACAACAGTACTTCCTGGTGTCAATTTCATTGAAACAAATGTGAAATCTGTTGCCACACACTGTAAGCACATAATGACCTACTTACTGGCCTTGTAGTACTGCTCTTCTATTGGGAGCAACCAAATTTAACATGGACAAATAACCAAAGAAGAGAAACAAAAACAAGGAACAATTTGAGAAGGAAGGCAAGGATCTATTTCATAATACACTGTTGCTTAAGATGTGCACTGTACCACAGTTGGACCCCTATCTGCTCACATTCATTCCATATGCACAAAGAAAGCCTTGTTATGGACAAGTGTGAACAATTCTAACCAGTCAGCTTTCATGTCAGCCCTGGAGCATTCTGGGATATTTGATTCATTCATAATGGCCAATGTTTAAAGGAAGTATTTTACGTTGGATCTGTCTCCAGCGATATGTGCTACAGCACAAATCTATATAGCTCTTAAATTAGACACATAAAATCACAAGAATCTCATGTAAATCTCTCTGTCCCATTTAACAGACATATCTTTTTCTAGCTTCTAAAAGAGTGGAACTCATTTCATTTTCTTCCTGACTATCAATCAGCCCTACAAGACAACTGCAATTGCATTGCCTTAATAAGGACATAAATCTTGTCAACATTTCCTGACACTCATCCCAAGTGCTATGCCAAATTGTCTCTGTCAAACTGGTTAGAGAGAAAAGAACCCATTCCAACCTAATTTAATTAAAGTGGGGGATTTACCAACAGGTTAGAAGACTGGAAATCTTATCTATTTGTATGCCCCATTGGCTGCACTTTGCTCAAAAAATAAATTTCTCCTCAATTCTTGATCTCATCTCTCTTAATTCCTATCTTCATCTTCTTTGCTTTCATTCTTACTGTCTCCTGTAGATCAAAAAGTGAAAGCATTCACAATTAGTTCTTGGATTGACTGTGTGTCGTCATGTTGCTATAATGCATATAGGCCCTAATTCTCCTTGGGGGTCAGACCACAGATTGAGGGAATACACTGCATGTAGTCTTCTCTTCTATTTTCTATTCTAGTCTTCTATTTTGCAACACCAACCTCTGATCCATACAAGAACCATTTGGGCATAATCTCTTAGCCCTAAACACTATGTAATCACACAAAATTATTTGTCTTCCTTGCTTTCCCTAATGCCTAAGATTTTTTAAAAGTTGAAGTCCTTAAATAAATAAAGTGAGAATTAAGTACATTGAATGAAAGCATAGTGAGATGGAGAAGACTTAGGTTCAAATCCTACATCTAATACTTACAAGGTATGTGACCAGGAAAGAGGTATTTAACCTCAGACAGCTCTTGGGTGCTCCCAACCTATGCAATCACTGGTTCTTCATTTGTCAACATTCATTTTGCCCTCCAAAAAATTGTCATCGTTTACTTCTGTGATTTTTTTTTGATATCACAAAACCAAAAAGTCTAAATTTGCCAAATATGTTCATACATGTCACTAAAGGAATTTTCACTTTAGGAAAGTAAAGTATTTACCATAAAGCTCTTACCATGGGCCTGATCCACAGAATCAAGACCGAGAGCTAGAAGGGACCACAGAAGTTGTGTTCTAACCCAACCATCCCGTTTTACTGATGAAGAACTGAGACTCAGGGAGATTTGGAGACATGTCTAAGGCTCCTCAGTACTAAATAGCAGAGGGGAGATTCAAATGAAGCTACTCTGATTCCAATTCATGTTGTTACCAATAAAAAGAAATGGTAGCCAAAAGGGGCAAAGAAGAAATATAATCTTGCACAGGAGGTGAGAAACCATTTTAGAGTTTGTGATAGCTATAAAAAGGAAAGTTAAGCATGATGTGATACATACCTCAGATTTTGGTAGGATGGATTTTAAAGGGTTTAGAGACAATATCCAAAGGCTGTGTTGGCCTAAATTCTAGAGGGGCCATTAACTAAGGGGAGGGGAAATGATCCCATGATCCAAATTCGATGACACTAAAACAAACAATTGCGATGAATAAAAAGGGAGAATTGTCTAAAAACACCAACATAGTTGCACATTAAATTCATTGATCAATTTAGCTTTATTTTTTAAAGTCATGTACAGAAGATAGAAGAAAAGGCCAGTAACAAGATGAATCTAAAGGAATGGTAAGATCTCATAATATACCGGGAAAATTAAAACAGACACAATAAAAAGCTATTTTTAGCTATATTATGGACATAAGGAAGAATCAATCAGGAAAAGGTATTCTTGGAATGATGTATTAGGATAATGGATAAGATTTAATAAGAATAAATGTAAGGTCCTATTCTTGGGTTCAAAATATCAACTATAGGTATAGGATGGTAAAGGAGGCATATTTAGACAATAGTTCATGTGAAAAAACTACATCTTTAATGTACTACAAAGTCAACTCTAAGTCCGCAGTATGACATGGAAGCCAAAACATGAATGTCATGTTTGGCTACATTAACAGTCGCTGTTTTGTTGCGGCCATTCTTTTCTGCACTGGTCAGATCACATCTAACGTGTTATGTTCAGTTTGGCGCAACCACATCCTTCACAGAATCACAGAATTTGAAAGTCAAAAGGAACCTCGACTAGTCTAAACACACACACCAAAGAATCTGCACAACAACATACAGAAGCAGAAACTACCAGCTTTTGGCCACCATTCCGTTTTTGGGCAATTCTAATTGTGAGCAAATTCTGTGGTTGTTCTTGTTTCCTGACATTAAGCCTAAGTGGACCTTTTTGCAACTCCCTCTCATTGCTCTTCAGTAGTCAGAAGTGTTTGTCAGGCCTGCGGTAGGAGCTCCAGATGACTGCTGTACTTAAGGAAGCTGTATCAATGGTCTAAGCCTTCACCCCCGGGTCAATTTAGTTTTGAGGACAGTGTCTTTACCTTTTTAGGGAACAACTAGCCTAGACCAAGACACAGGCCTTCGTATATCATCCTACCAGATCCCACCCTTTGGTGTCAGGATCTTAAATTCTTAGAGAAGACCTTTAACCAGTTAAATGGTCTTATTGTTATGACTTGCCAATCCTGATTTTGGGGATGAGAACTGGCATAGGTAGCACTGGAGGAGAAAAAGAAAAAAACAAAAACATGAAGATAGCAAAGGGGGGACAAAATATGGAGCAAATGAAAACTAGAAATCCTAGACTTCATCTCTCTGCTTAAGAAGGACCAAATTCTAAATTTTAATGATCTAGTACATATGTTTACCAGATGGATAATGACAAATATTCATAATGCACATGGGTGTCCTAATATAAAGCTATGACAATGAGCCATAGCAGCACCAGGACTATCAGAGCCACAATATGGATAATGATACCTCTGACATGGATCAGGGTCAGCTGTAGTAAAGAAATAAAGGGATTATTAGCCTTTTGCATTCAATTTGGCCTGGTGACACTGTCTCTATATATCTCCTACTCAATGCTTCCTGGTCAACCAGTCAAGACATTCCCCTCATTGGGGTTCCCATAAGGATAGGCCAATCTAGGGTCTATCCTATTTTTCTTCAGAAACTGGGTAGAAAGTTTTGTCACTCTCCCCGTCCTTGGTTGCCAGAAAGTAAGGCCTCTCTATTAACCACTTCATTAGCAGCAACATGAAGGGGTACAGATAACAATCAGCAAAAAGATACAAAGGGCCTACCACCTATGTCCGTGCTAGTACCCACTCTCAAGGCCTATCTTGCTGTCTCCTGTAGCTGGGACCCACACTACTATCCACTTCTGTGACTCTGGGACCCACTGCTTGCTGCTATTAGAGCCTGTGACACTACTCACTGCTGTGAGAGCCAAGCATCAGCCTTTTGTGTTGGTCCATGGGGGCTGCTACTGCTCCCTTTGCCAGGACCTGAGCACTGTCCCCCTGTGCCAGGGTCATGCACTATCCCCTTGTGTTGGGGCCTAGAAATGGTCCCTATGTGCTGGGTCCAAGGATTATTATGCAAATGGTGTAGGTCTGGTGTGACTCAGGCCAGACAGGTGGTTCAGGTTTGGGATTAGAACAAAAAGGAGTCACTTGTAGATCATATAACAGTTAAGTAGAGAAAGTTTTCTTAGCCACGGCATGGAAAGGATATTCAGGAAGGATATGGCATTCTTTCTGTTGAGCACAGCTTCCTTGCCTCCAAATTGGCCATACAGGTATGACAGTCAGAAGTGTATGTCAAGCCTGAGAAAAGAGCTCATTATTCCTTCTATACTGGCTTTCACACTTAGGCCAAGAGGAAAGTGCATAGTGTCTCCTGCTGTGAATTAAGTCTCAAGGACAATTCCATTACCTTTGTACCCTGTGTGGCAGGGACCTTAATATATCATGCCTACCACAGATGTGTAGAAAAGAGATTGAATTTGTTCCGCTCAGACCCAGAGGGCTGGACTAAAAGCAGTGGTTGGAGAATGCAGACAGGAAAATTTTAGTTTGATGTAAGGAAAATCTTCTGAACAATTAGATTTGTCTAAAAGTAGAATATGCTTCTTCAGGAAATAATAAGTTCCAAAAATACTAGAAAGGCATCCAACATATCCTGAAGGATGATTTGTTGTGGAAGTTATAGAGAGGAAGTCCTGGCCTCTGAGGTCCTTTTCAACTGTGAACATCTCTGGGTCTTTTAATTGTTCTTAAATACTTATTTATTGATAATAAACTGTCATTAACATTGCACATGCATGTGGGGCAAAAGGGTGGGAGTTCTCAAATCTAATCTAAAGTGTTATAAGTCTTTGGTGATTGGAAATAAAGGAAATGAAGATTAAACAACTCTCTGAAATTAAAACTCAACGACATTAAGTAATTAAAGCACACATTTCATGAACATGTCTGTTGAGCAACAAGGTACATCTGTCCTAAGACAGAAATGCCCCACACATATTCTAAAAGCATTCCTGGACAAACAGAACCACCTTCCACAGGGACCCAGAGCCATTCCTTCCCTCTCCTACCCTGGCTGGCCCTGTTTTGACCTTAGATACACTGAAAAATAAAGAAATATTTCACCCTATCTAAAGGATGTGCTGACTTAAATGACAAGACATGAACGATGCAAAGGATGATATTAGAATGATGATCCTTGATAAGTTGGAGAAAAAGTTGACTTAGGTTATATTGATGTCCTCTGATGCATGGCTTGGTAGGATATCACTGATTCATTTTCTCCAAAGTATTCCATATTTTGAATGTAATCCTTCGTTTCCTCTTCTGAAAAATGGGGTTAATAATGGACTCTGTGTTTCACATGACTGTTTTGAAGGCTTAATGAGATGATGTACATAACAATAAAGCACAATTTAATTTTATTTGGTATTGAAAACAACATGAAATGCTATCCACATCCAGAGAAAGAACTATGGAGTCTGAATGCCGATCAAAACATACTATTTTCTCTCTTTTTTTTTGGCCTTTCTCGTGGTTTTTCCCTTTTGTTCTGATCCTTCTTTCACAACATGACTATTGTGAAAATTTGTTTAATATGATTGTACATGTATAGCTTATATCAGATTTCTTGCCATCTTGAAGAGGGGGAAGAGGAGAGGAGAAAAAAAATGAAACTCGAAATTTTATAAAAGTGAATGTTGAAAACATTCTTTACATGACTTTACATGTAATTGGAAAAAATAAAATACTATTAAGTGAAAAAAGGAAAGGAAGGAAGGAAGGAAGGAGGGAAGGAAGGAAGAAAGGAAGGAAGGAAGGAAGGAAGGAAGGAAGGAAGGAAGGAAGGAAGGAAGGAAGGAAGGAAGGAAGGAAGGAAGGAAGGAAGGAAGGAAGGAAGGAAAAATATAATGATATTGGTTTCAAAGAACCTTTAGTCTCAGAGATCTATATTACAATCCAGGTTCCAGCACTCATTGTGTGATTTCAGGCAAGGCCCATAATATGGCTATACCTGAGTTTCCTTGTCTGTAAAATGGGGTCAAACTCATCATACTAGCTATTTCATAGGATTGTGATGAGGGTCAAATGAAATAATTTATATAAATTCGCTTGTTATAATAAACAGTGATGGAAATATAAGTAGTTTGGTTTAGTTTGATCTAGAACTATGATTTCATTAGTTTAGGGAGTTCCTAGTGTGGAAATCCCCTCCTCTGACACAGAAAAGTCATTCATTTAAACCCAGAGACACATAAGACATAAGCAACACATAAGACACATGGGCAAAGGCAAGACTTGAGCCCAGATCTTCCTGAGTGCAAAGCCAATCCTCTATCTACTATGCCACTCTGCCTCTTATAAATTATAGTCCTTATACATTTATTCCAAAAATTAAGCTGAAGCAAATAAATGTCCTGAATTATAATTCTCTGAAATCAAAATCTCCAGACAAATGCATTACCGTTGATGAGGGATGGACAAACTTTAGCCACATGTTGATCGGATTTAATTTTAATTATATTGGAGATTCTCAGGTTCATTAAAACTAGAAACACATTTTTGTCAAATGTTTTTTCCATTTTATTTTTGAAACCATGTGTATTTCAAAGAGAACCTCAATTCCTCTTTGTCTGATCTAGCCAGGAAACAAAATACAATTTATGGGACTTGCATGAGAGTGTTTCTAGAAACCAATTAGTAATTTTATCAAAAAAAACTGCATTGGATAAACTGGCATAGCAACAAATAGTTATATCCCAATACAGTGTAAGCTCCCTGAGGGCAGGGACTATTTTGTTTTTGCCTTTATATCCCAAACATCTAGCCTAGGGTTTTGCACATAGCTGGTGTTTAATAAACTCGAAATGAATTGGATTGAATTGAGGCTGGCAGACCAATTAGTTGACTGGTGCAGAAATCTAGGTGAGAGGTTGTAAGGCCTAAACTATAGTGGTAGTTGAGTGAGTAGAGAGAAGGGGTCAGATCCAAGACATGTTTTCAGAAGAGTTGGCTTTAGACAGAAGCCACCTGAAAGAGAATCAAGGTTGTCTGTTTAACTACAACACGTTCACCTAAGAGGTGAAATGTAAAATTGTTAATTAGTAGAACTGACAAGGAAGGAAGGGAAGAAACATTTACAGGTGCTCAAGTACCTACTGTGTCTCTGACATTGAATATGAGAATAGGGAGATCAATCCCCGGAGGAGAAGTCAGGCTCCCTTAGCTCTGGGTATCCTACAAATTTGGAAATGGACACTGTCAAGGAGATTCCTAATCAGTCTAGGTTATGATCACTGAAGTCCCTTGCATTTTGAGATTCTGTGCTTTTTCTGTAATAGTCTGAGTGAGAGGGACTAAGGGCCTCTTCTAGGTGATGGCAGTGTGAATAGAAAGGAGGCAATATATTCAAGGGAAGGGACAGGGATAGAATTGATAGCACCTGGTACTTTATTGTGTTTGAGAAATCAAGAATAAAGAGTCAAAGTTAATCCTGGAGTGTAATACATAGAAAAATAGTTGCCAACTTTTAGTGAATAGTTTTGTAATTACTCGCAGTTCTATTTTATATTTTTGTATTTATAATCCTTGATAAGCAAACCACAGCAAGTATATACAATGGAATTTTTATGCAAAAGTCTACTCCAATAATTCAAGAGATGTCACCTCATCAATATTTCCTCTGGTGACTCAGGCTTAGTTCCATCAGCTGGAACTCTTATGAGTGCTATCCCATTAAGGCCTCATGTTTATGTAGATTGGACAGCTGGTCTCCAAAGGCTGTGCCAGTAGCTTGCAAGTTTGGGCAAGTTCTACTAAAACGGAATGACCTCAAAGTATGATCCCAGCAGCAATTGTGTTGGATTTCCCAGGACCAGCACTGGTTAGTTCAGAGAAAGCTCACCTCTTATAGGCCAGCCACGTGCTAATGTATTCTTTGGCCGTGGCAATCAAAATTTCCATTTAAAATTGGATTTTGTCTTTTTTTTCTTGAGGTTGTCAATCATTCTTGGATGTTCTGTTCATCTGAGCTGGGACTTTCTACTTACCTGAATGATAGCTCAAATACTAGAAGCTAGGTGGCACAGTGGATAGAGAGCCAGGCCTGGAATCAGGGAAGACTCGAGTTCAAATTTGGCCTCAGACACTTCTTAGCTATGTGTCCTTGGGCAAGTCACTTAACTTCTTTGTGTCGCAATTTTCTTATTTATAAAATGGCAATAATAAAAGCACCCACAATAGCAAGTGCCATTACTGTACGGTTGTGAGGATCAAATATGATAATAGTTGTAAAGTGCTTAACACAGTAGCTGGTATACAGTAAGTACTACATAAATGTTAACTATTGTTACTACCTTCTATCGGATGCCAATCTTTTCCCTCTGAGTTGACCTTCCATTTGCATTAAATATAGTATGTATGTACATAATTATTGGCATATTGCTTCTCCAATTAGAATGTATGTTCCTTTAGGGCAGGGCCCATATTCTTGCCTTTCTTTGTATCCCTAGTACTTAGAATAATGGCTTAATGTTTAATAAACTTTTGTTGGTTGACTGACGGCCTTTCCATAGTTACAATTCTCTCAGAATGACTTGGAGGCAAATGAAATAGTGTATGTGCAGCACTTAATAAGTGCTTGTTGACCGAATGACTCCCCAAACCATTGTGTTCTAGATGATATTACATATGTCATTTATTAACCACAGCACAAAATTCAAAATTGAGTTCCAGTTTACTTGTCATGGTGAAATAAATAAGGATTATGAGTCTTTTTTCAATTCTATAGGCTCAAACATTTGAAGAATATTCTCTTTCTTCCAAAGAGTGGTTGTTTTTTCAGTGGCTTCACAGGCTTTCCTTCCAGTGTCCTGTTCCCTGGCTTCTGATGTCAGTTGTTTTCATAGGCCTCTCCAATTTCATGGTTGTTTGTTTTGATTTTATGAAGTAGTTCCTTGGGATCCCTCTCTTCACTCTGTAATTGATAAATGACTAGTTGTGGCCTTTATTTGATATGGAAAACATTTGGCACAGGATGCTCTGTTCTTAATTAGTGGTGCAATCCATTTACTGATACCCTCTATTTACATTCATTTGGTGAGCATGGTATGATATTACCCCCTGGCGTTTCACTGATACAACTGCCTTTGCTTCCTCTAGCATTTTCAGTGTCCCCTGTCATAAGCCTGATTCCTAGTCAGTGGAGTCAGTCAACAATAATCTGCAGAAAGGCAAGGGAAGGCTAGAGTATCACTTCAATCTATGTGGATGTGTAGCATCCCCTTCAAGATACCAAACATGGCCTGGCTTGGCAGAGCAGCCCTTTAGTGCCACAGTGAATTTACTGCAATTCAATAAATGTTTATTGAACACCTACTATTTGTAAGGCAGGCTGCTGGGCACTAAGGGATATAGAAAGATAAATACCATGTGGCCACAGCTCCCAAGAAGCTTATTGTCTGTTTGGGAGAGATAAAGCAGAGAAAACAAATATAATACAACGTAGAAAGCATAAGCGTCGTAAAGAGAGTTATAAAGTACTATGGAAAGACCTAGAGTTCTACATGATCCATTTATGAAAATATCTTACTCTGCTTATTTGCAGTGATCCCTAGCTTCCTCCTGAAAGAAAACATATCTTTTTGAACATGAACAGTTTTCCAGTAATGCTATGTGGCTGAGAGTCAAGAAAAACCACAACCTCCAAAGAAATCAAAGTTACAAGAATGGCCCAAAGGGCAGGGGGGGAAAGGTGGTGGCCACAGAAACTGCAGCATATTACCAGTGATGGCCTGTGTGCAATCAGTGATGTAAAACAAAGTACCTGAGAAATGTCCTTTGAGAAAGTAGGAGGAGGTGGATGAAAATCAGGATTATTACATGTCTTACGGAAATATGACATGCAATAAGAATAATAGAAAATGGTTAGATAGCCATAGTTCTGCACTGATATTCAAAGACTGCCAATATTTATCATCAAAGCACATTGGTTGGCCACATTCCTTATGGTGAGTTTATGGAAAGATACGGACAAGAGCTTGGCAATATGAGAAAGCGCAGATGTTTTACAACCTTCAAAGATTGAGAGAGTACTCAAATAGATGAACTCATATATCCAAGGAAGTATTGAAGTGTATCGTATTTCAGAATACATTTCATTACTAAAATATTCTTCAAGAGCAGATGATCCCATCAGTGTGGATATTCTCCCTGACCAGGGAAAATCAAACCCCTTGTTATCCAAATATCTTAGTAAACCCTCTATCGAAGATTCACTCAGTACACCTAATGCCTTCCTCATAAGAATACTAGCTATCAATTACATCATGCTTTAAGTTTTACAAAACACTTTACATGTTATCTCATTTGATCATTACAACAAGCCTAAGATATAAATGTTATTATTGTTCCCAATTTGAAGATAAGAAAACTGAGGCTGAAAGAGGTTAAGTGACTTGCCAAGAGTCATACAGTCCCTTAATGTCTAAGCCAGGATTTGAATTCAGGTTTTCCTGACTCCAGATCTAGTGTACTATTGACCATGCTACCATTGCCACCATTCTACTCTATACAATCCACTTTGCCCTCTTTTGTCCCACAATAAGCATGCCCCAATTCAAATGTGGCTTAGTATGAGAGTCTCACTTTATAAGAGTGAGAAGAGATATTGAATAGTATTTTATAAGGCAGAGTTGCAACAAGTATCCCTTGACACTTTTATGGCCCCCAAAATCAATATCATATACTCATATCCCTTATTAATTATTGTTTGTAGCATCTACTGAGTAGAATTTAAAGGAGAAGTAGATTTCTAAACACACGCAATGTTATAGAGGGACCTTAGCAATCATTTAATTCAACCCCTTCATTTTTCTAATGAATTTAATTAATTTGATGTGGGTCGTGCATCCAGGCAATGGAAGAAAAAGGGCTGTGTCATAGACTAGTAAATTTGGAGTTAAAAGGAATATTATAGGTTTTTGAGTTGTAAGGGTGGGGTTACTGACTTACTTGAGCCCGCTTTCCTTAAAGTGAGTAATACATGTCCAATAAATCAATATCATGGCTTTAGGCTAAATGTGGAAAAGTCCTTCAACTATAGGGACTTCTTCAATTTTGACCTAAGAAATGTGTTTGTGGTCAAGGAAACTCAGCCATGCCTCTGAGGTTACCTATAAAATATCACACTAACTGGAATGTCATTCATTCTAGAGTTTGGAGCAAGTATGGCCCTTGAGCACAACCTTGCAAAACAAAGGACGGACTGGATTATGGCACAGAAAGAAGATATTAAGGACCGTCGTCTATAGGTTTCTTGGAGCACAAGACTTGGGCTAAGGGAAGTCCTGAGAACTCTGTTATTTCTCTGACTTCCTTTCCTGGTACCTTTCTCTTCACAGATATTGTACTATAATCTGATGCTTCATTACCCAAACGTTTCCAATAAACTGAATCTGGCCTCAATGACAAAGAGACCAGAGATTAACAAGGGATAGGTATACGTATAAAGTTAAGTAGAGGGCTCAACTCTGCCTAAATATTAGGAATTTTACTAACCTGTGGATCAAATAATTTGATTGAATTCATAGCTCATCTTCTAAAATAGACTCCCTAAAGCTGAAAATGCCATGCGAAATTTAAGGACCACCATCTCCCCTTCCCAGGTTTAAAGTAAACTACAAAAATTATTGTAAAAGGATATAATAGCATCCATCCTATTTAATTTACATGAAGCCAAGAGAGGTTAAATGACTTTCCCAGAGTCACATAGTCTTGATGTCTAAGGCTGAGTTCAAACTGAGGTCTTCCTGACTCCAAGTTCAGCATTGTCTCCACTGTACCATGCTTTTCATGTCAAGTAATTCAAATTAAATCCATTTTAGAAATACTTATACTTGTTACTCTTTTAATTTGCAGCAAAATATCTACAAAAATATCATTTAATTTGGAAAGGAATAGAATTTAAATCAAAGAGTGACAGAATTGGAAAAGATCTTGGTAGACCAATCCCTCACCAAAACAAGAATACCCTCTATTTCACACCCAACAAATGGTCACTGAACTCCCTTTGAAGACCTATGGTGATGTGACACTCCCCACTTCGCAAGGCAGCCCACTTTATTCTGGGATCACTAATTCTTAGGTAAATAATCCCCACATGGAGCTAAAATTTGCTGCTTTGCACATTCTACCCCTTGCTCTTAACTCTTAACCTTTAGGACCAAGCAAAGTAAGCCTCACCCCATGCTACATGAAAACCCTTCAAATATTTGAAAGCCTCTGTAATACTATTCTTAGTCTTCTCCTGACAAAGCAATTCCAGTTCCTTCAACTACTCCTAAGCAGCAAGTCATATTACCATCCTGGTCGCCCTCCTCTAGACATTGTCCAACTTGTCAATCACTTGCCCACCACTTGCCCTAATCCTGCACCCAGAACTAAACCCAATGTACTAGATAGGATTACATCAGGTTCTGCATGCTAAAACTGCTATCAATCATCCTAAGAATCTGATATTTTTTCCAACGCCATGTTGTTAAATGACATTGAGTTTGTATTTTACCATGATCTTCAGGACTTGTTTTCACTGAGGTTAGTTCTCCAAGAAAGAAGCAATTTCTTAAAATCAAGCTGTTGATGTTCCTATTTTCAGCTTGGCACATTATATTTCCCACAGAACTCATGCTGAAATTCTGCTAGTGTTCTTGGCATGAATTTGTTCAAATCTTTACTACATTCTATGTTTATGGAAATAGAGACCCAGGAAAATAGAAAGACTGATTTTTCAAAATCCCACAGTTTGTGGACATTTATAGAATATTTTTACGTGGTACACTTGCTATGACCCTCCATTTTTTTCTTTTTGGCAGACAGAAATCTGACTAGTTGAGATGTCTGTTTTTGACCAAAAGTCCACTCAACAACAGTTGAACATTGACATAATCTAAAATTTCTTTGTGTAAATGTAGTGTTATTTATAGCCCCATGCCATGTCTGACACATGGAGTTTTGTCTCTAAGATGCATGCGATAAATATTTCTTGGGTGTCACTCTGAATCAGAAATACCTTGTAGCTCACAAAGAAGCATGAACCCAAGAAAAATCCAATAGGAAAGGGAACACATATTTGCAAGTTGTGCCATTTATGTATTGCAGTTCTGGCCATGTATATTCAGTATGCATACAGAAACCCAGTTCAATGGTGCCATGGAATAAAAGACAGGCATAAAGAAAGGGTGACTTTGCCCAGAAATCATCAGGATCCAAATGGAAAAGAAAAGCAGTATTGAGATGAAAGGGTATTACCAAAATATTCTCTCATGAAGTGTGAGTTCTTTGTTTCAGAATCAATGTTGTATGACTGTTAATATATTTTCAAAAACACTGAATGGAGCAAGTAAAATGCTTTGGTAATAACAAAAATGGTACCAAATGGTCCATTCTATTCTTTCCAAATGATTGGATTCGAGGTTTCCAGTGAACCATTACATTTAAAATTTAAAAGGAGTTATTTTAAAATAGCTTCATTTTATTGAGAACCTTTGACCCTCCCCTCCTACCAAAGTGGGTACCAGGGCCTAAGACAAATTTTCAGAGTATACTTTCACCAAACTATTCACAGCACCTTCTGGTGGGCCAGGTGTGTCTGATTTGGTACAAATTATAAAGAAGCTGCTATTCTGTTGATCCAGTTCTGAATTAGAAGCCTTGCTAATTGCTCAGTAATGGTACTTTCCACCATCTGAGATCAGAAATGGCAACCATCTGTTTAGAATTTGTCAGAAAATAAATAAGAAAGAAAAAAATAAAACTACCCTGGAGGCTGGCATGACGATTCTGAACAAATTGTGACCATTTCTCTCACTCCCCTTTTTTCTCAATTGCTTATAATATTCCATGCTTTCTATTCAATTTTAAAATTTGAATTTCTTCAAACACGTAGTGAAAGAGCTCTTAGCAAGACTGGCGAATTTCATTATTCATAATAAAAAGGGAAAAGGAAGCAATGTGGGATAGTGAAAAAGACCCTTGTTCTGGAACTACACAGTCTAGACCCAGATCCTGCTTTAGGTAAGGCATTAAAACTCCTTGGGCCTTCATTTCTTAATTTGTAAAATGAGAAGGTTGAACTAGATGAAGTTCTTGAGGTTTCCTCAAATTCTAAATTCATGACCTTGCGAATGATGGCTAGAATATAGAGATGACTTGATCAACTCACAGAAGCCAGATGAGAAGATGGTGAACAATGTCAAGAAGAAATCTACTTAAAAAAATCTACTTTCAAAAAATAGACAATTATAAGTATAGCTGTCCAGAAAAAAGTAGATTAAAAAAACAGGCAAGATCAAAGAGACATAGGACAAATGAAAATTTCTCCTAATTTCTTATTTAAAAATTTCTAAAGGAAGATCACAGGGATCTGTTCCAAAATCCACAGTAACATGTAATGACTATCTGTGTTATATCTATCCCATACCTTCTGGCATAATTTAAAGAGTTCTATTCCTGAATGCATTGTCCATGCCATCATCCAGAGGAAAATGACACACTAAATTGGGCCTTGGCCTGAGATCAAAAGTCATTCCTTTGTTCAAGAACCATCAGTGGCTCCCCTTTATCTTTAGAACAATATATAAACCTCTCTGTTTAGCATTAAAAGCCCTGTACTGACTCCGGACTATCTTTCCATTCTAATTGCATTACATCCCCTCACACACTCTCTGCTCTGGCTAAATTGAGCTACCTGATGTTCCTTACACATGACATTCTGTCTCCAAAATCTGTACCTTTACTCAGGTTCATCCCCTTACAAGGAATCCTCTTCTTATTTATTTTTGCCTCTTGGAACCCCAAGAACTTATTTCAAGATTCACCTCAAGGACTACCTCCTTCAAGAAGCCTGGTGCTTCCCCCAAAAAAAATTATAGATCTATTTTGTACATATCTAATGTTGACTAATTTGTAAGTAGAAGGGAAGTTCCTTGAGTATCTGTATCCTTAGAACCTAGCAAAGTGCTAGGCACAGTCTTAATAAATTATAGCTGATTAATTTATTGATTGTTTACATTTATCCAATCTGGTATATTGATAGGTCCCCTCCAGTCATGAAATTTTAATTAGCTGTGAATAACAGATATGTAAGTAGATATTGATACCCATATGTGTGTGCAAACATATATGTATATATATATATATATACATATAGACATTCATATACATACATCTATATTTACTCACACAGCTAGGTTTTAGTGAGCATGAATAACGAAGAGGGGACAGGTACCTATTATGTGCCAAGAGCTGTGATAAGCACTTTACAAATGTTATTTCATTTGATCTTTATAACAACGCTGAGTGGTAGGTGCTGTTATTATGCCAGTTTTACAGTTGAAGAAACTGTAAAGATAAAGTCAGGGCAGCTAGGTGGCCCAGTGGATAGAGTGACGGGCTTGTAGTCAGGAATACTCTTCTTCCTGAGTTCAAATCTGGCCTCAGACACTTACTAACTGTGTGACCCTGGGCAAGTCACTTAACCCTTTTCTCATCTGTAAAATAAACTGGAGAAAGAAATGGCAAACCACTCTAGTATCTCTGCCAAGAAAACCCCAAATGGGGTCACAAAGAGACCGAAGCAACTGAACGACAACAACAAAATGTATAGTCAACTCTCTCTCAAGCTCTGAAAACTAAGTCCTTAGTTTATCTCCTTAAGAATCAAGTAAATATACATTTTAAATTGTGTTTTTATTCCTAAATAGTGAATGAATTTATATGGGGAAAGAGGGAGAGAATGAACAAATAGATATTCATAAAAGAAAGCCAGAGAGAGAGCAAGAAATAGAGAGAAAGAACAGGAATTGAGACACTGGATGTGGGGCAGGGGAGTGGGAAATGTAAGTTTCCTTAAGCTAGAATTTATATATTTTATTTCATTACACAACATCTTCTATGTCGTCTTCCAATGTCTTCCAAATATAATTGGAACAAGATTGCAATCCTCTTGAGAGCAAGTAATGTGTCTGAGCCTCTTTGTATTCCCAGCTAATATATTGTTCCACACAGAGTAGCTGCCCAAAAATAATTCTTCAATAAAGGGGGTGGGGGTAATGATGATGATAAGAACAATGAAGGCAGTGATGAAGAAATGGCAACAAGTCAACAATAAGCATTTATTTATGATGTGTATGCTATGTATGGTATATGACAGGGGTGTTTAAGGAAGACTAGCGTCTCTGGCATGAGGGCTCGATGAGCCCTTTTCAGGGCTGATTATCCACCTTTGGTGTCTACCTGGCACTCAGTTCTCACCTGTGGCTCCAAGAAGCTATAACATGTGCAGCGGCCACACCCCAACAAACCATCTCAGCAGGTAGGCTAAACCACATTGAGGGCAGCCAACAGGCCTCAAAGCCATCAGTGAGTTAGGAGGTGCCTAGTCCAAGCAGGCGAAGACTGCCCTTGGTGGAATGAGCAGATGAGAGCAATTTGCTCCGACAATCGTGAAGATAGCTGAAGCAGGTGCTGTGAAACACTTAGAGCTCAGTTGGACATCCGCTGAGTCACCAGTGGTCTCGACTTCTGTCTCGCCACTGGACTCTGGTGACTCTGGAAGAGAGTGAGGCTGATGACTTTATGCAACTCTGCCTCACTTAAATCCAATTCAAAACATCATCCGTGAAATCACTGGTCCTCTTGAAAAACTGAAGGACAAACAATATTATGCCAAGCGCCACGCCAAGCACTAGGTATACAAAGAAAAGAAAAAAGTCTCTATTCTCGAGGAACATTCAATCTGACAGGGAGACAACATGTAAACACCTACGTGCAAACGACTTATATAGAGGGCAGGGTGGCTCCAGCAGCTTTGAGAGCCTACTGTAAGAGTTTCAACGTGAGCATTTATACCTAAAAACTGGCAAACCCCACAAAACAGGGCTTAATTCATTGTTTTTTATTGTCTTGAAGAAAGGGATGGAGAATATGTTAACAATCCAAAGAAAATTTAAAATTGTGTACTTTGGGAGTGGGGGAGATCCCATTTAAACGTTTGCCTGCATATCTCTATACACAGGACAAATTGTAGATAGGGGAATAGGGAAGCTGTTAGCATTATGGGGAATCAGGAAAAGCTTCTTGTAGAAGGCAGGATTGTAGCCTGCATTTGAAGGAAGCCAGGAGGTGGAAATGAGAGGGGAGGGAATTCCAGGAACGGATGACTTCCAGTGAAATCTACAGTCAGGAAATGGAGTGTCATGTGTGAGAAACAGCAGAGGCCAGTGTCACTGGATCACAGAATATGTGGAGCAGCATAAGGTATAAGGAGACTGGAAAGGTAGGACAGGCAATAAAGGACTTTAAAAACCAAGCAGAGGATTTTATATTTAATCCTGGAGGTAATAGGGAGCCACTGGAATTTAGGGGTGAGTGGAGGAAGGATGGGTGACATGGTCAGAACTGCTCTTTAGGAAGATGGACAATTGAATGGAAAATGGACTGGAGTGGGGAGGGGGAGGGTGGCCAATAATCCAGATGTGATATAAAATGGATTGGAATGGGAATAAACACTTATAAAGCACCTACAAAGTGCCAGGCACCATGCTAAGCACTTTACACATTTATCTCATTTGATCTGCACAATAATCCCCCCCCATACTTTACAGTTCAGGAAACTAAGGCAAAGAGGTTAAATGACTTGCCCAGGATCATACAGCCAGTAAGTATCTGTGGCAGGATTTGAATTTGGGCCTTCTTGACTCCAGGCCCAGAGCACTATCCACTGTACCACCTAGCTGCCTGGAGTAAGGGAGACAAGAGTACAGGTATGAGGTGAAGAGGGTCTGCACCAGGGTGGTAGCAGTGTCAGAGGAGACAAGAGGGCACATGCAGAAGTAACACATTTAAATCAACAATAAAGTAAGAAAAAACATTTCTCCATATTTTATTAGTGGAGTTTGAGAGATGACTTCATAACCTTCAATATGAGAATGTCAATGAGAGTGCCAAAAATTGTCCACTGGGACAGTAATTTGCAATAGGTTACGTTTTACACTGTCTCTCAGCTCATAGTCAATGGGTCTTAAATTTCTGAGAAGTCAATAGAATCGGCTAGATTTCCAGGGACCAATAAAGTTGTCTTTCACATAAGTGGTTACCACAATATATCTAACTCAAGATAAATTGAAAATGACAGCAACCGAATAAAGCAGTAACCTTGATAATGGCACACTAACCCTTCTCAGATTCCCCCCTGGGACTCAGGTTCTATGAAGTAAAGCCAGGACTCACAGAGTGGTACCAACCTGACATAAGCAATAGACGGAGGATAGAAATGCACCCAAATATACCCATGTCATAAGAAGTTAGATAGATGAGAGAGAGAGAACACTCAGGCTTTGAGCTCCTATCAGCCCTGATACCTCGGGTTTTCAAGAGCACTGTGCTTAGCCCCTTTTGGAAGCCAAAGTATTTTACCAAGGATACATGGGAGCATGAGAACTGAGCCCGCTAGTTCTAAGGACTGGCAATGACTTTTCTGAACTCTACTCCCTAGGATGACTGCTTTCATGTAAACTTTGTACTTTTTCCAAATATGTTAAGGCATTTCAATTCCAGATGGAAATTGAATCATTGTTTATTTGTTGGGTTTTTTCTAATTTAGTATTACCAATAAATTTTATAATGCATCAGGGTTGGTCCTATTCAAAGGCAGAGCAAATAATTATGTACATAGTGTGACATGAAGGTCCATCTGTGTCCAAATATTCTTCCTTGTCACCTGGACCAAAGTTTGTCATTTAATTCACTGCCAAGAAGCCACTAGTAAAGTCCCAATATCATACATACCAAGGTGAGATAATACATTAATGCAATGCATGTCAAAGAACCTTGCAATCAGGATTGAAATTGGATTTAAGTCCCACCTCTTATACTTACTGATTCTATGGCTAATCAATGATTTCTCGGAGCTCTAGTCAATAACATAAGTCTAGAAGCTTCAGAAGAGTGGCAAATCTGTGTCTTTGGTCAGGTTGCTTAACTTCTCAGTGGACCCTGAGCAACTCTCTAAAACTATAAGCTGCCAATCTGCATTATTGGAAAGAATTTCCATACCGGAAGTTCCCTACATAAATAAAATAGCAGATTTAGACCAGAGTGGGTGTGGGGGAGCTTAATCAGTAACAGTAGTTAAAACATGATCAGTTCTCTATCAGAGAGCAGAGTCCTGAAAAGATGAGACAAAATACAGGTAAGTTTTGATAGAAAAGTAAAAATTTGCAGCATGGAAGGCTATATGGTCTTCCTCCCATACTTCTTTGTAGAATGAAGGTCTGCAAGGGAGAGTAGATTGGGAGAATCTTCATGTGGTGACAAGATCAATACTCAAGTGCTGGATAGAAGAAAAGGGGTAAGTAAAAGAATGAGAAGAGACACAAACAAGCCAGGCAGAGAGTTGAAGAACATTGAAGGCAATCTTTAGATAAAATTTTGCATAAGGCTGACTCCACATGGAGAAAAAAACAGAGTCCATGGATCTGAGACAAATGGAATAAATGTCTCCTGAGTCCCCATGCTGATAATTACTTATAATTCTTTCCAACATAATTTGTCCATTTTGTTCTTCCTTTCATCTCTTTTGCTCTTACTATTGTAATTAATTACATCTTTTTCCAATTCCTTAACAGATGGCAGACTTATCAAATTACATGTAACATGAAATTGGAATGAATTTCTAATGTGTTGGACAGCAGAATCAGTAGCCAGAAAGAAAGATCTCAATATGCTATACTATTAGGCTAAATCTAATAATGTGAATTGTAATGGATATAAATGTCAATGCTAATATCTGGGCTCAAAAAGTCAACTACTTAAGTTCAGAATGCAGAGCATGACAGCATAATAGTTCTTGTGAAAAAAAATTCTAGGGGTTTAGTGGACTTCCAGCTAAATAGAAAGCCCATGGAGGTTTACAAAATGCTTTATGTACATTATTTCATTTTATCCTGATGATGATTCCATGAAGTAGATTGTCCCCATTTTACAGATGAAGGAACAAAGGCTCAAAGAGGAAGAATAAAAGGGGGCAGGAAGGGCAGGGAATCCTAGCAGTGATTCCAGTCCATTAGCTCACTTAGATACAAGTGCCTGGGATTTATAGTCAGGCCTTCCTTGTCTATGTGGTATGATATAAAAAGCAAATGGTATGATATGTAAAGAAAGGTTGCCATGGTCACATAGGTAGTAAGTGTTGGAGTCAGATTTCAAGCGCTGGTCTCTCCTGTGTCCAAATCTGATGCTCTTTCTCCTGTATCACTCTGACTCTCTAGAGAATCAACAGTGACATGATGGTCATAGCAGCTAACAGGACCTTAGGCTGCATTAATAGGAAAGTTGTGTTCAGATCCCAGAGACTATAAACCTTTTTTCACTATAATGAGAATACATCTTAAATACTACATTCCATTCCAGGTACTGCCTTTTAGGAAGGACTTTGGAGAACTAAAAGCATGTCCAAAGGAAGATTATCAGGATTGTAAGAGGCCTAGAAACTATGATATACAATAATCAGTTGAATTAGGGACATTTAACCTGAAGAAGAGAAAACATAGGAGGGATATAATAGCTATATTGAAGCCTTCAAAAGGTCATTATGTGGAAGAGTAATTAGATTCTTTCTTCTGAATTAGAAAAAAAGTAGAAGAAAAGAAGGATGCATACAATTTGCAGACAGAACTCAGCTCCTTATAAGTCTTAGAGTTATACATAAACAAAATGGACTGCACCAAGAGGTGCGTGCTCTCCTTAATTTGAGGTCTTTAAGCACAGATTGAACTAAATTACTTCTGAGGTTCCTTTTAATTCTTTGATGTTTTAAACCTGACAGATCAATGAACCAATAAACATCTAGTAAGCAACTACTATGAACCAGGCCCTATATTAGGCACTCAGAGTAGAAAGACAAAAATAAAAAAAGTTCCTGCCCTCAGTGAGCCTACATTCTATTGATGGAGCTTTCATGAGTGTATGTATATGTATCCAATGTGCTCTGAATTTACTCTGTCACCCACTCACTAGCAGCCCAAGTCCCCATTGGATGACATTTCCTCATCGAGATTCTAGGGGTACCTTAGAGTAGATGTAGGGTTCTTCTGTTAGAAGAACCATCTTTTAATAGAAAAAACTATCTTTCCAAACTGTCACTTCGAGCCCCCATTTCAATGTGCTCTTCCCTATATTGGTGCTCCAATCCCATTAAACCAATTGCTATTTCTTCAATATTATTGAGAAATAAAGTTAATTAGTTTTTACAAAGGAATATTTACAGAGAAATTATAGTAAGACCTGAAGTACTAAAACATTCCCCAAAACTAGTCACAATCTCCTTTACCAACTATATCTCTGAGGAAAATAGGCTTATATTGATAGTGGTTGCTAATAATAATAGCTAACCTTTACATAATGCTTACCCTATGCCAGGCATTGTGCTTTGAAATTATTATCTCATTCTATCATCACAACAACCCTGGAAGGAAAATGACATTATTATCCCTTTACAAATGAGGAAACTGAGGCCAACAGAAGTTAAGTGACTGGCTTAGGATAACAGAGCTAGCAGATATCTGAGACTGTATTTAAACTCCATCTTGTTGACTCCACACCCAGCGCCCTATCCACAGTGCCACCTAGCTGCCTCCAAACGTTTCTGTAATTGAGTTCATTCCTATATATGGCATAGGCAATGAATGAGGAGCTCTTTTATTTAAGAACACCGTGTTTCAGGTGCCAAGTTGATTCATACTGCATCAATCAGGACTCATTGAGGCCACATCGGCTCCTTCCCAGGCTAAGCTTCTGCAACTCCAGTGGCTTTTCCAAACTTTCAAGGTCTCATGAGGGTCTGTACCAAAGGAAAGAAGACATGAGCAGATAGTAGCCCCATCAAAGACTCAGACTGGTCTTAGAGAATATATATTCACCAGTCCAGTTAATTCGGTGGGGGGGGTGAGGGAAGGCACTCTCCTCACTGGTCATCTAGAAGTCAGAGACTCATCCTCACATGCTATGGCCAATAGAAACAAAAGAATAATTTGGTCAGTTAATGCCTTTGGTATACAAACTCAGTTCTATCTTAGTAGACAGTGAAAAGACTGCAAAATCACAATAAGCTAACAGGAAATATCACAGAATACTTGTGCATGTACAGAATCGAAGTCCAGGGACCTCCTTTCTGCTTTTTTTGGAAGTTGTCTACTCAAGCATCTGTATGTATCCATACATACAGCAGGCAAGGCAGATTTTGCATGCTCCAGGGACTGGGCACTTATTTGACAGTTTCCGTTACAAACAGATATATACAAAATAGATACAAAACAGTTACAAGATACTCTCTGGCATGTAAGACATTACCAAGTGGGAGGATTTATAATTTTGTCTACTGCTAAATAATTTAGATTTATTTAGGATAGTGGAATAATAAAGGTAGCTAGATGGCACAATAAATAGAGCTTTGGGCCTGAAGTCAGGAAGACTCATCTTCATGAGTCAAATCTGGCCTCAGACACTTATTAGTTGTGTGACCCTGGGCAAGTCATTTAACCCTCTTTGCCTCAGTTTCCTCATATGTAAAATGAGCTGCAGAAGGAAATGGCAAATCATTCCATTATCTTTCCCAAGAAAATCCCAAAAAGAGCTAGACTCAACTAAAACAACTGAACAACAGTGGAAGAAAGGGGAATCACAGCCATCAGAAGTCTGGCATATTAAATAGGAAAGTCAAGGCTACAAGCATTTTTCAAGTATTTGCTACATGCCAGGCACTGTGCTAAGTACTAGAAATACAAACACAAACAGAAAGAAAGATTGCCTCCTCCCACAAGGAGCTTACATTCTAAGAGGGGAAAGCAACACACAAAAGGAAGCTGAAAATTAGAGGTGAGAGGAGAAAAGGGCATGTGGTGGCAAAGTTCTGAGAGTCAGATGGAGCCTACAGGGCAATGAAGGAGTGGACAGCGCTTGCATGAGGACTTTAAATGGAGGTTCTAGGAGAAGCCAACCAATCAAACAAAGGGGCTACTGGGGAGGAATGATCTTCCTGGATGAAAAGGCTGATGGGAAATGGTGGAGAAATGAGTCAGTACTGGAGGCCAGAGAAGAATGTTCAAAGATCCAGATGGACTGGAGGTAAACCACTACCAATCCCTACCCAGTTGTGCCAATGCACAATAAGCACCATCCCTACTTCCTTTTTGGTTCAAACAGAAGACTAGAGTCCACTACACCAAAAATAAGGGATACCTAAAAGGGGAAGGAATTCATTGCCCTTCTCTTTCCTAGACTACAGATCAGAGAATTACTAGAGGTCTAATGACATGATGAATGGTTCCCAGTCTCTGTGTTACCCTTTCACTGACTAAACTGCATGACCTCTGAACAGCTAGGGCTACTTTTAGAATCTAGATTTTTAGAATTCTCGGTATCCTGTACAAATACCAAGAACCAACTTCATAATTCCCAGAATGAAAAGCATATGCTGAAGAATTCTTGGTGCACTTACTATTCTCCAGCCCTGGGTGGAGTCTTTAAGCAGAATAATACGCCGTGGCCATTTAGTGCCTATTTTGCTGACCTTAGGAATGGCTGAATATAAAATGGCAGAATGATGGATTTGAAAATGATGTTTTAAAAGGAAAAACTACCATTATAGAAGTTCCATTCAAGATGTACCCTAAAAATAAATGGTTTATTCTTCTGTATTATATTTTAGTGGTATCTTTAAACAGGATTGAGGGAAGGAGTGGGAACTCCAATTCCGATGATGTCCAGGCTTTGGTAAACAACACTAACACAGGGCTCTTTTGGAGAGGGAGAGGGAGAGGGAGAAGAAGGACTACACAGATTCAAATGTAGATTTTTTTTTAATTTGCAAAGTTCCTGAGACGCAACAAGGTAGCACTTATTTTAAAGAATGTTTTTTAAGATTAATATAATATTTCTTTCCCAATCTAGACTTAGAGGAAAAAATAGGGATTAAGAAACCTGCCCATTTGCAAAGATATTAAATTCTTGAGAAAGAAGCAATTCCCTATCTTTTAAAAATGTTGACATCTCTCTGACAATAAAGAAAACTGAAGCCACTTGCGAGCTTGGTTGCCAGAAGCGGTCAGGTGAGTATCTTTTGAATCTATTTGGCCTTTTTTATATAAAAATCCTCCTCTTCAAAGTATTTCACTAAATGCATTCAAACGCTCTATCTCGTAATTTTCATTGAGGAAAAAATGTTAAAGGGCTAGTATGATCTTATAAAAATCACAGAGAAATTGTGTTTTACTTAGAAGTGCTGAAATTCTCGTTGAAAACACACTTTTTAAAGTACTTGGACTGCTGGGAGCTCTTCAATAACTTGAAACTAGTGAAAGTTCAGTTTCTAACTGGCCTCCTGGGACCAACTTCACATTCAGAAAATCCAACTGTGTTATGTGAAAGTGAAATCCATTTATATGTCAACCTTGAAGAGATGGGCATTTTTCATTTGGCTTGGGAATCTAATAAGGAGAACATAAGCTGGGAACGCATTTTAACCCAGTTCCCACCCTAAAGTTTTAATCCAAATGAATCCCTCCCAAGTCTTTATCTGACTGGTACAAGAGAAAAGCTGTCAAGTTAAAAGGAAGTTGTGGCATGAGAGAGTCTGAGCTGGATCCTCCCCAGAGGAAGAATGCAAGTGCCAAGATATTGGCATTCTAATGGGGATCTCTTTCTCTGTTCCCATCATCCCTCTGTGTTCTGAAGCCTTTCCAAAGACATGCTATTACAACACTCAGAAATCTGACCACTGTCAGTTTCCAATTCCTCCTGAAAAATCATGCTTCCTTTCACCATCCTTCTGGTCCATCTCACCTGGAAGCCACACTTTCCACAACCCTACCTCCTTTCTTAATTTTTTTAAATTCCCCTGTTTCTTGGATATGGGAAGCCCATTTTCCTCATTGAGAAGGCTGGTGAGAGGCAGAATAGGAAGTCTAATTTCCAGAATTTGTGCCACACTTTACTCACAACAACCCTCTATGGTAGGTAATAATTATTAATAATAACGATAATAACAAAAATTTCTGTAGCACTTTAAGGTTTGCAAGGTGCTTTGCATATATAAACTCATTCCATCTTCATAACAACCCTGGGATGTAGGTGCTATTATTAGCCCCATTTTGTACAGAAAGAAACTGAGGCACATAGAGGTTAAGCTACTTGTCCCAGGATCACACAGCTACTAAGTATCTGAAGCAGGATTACAACCACGTCTTTCTGACTCCAAGTCCACGCTCAGGCCACATGCCATCTAGTTAGTCCCAAATCATGCAAATAGTATTCTGTTCCTTTTTACAGGTAAGGATACAGAGGTTCCTAGAAGTCAATCAACTTTCCCAAAGTCACAGAGATTATAAGTGGCAGTTTAAAGACAATCAACAAGAATGTATTCAGCATCTACTGTGTCAGGTACTGTGTTGAGCAGTGGAGACACCAAAAAAGCAAAATAACACAATCTCTGCCCTCAAGGAGCTCACATTCTAGTGAGGGAAGCAACCTACCAACAAGTCTGTACACTCGAGATCTATATAGTGTGAATGGAAAGTATCTCAAAAGGAAGGCACTGGATGGGCAAGAGAGCGGGACCATGAAAGGTTTCTTTCATAAGGTGGGATTTGAGCTGAGTCTTGGATAAAGTTAAGGAAACTAGGGGACTAAAGTTAGGGAGGCATCGAGGGTAGCCAGTGCAAATTCACAGATATGGGTGATAGCATGAGATATGTGAGGAATAACACGTAAGCTAGTGTTGTAAGGTTGTAGTGTACATGATGGAGAATAAAATGTAAGAAGCCTGGAAAGGTGGGAAGGGACCATGACATGAAAGGTCTCTGGAATTTGTTTAAAGATCAGATCTACACTTTACAAAGATCACTTTGACAGCAGAGTGGAGGATGGACTAGAGTGATGAGGGACTTGAGGCCAGGAGACTAATCATCCAGGCATGAGGTGATGAGGGCCTACACCAGGGTGGTGTCACAGGAGAGAAGGGGGAAAATATGAAAGATATTACAAAGGTAAAATCAATAGGTCTTGACAAGAGTGGATTTGGAATGGGGGGAGGGAGAGAGAGTGAAGAATAAAGGATGACACCGAGGTTGCAAGCCTGGGTGAGTAGGAATGTGGTGGTGCCCTAACAGTAATAGGGAAATTTGTAAGGAAAGAGTGGATTTAGGAGAAAAGATGAGTTCAATTTGGGACATATTGAGTTTAAGACATCTACGAGACATCCAGTTTGAGACATCTTATGGGGCAATTGGAGATGGAAGATTGAAAGTCAGCAAAGAGGTTAGGGTTGGTTAAGTAGATTTTAGAATCATCAGCATAGAGATGACCAATTGTAGGTGCTTAATAAATGCTTGTCTCCTTCCTTTCTATACTTCAAAGTCAAAGAGTTTAACAAATTTCCACCAAAAATTCTGATAAGCAAAAGACACCCAGAGTAAAACCACAGAAGAGCTAGAACTCACCTTACTACCCTATCCCAAACAACAGCTATTTATGGACCAATGGTAAAGAAAATATTAAGAGGCAAATATGCTTGTTTGCCACACTAAAGATTATGAGAAATGCTTTCCCCTAATTTCTCAGTTTTCTCATCATTATCTTTCTACCCTAAGAATTCACACCATGAATTCAAAATACTTCCCCCTCACAAACATATTACTTTGGGATCCAGTAGAAACAAGTGAAATCGCTTCTTACATTTTGGTGAGGCCAAATTTATTTATCTTTTAGGATTCACCTGTTTTCTTTTCAGGTCTCATAGATGGTTTATGTATTTCTATTTATCTTTTATTTCAATATCCTGGAAAAAACTATAATGTGATAACATGCTTATTTCTACACACACACACACACACACACACACACACACACACACACACACACACACACACACTGCTCCTCCTACAAGAAAATAACCCCAAATCATCACATAGGGCTACACAGTGCTTCTTTTTGGAAATTTTGGACACAAGAGATACCTGTGCTTGAATTCTGCTCCAACACTTGCTACTTATGTGAACGTACATACCCTCTTAATCCCTCTGAGCCTCTGTTTCCTCATCTGCAAAATGGAGACAACCTATTTCATGGAATAATTGTACTGGAGGCACTAAAGACTAGGAAAAATTCAATAGAATTCTAAGAATTACCTTAATATGGAAAAAGGAAGATTTTGTAAAATATGCATCTACAAGTTATTCTACCTAAGGAAAAAATAGAAAAATTAATGCAAAAAACTAGCTTGCAAATGTGAATAACACCCAAATTGATTGCTAAAGAACAGGTTCTGTTAGAATATAGTCTATGAGACCAGTAGGTACTGGGTTCTGGGTTGTGTCAAAAATGGTATTCCAGAGTAAAAAGATGCTATTACCAAAAGTTATAGCTACCATGGAATAAAGAAGCAAAGGAAGAGGTGAGAATTGAGGGAAAGGAAGACTTCACGCAGCCACTATAGCCATTACAACAGAAATCACTTCTATTTATTCCTTCTCTTCCCTAACGATCATACAGATTCACATTTCTATGGTACTTTTCATTTTGCGAAGTGCTTTAACCATAACAATCCTGAATAGTAGGTAGTGCAAATAGTATTTTAATCCTTATTACAGGTAAGTAAACTAAGGCTCTCAGAAGTAAATAACTTTCCCTTCAAATAAAAGCAATTATTTAGATTGATATCCCAGTTTTTTTGAGACATCTTGAAATGTAGGGAATTTTTACAAGAAGAGAAAGACAGGCCAGCAAATATATTAAAAATAATAATTGAGCCAGGAGTAAGGGCAAGGAGGAAGAAGAGTTTAGGATAAAGAATAATCATGGTTCTCAGTCACCATAAAAGGAAAATTGCAACCAATTGTGTTTTAGTTGCCAGAAAATTGAGGCATGTGGGCTCAGGTCCACCAATCTTCAGGTCACAGAAGCAAGAGGAAGGGGGTCTGCCCTTCTATTCATCATGCCTAGGCTATAGCAAAATTCTACTAGTAATCCTCCTCATGGAAAAGAAGGATGTTTAGTCTTTTGTTACCTCTCCCTCAGGCCCTCTAAATGAAGCAGTTGGGGGCAGAGGGGAGCTGTAGGTTTTATGGCGAAGGGTCAGGTTCTCATTTAGGCTCATCAAAAGTTTCTTTTTTTCTGATGTCATAGGAAAGGCGATATAAAAATTGGCTAGTTTAAGATCCTGCTGTGCCAATATGAGACATGAAGTTTTAAGGAAAGGTTAGGATTAAGGAGAGATGTTCAGAACCAGGTATTCACTTTAAAATTTTATTGATGCCTTTTGTTTATTTTTTTTATCGGTCTTTCCAGATATATACCCTCTTCTATCTCCACCATTCTATCTCCACCATTCAGTCTTGTCTTATAAGAAAGAAAAAATGTCAGGCAAAACCAACAAGAATAACCATGGCTGGCAGTGTGTGCAATGTTTCATACTCAGAGCCCTTCACCTCTCCCAACAAAAGGAAAAGAGGGACATTTTTTCGTCTTTTTTCTTGAGCTAAGATTAATAATTAAAATTATATAACATTCAGCTTCATTTTATTTTTATTTTTATTGACATTGTTACTTGATTCTGCCTTTTAAAAAAATCTGCATCAGTTCGTGCAAGTCTTTCCATGTTTCTCTTAATCCTGGTATTTGCCATTTCTTGCAAGGCAATAGTATTCCATTTCATTCCTTTACAGCAATTTGTTTAGTCATCCTCCCAGTCAATGAAAATCTTTTTTTTCTAGTTCTTTACCACCACAAAAAGTGCTGCCATAACCATTTGAGACCTTTCTATCTTTGACCTTGTTTGGGCATATGTCCACATGAGAAATCTCTGAAATAAAGAAGTTTATTTTACTGTTTCACATTATTCCTCCAGAGTGGTTGGACCAATTCACAGTTCTTCCAATAGTGTATCACTGTGCCTTTCATTCTTTTTTCTAATTTTATTTTTTTTATTCTGAGCTTAACAAAAACTAAATACAGAAAAGGTAGTACATGAAACTGTGAAGCTAAATTATATACAATTTACTTTTCTTTTTTAAATGTTTTTTAAAAAATTCAACAATATAGTTTTCAATTGTCCTGTTTTATCTGATTCCTTCTGGTTTTCTTTCTGCTCTCATTTGGGGACTAGGGATGCAGAACAACACACCTCTTTTTCCCACTGCCCCCAATTGAGAAAAAGAAAGACAAAATCTTTATAACAAATTTATTACAAACATAGGCAAGGAAAACAAATTCCTGCATTATCCATGTCCAAACAGATATATATATATATATATATATATATATATATATATATATATATATATATATATATATATACACATATACATATATATCTCATTCTGCACCTTGAGTTCCTCAGCTCTCTGTCAGGAGGTGAGTAGCATGCTTCATCATTGGTACCACTGTTATTTCATTAATCAGAGACCTGAAGTCTTTTGATGTTTTTCTTTACATCGTTGCTCCTATATAAATTGTTCTTATGGTTCTGTTCACTTCAATATGCATCAGTTCATACAAGTCTTCCCAGTTATCTCTGGAAATGTTCCCTTCATAATTTCTTACACACAGTAATAAATCCATTGCTTTATCTACCATAATTTATTCAGACATTGCCCAATTTATGTATGCCCCTTAGTTTCCAATGTTTTGCTATAACAAAAAGAACTACTATAAAAATATTGGCATAACTGGGTCCTTTTCCTCTTTCATTCATCTCTACAGGGTGAAGGCCCAGCAGTAATAAGTATACACAATTTAGTGACTTTTTAGTAGATAGCTCCAAATTCCTTCACAGATTGGCTGGACCAATCAACAGATCCAAAAACACTGTGTTTATATTGCTATTTCCCCCAAAGTCCCTCCAACATTTATTATATTTCATATTTTTCATCTTTGCCAGTCTGGTGGGTTGAAGTAGAACCTTAGATTTATTATAAATTACTCTATTAAATGATTTAGAGCATTTTTTCATGTATTTGTTGAGACTTGGATTTCTTTCTTTGAAAATTGCCTGTTCATATTCTTTAACCATTTACCTCTTAGAGACCGGTTATTTTCATATAAATTTGAACTTATTCCTTACATGTCATGAAAAAGGTCTTTATCATAGAAAATTTCTGTAAAGATCATTTGTAACTATCTTCAATCATGAAAGATTATATTTAAAGCAGAATTACCCTGTTCCAGTGAGCTTTATAGACTTCAAATAAGCCCCCAAAACAAAAAAAATGTTTTGGGGATTATCACAATGCCACATTGTTTTCTATCGCTGGCAAGATCTAGGCCAATATTCTTCTCAAATTGCTACATGACTTTACCAGATGCAGCCTTTATTATCTTGCCATATTGGCAGATATAGGAGAAGCTTTGGAAATAACACCAAGGCTTCCAAACTATATTTACTAATTTTAGAAATGAATTCAATACAAGAGAATTTAGAAAATACCCTGCTAGAACTCCTTTTAATACTACTCACCATAATATAGAATTATATATGTGGGGGATTTATCAACAGAACCTCCCAATCAACTTCATGAGTTTATAGAAGGCAAAGGAATAAGTTTTTTTAAAGATTTTTTTTTTTATTGAGTGTCCCTATAGAATGAATAAAAATGCATTTTTAAGAGTTTACTATGTGGCAGGCATTGTGCTAAGTGCTGGGGTGACTAGGAATACAAATACAAGAAATAGGGATCCTGAGCTCAAGTAGTTTACGTTCTTATAAGGGAAGACAACACATATAGAGTAGTGATGGCCTGATAGGAATGTTTTGGATAAGGAAGTCATAGTGATATTGCTTGGTGTTATAGGTCAATTGACTGACACATTCTTTTTAGTACAATAGTTTTGATCAAATTACTTGTTTTAGAGCTGGAATTGGAAAGAGAATGGAGGATTGGTAAGAAGAGTATAATGACATGAAGATTTCTGGGAAGTGATTGATAGGTCTGGACGCTGATTATTTGGAGAATGTTCACCAATCAGAATCCTAGCGTGTCAGGATTGAGCTCAAGTTTAGGTCAGAAGTCAGATCTGGAATGCCAAAAATGGATAGGAAATTAGGACGAATATGCCCACTGAAACTTTGTTTAGAGGACAAAAGGCATCTTATTAAGTCTCTGTGACTCAACGTGGATTATTTGGCAGGGAGGTGCTCTGTGACACCTCATTGATGAGGACTGTTCCCAAGATGAGTAGGTTGGCTCAGATTCTTATGAAGATGGACCTTTCTTATCAAAGGAGTAATGGATCCTCTTTCTGGACTACAAAAGAGGTTCTAATCAAGGACTTAGATGTCCTTTGCAACTTCCCTCTTTTGGCTTTTTTCTAAAAAGCCACTTAGGAGGCAGAAGATTGAAATCCCTCCAAAAGCCATTAATGACTACATTGCATGAGGAACCAAGCTCACCCACATAGTCTGAATAAAAAATTGCTGGTCAGATTTATATTTTTTTCCTTTTCTGAACACAGAAATCAGAGATATGAGAGTAAATTTTGCAAACCCAAGAGATGATAGCAGTTAGATCAGTACTGGAGTGCCAAGTGTCTCTACAGAAGCATAAGTGTCTCATGTTATCCGCCATTGCCTAGAAAATGTCAGCTTGTGACCATAGGAAAGTTACTTAACCTCTCTCAGCCTCAGTTTTCTCACTTGTAAAATGGTGGTAATAATAGCATTTACTTCACAAGTCGTTATACGGATCCAATGAAAAAAGATATGTAAAATACTTTGCAAACCTAAAAAAAGAAAAAATATATGTCTCAACCCCAGATTTCTGAGGAAAGAGCCAAGGGCCATTTTCCCTATAACAACCCCAAGTTCAAAAGATCTGGAATCCACAGATACTTCTACCCAGAGAAAGGGGATTTTCTAGGTAATGTAATCTGACAATCTATCCCCTTTTTGTATTTTTGTGGGCAGGGCAATTGGGGTTAAGTAACTTGCCCAAGGTCACACAGCTAATAAGTGTGTCAAAATGTCTGAGGCCAAATTTGAACTCAGGTCCTCCTGACTCCGGGGCAGGTACTCTACTCACTGCACCACTTAGCTGCCCCACAATCTATCCTTCTAACCAGGAAAGGGAGATTTTGGGGGGAACCACCCATCTTGCAAGTTGCCTTGTGTGTAACCCAAGTTTAAGAGTTTAGAGATCTGGCCTTCTATCAAGGGAAGAATAATTCTCTTACCTGCAATTCTCTTGGATAGAGAAGAAGACCATTCATATGGTTCTTAGCACTGATTAAAGTCATAATGTGGAGAAGCAAGGCATCTAGACTTTGTATTTCACTCTTACAATGATTTTTTATTTGTCCTTCATTCTCGAAGAGGACCATGACACCAGGGAGGTGATGCCATGACATGCAATTGAATTGGATTTAAATGAAGAAGAGCTGTGTGAAGTCACCAGCCTCACTTTACTTAGTTGGTGTAGGTCTGACAGGAAAGAGGGCTGCTAATTCAGTATCCAATACATTGATGCCCTTGGGGAGCAGAGGATCAAAACTACAGGATGATACTGAGTGTGTAAAAAATTATATTTATTTTTATATTTTATTTATATTTTTATATTTTATATTTATTGCTCATTTTAACATGAGTTCTTTCATGTGTTTTATGTGTTTGTGTATTGTCCACATCTGCATTTCCTGTGGGGTGACATGAAAGTCATTGTGTATCTAACATGTATTTCTTAACTTGAATGCTTTTATAGGTGCTAGAGGTCCAATCCACATTTAGAGAAACCTAAACTCAAGTTATAAATAAACTATTTGTGCTTTTTCCCATAATAATCTCTGGGTAGGGACATAAAAGGACAAATTTTGGCAGTCATCTGTGGAAACAACATTTAGTTCTTATAATAACTCTTTGACAAGTACTACAGGTATCATCATACCCATTTTGTAGATCAATAACCTTGAGTTCAATGAGATCAAGAGCTTGCCCATTGTTTCACAGGTAGTGTTCAGGGCAGAATTTAATTCTAGTTCTTTCTGATCATGCTATGGTGCAACTGACATTTATGTGATGCTTTACAGTGTATGTACATTATCACATTTGAGCCTCACAACGGTGGTGGAGATAGTGCTTGAGATTTCTAGGATCATAGATGAAAATACTGAGGACCAGAAAAGTTTAAGTAATTTGTGCAAAGTCACAAATTTAGTAAGTGCCAAAGCCAGGATTCAAACTCAGGTCCCATAACTCCAAATTCATCATTCTATCCTCTATAACTTAGGAAACTGAGGCTCAGACTGGTTATACGACCTGTCCGAAAATCAGAGAACTAGGATCTGGACCCAAGTTTTCTGCACTCAAATCCAGTGCTCTTCCCACTATACCAAAGCTGCCTCCCCACTGGTCTCTAAAATTTATAACTATATGACTACAGTAAAACAGTTCACCAATGTGGTGACAATATGGCAAGGAAAATGTTTTAGTGAGAGTTCAGTGCAGGCACCTAAGGACTTTCATAAAGAGTTCTAAGAAAAGTAATGCCTCGTATATTCTGAATTAGTCTTTTAGTTGCCATGGAGTCTCATTGTGCCCTCTGTACAAGCAACATGACACATATATACAGATACATCCATCATTTCATCTTTAATATCTATCATCCACCACTAAGTGATCTTGAGACAATGTTTACTGAAAGGTGTGCTTTTATCCAAAGAAATTATTTGAAACATTACCTTTCCCACTGCCTGATTAATTCCATGAGAGCCAACACAAGTTCATCTTTTCAAAGAAAAGAGATTGACAAGGGCCTGATCTTTGCTGGGGTTCCCACCATAGGAATAAGGGAAAAGCCTCAGCAAGGTTACTTCAGGTATGTAGCCAATAACTGAGCCTTGAGAGGAAGCGTCTCACCACCACTGAGATTTTCTACATTGATCACATTGCCCCAGCTTCTAGCATACTTCTCTCACTCTAACAAGAGCAACAGATTTGCAATATAGACCAATATACTCTCTCAGGGCAATAAACACAAGATTCTGTCCTCTAGGTTTCTAAAGAAGCCAAGCAAAGGCTCACAGAGGCAGAAACACAATAGAGGTAGGACCTGGGAATCTCAGATACCATTATACAGCATTCTGGCAGGTCAAGCCTGAAACTACTTCCCAACTGTGTTCCACGTTTAATCTTGTCAAGGGTATGGAATATTGCATTTACTGCATATATATTGCATTTAGCTTGGCTGAACTTTATTTTTCTTTTATCTTTGTTGCAAGTAATCACCTTCTGGGGAAGGGAAAGGTGATATGAAACAAAAAGTATGAATTTTTATGTCCACAGCAATGATGAAAAAATTAAATTCCAATGGGACTATATTCCACACCTTCATAAGGAAGAGAGATGTCCACTAACACCTAGAGAAGAGCATTGCTGCCACATGCATGTCAAAAAACCATCAGAGAACAAAGAGCAAATTTGAATTATTCCCTATGTCACTGCAAAATGGCTCCTCGTGGTCAATCTTCTTGCTTCAACCTTCAGAGCTGTTTTAGGCCTGGCCCCATTTTAGTAATGTAGCCAGAGCTAATCCCCAATAGCCCTCTACTGCTCTACGTAGACTGAATTTAATTTCTGCCTCTCCAGGGTGCAATTCTCCATGGGAACTATATCTACACAGGAGATAACTTACCAGAGTCCATGCTAGTTTTCCTATCAACAGAAAACTGATGAATGGACAACAGTGCAAATTGAAAGAGGAAGAAGGAGATAGGCTGAATTTTCCAGAGTTAATTGCTGTTAGCTACCTGCTTATCAGAGAGGCCATATGGTATCTCAGTGGATAGGTTAACTCTGAAATCAGGAAGATCCATAGATTCAGATATCACCTCTAAAATGTATAAGTTAATTTTTCTGAGTCTCAGGTTATCTGCAAAATAATGATGATAATACCTGTAGTTGTTATAAGATCCAAATTAGACGATGTAAGCAAAGTCATTCTTTTCATCAGCAGAGAGGTAGTATAGTAAAGAGGGTACTGGAATTGGAATTATCAAGAGCTGACTTCAAATACCACTTCTAAGATTTATTTACTAGCTGTATCATTATGAACAACTAAGTCACAGCTGAGTCCCAAGTGACTTTAAGATTATAAATTATGGGTATGTTGCAATCTACTTTTGCAGGAAATTCCTAAATTGGTAAAAATCAAGATCAGTTCAATTTAACTCAATTCTACAAATATTTAAGTGCCTGATACATGCCAGGGAATGTACTAGGCTCTGGTGATTCAAAGAAAAAAGCAAAAATCTCTAGAAGCTTCCTTTTACTACTCCTTGAGGTATCGATGTATTTTTATCAACACACCAACTCTAAGCAGTTGAGCACTAACATTTAGTTATCAATGGACTAGTTAAGCAGATGAGTCCCCATTGTTGCAGTGTGTAAATCAAGGTAAGAGGTCTTTTGTTAAGTTTTTTTTTAATTTTGTCATAAATTATGTTGCAGAAAACGTCATGTGTGAACTATAACTTAAGATGTTTCTGGAAGCCCAAGCCAACCCTGAGTCAAAACAGCACTTATTGACATTAAGTAACTACACTATGTGTTGAAATATGGATATACAAAGGCAAAAATGAAACATTGCTTGCCCCTAAGGAGCTTAATTTATGTCAGAGAATAAATAACATACTTGTGTGTGTGTTTGTGTGTGTATAAACACAAGGCAGTTTAGAGGGGAAGGGAAGGCACTAATAATTGCAGAAATCAAACAATTTCTCATGGACCGGGTCACCCTTGAAATAAGATTTGAAGAAAATCAAGGATTCCAAGATATAGAGGTGAATAAGATTTTGATATGCTTACACTGGAACTTGATCCAACTCAATTTTTCACATACTGGTTTTTATATGAAGATATGTTCATATAAGAGAAAACAGAAGTCTAGCTCTTTCTGAAAATCTACAAATAACCTAGATAAGTTAGAGCAATAAATTTTAGTAACAGCTCATTTTGGCCAAGTCACACATGATAGATAAGGAATTTATGGTCATTACTGGCATTATTTTGTAGAACATGACATTAAAACTGATAAGAAAACAGGACGTGGAGCTGAAAGAGCCTACATCACAAAACCATTCTGTTATATTCTTTTCTATTTCTGGGGTCTAGAGATAATCAAGGAGAATGACCTAGCCAATATGGCATCCATCTGATTTGCAACTTTAAATGCAACTAATCTATGGCATAGCAAGAGCCCCAAAATTATCTTTTAAATTTACCACCAAAATCCAATGATTGGCATCCTCTGCTTTCCATGGAGAGATATGTAGATGCAAGCACCAGTATGAGTGGTAATTGGGTACATATGGGAGGATTATTTGAAAAATAATCATAACAAATAATTGCCACTTCCTTGAGAAACCACTAATTTAAAACATGTGCTCACTGACCTAACAGCACCAACACACATCCCTCATCACTGCAGTTTTCAGAATTGCTATCTTTTTTGCCAGAGTGATACCCTTTATTCTCTTGTTTTAACTATCCATCAATCTTCTGGAAGAAAGAAATGAGCTTCTGTTTTTGCAATACTAACAGCCTCCAAGATACACTGTGAATAAAGAAAACTCACTAGGCCTACAAGATTAGACACTCATTAGGTGTGTTGTAGAGGTGACTCAGGACTAGGGAGGTGATTGTTGCTTTGTGCTCTTACCTGGAAAGGACTCATCTAGAGAACTGTTTTCCATTGGAGTTACCACATGTTAGGAAGAGCATTGATAAACTAAAAGGTGTCCAGAGAAGGACAATCTGCATGCCTTAAAATCACATCAAATGAGCATCAATTGAAGGGACTGGGGATGCTGAGTAATGAAGTACCTTGTGTGAGGAACATCAAGGAAGCCAGCAGTCACAGAATCTGAACATGTGGGGGAGAACTAAGGTGTAGAAATAGTATGAAATGACCAAGTCACAAAGGGCTTTGAAAGCTAAATAGGGGGTTCTATGTGATCCTGGAAATAATAGGGAAGGGAACAGCTGGAGTTTGTTAAATGTGGCGTGGAGGGAGGGCACGATCAGAAGACAAGCTTAGAGGAGATATGATCACTATCTTTAAGAATTTAAGATGGTCATATTAAAGATGAGTTATACTTGTCTCAAAGGGGAACTACAATTGAAGCAATGGATGAATGTTGCAGAAAGGCATATAAAGGCCTGATAAAAGGAAAATCTTCCTAAAAATAAGAGGTATCAAAAAGTGGAATGACACATCTAGAGTTTGTAGGTTTGTCCTCACTGGAGGTCTTCAAGCAAAAGGAAGACTGACTGCTTGTCAGGTTTGTTTTATAAAGGAATCTTTGGTGAGTTACAGATTAAACTACCTGGTAACTAAGGGGCTTTTCCACTTAGAAATTATATGATTTAGTAACTGTGAGAGTTTCTTCCACAACATCAGTGAGAAATCTTGAAACCACCTTCTAAAAGATCATTGAATGATAGATTCAGTTCTGAAAAGGGCCACAGAAAGTAAAGTCCTGGGTTTGGAAACAAATGACCTGGGTTCAAATTCTAGCCTTGCCATTCCTACGTGTGTAATGTGTGGAAAATCATTTAATTTCTCTGTGCTTCAGTTTAATGTGTATAACGTGCAATGTATAAATAGTGTATAACGTATAAAGTTGTACCAGTGATGTCAAACTCGAATAGAAATGGAAAGTGCCTTCCAGATCTATGTCTATGACCCCTCGTTTTTAAAATGAGAAAACAGAAATACAGAGGTATCTCCTAGTTACACAGCTGAGAGTGTAAAGTGGGAAGTAAGCCTCGACTTCCTGATTCCAGGTCCAGTGCCCCATTCACTAAGACATTCTCTTCTCTACAGCCAAATATAGTTAGGCAGGATAAATCATTAGTCCATCTGACTGGAAAATGCTGTGTATGCCTGGCATAGGTCAGATTTGATATGGGGATGTCAGTTTGGGATTATTATAAAATTTTTATATGCTATTGTTTTTATGTTAAAAATTATGCTTTAATTCTTTGCTCCATTGGCTTCAGGGAAATCAGTAGTCTCCTGGGGTACCACCATCCTCCCAGTCACCCAGGCTTACTTACAATTTACAAATATGCATATGCAATACACATACAGATGTGCATTGATATGCAATCAATTTCCAAATCCTGCTGTTTCTACCTTTATATCATCTCTCACACATAGATCTTTCTTTCCACTGAAACTACCACCGCCCTGGCACAAGGCTTAATTACCTAGGAATAGCCTTCTGATTGATCTCCCAGACTCAAGTCTCTCCCCACTCCAGTCAACTAGCTGCCAAATAAATCTTTCTAAAGTATAGTTTTGACCATGCCTTCCTCTCTCCCCATTTAACAAACTCCAGCTGTTTCCTATTTTCTCCAAGATCAAATATAAAATCCTCTATTTGGATTTTAAAGCTCTTAATAACCTCTTTCATGTTATTCCTACACATTAGTTCCTTCCACATATTCAGATCTGATGATATTGGCCTCCTTGCTGTTGCTCACACAAAATACTTCATCACCCAACTCTCTGTGCATTTTCACTGGCTCTCCCCCATGCCTAGAATTCCCTCTCTCTTCATCTCCACTTCCTGGCTTCCTTTGAGATCCAGATAAAATCCTACCTTCCCACAAGAATCCTTTCCCAATTCCTCTTAGGCCTGTTCTGTCTTGTAGATTATCTCCAACTTATTTTGCATATATCTCGTTTGCATGTAGTTGTTTGCATTTTGTCTCCCTCTTTAGACCGTAAGATCCTTGAGTGCAGAGTCTATATTTTTTGTTTATTTAAGTATAGAGAAATGATACATGTGTCCTCTATGAACCTTATCACATTCAAAGGTCATAAGAGGAGTCTAATTAGACAAGGCCTGAAAATGGTTGTTATGTCTTGATCTTGAGAGAATATTCAGAATGGGGAAGAGGAATATATTAGGTGGGGAAGACAAAGAAAGGTTAAGGAAAATTATCTCACGTAATCAAGACGCACAAGTAGACAACCATGAAAACAAAGAAGAGGAAGCAGGAGTGGCTGACCAAATTATGATATACAAAGATGATGGAATAATACCATGCTGTAAGAAACAATGATGAGCATGGTTTCAGAACAACCTCGCAAGACTTATGTGAACTGATGCAGGGTAAAGTAAACAGAACCAAGATAATAATAAACACAATGACAACAATATTGTAAGAGGGGTGGGGAACCTGTGGCCTTGAGGCCACATGTGGCCCTCTAGGTCCTCAGGTGTGGCCCTTTGACTGAATCTAAACTTTATGGCCTTGAGGCCGCAGGGTCCCCACCCCCGAGTAGACAAACAGCTCTGAAAAAATTAAGAAATCTGATCGGTACAATGACCAACCACAAATCCAGTAGATTAATAATGAAAAATGCTGCATCCTGAAAGAGAGGTGAAAGACTCAGAGTACAGAATGAGACATATGTTTTCTGGACATGGCCAATAAAAAAATTTGTTTTGCCGGACTGTACATATTTGTAACAGGAGTTTTGTTTTTCTTTTGTGTTCAATTTGGGGAAAGAGAAAGTAGATTTTTGCTGTTTGAAAAAATATATACTTAAAATTAGATGATTTACTTAGTGAACCATAGACATTCAACTAAAACATTAATTGAAACAATATTCTCAGCAAAGTAACTGGAAAAATTATAAATTCATATCATCTTGTCTACAAAACTCAGCAGGAAAATAAAGAAAAAGAAATTCCATTCAAAATAAATACAAGTTACATAAAATAATTGGGAGTTCATCTACCAAAATTCACAGAAGAATTATATGAATACAACTATAAAACATTCTTTGCAAAAATAAAGACTTAAATAATTGGAGAGATACAACCTGATCGTGTCTGAGCCATAATATTACTGTGTAAATTAAATTTCTTATTCTGTACCCTACAATCAAGCTACAAAAGGGTTGCTTTATAGAATTAGAAAAAATAATAACAAAATTCATTTAGAGGAAAAGTTCAAAAATCTCAAACAAAATAATGAAAACAGTGGAAAATGAAAAAGCCTAGTAATATGAAGTCACAAAACAAATTGCACAAAAAATTATCAAAACTGTGATACTAACTTAAAAAGTGAAAAATTGATAAACTGAACAGTTTTTGAATATACAAGATCCAGAAGCAAACAGATAGCATAGTGTTTAATAAACCAAAGGATAGCAACTACTGGGATAAGGAATTACTTTCACAAAAACTGCTAGGAAAATTGCAAAATAGTATTACAGAAATTGGGTCTAGACCAACATTTCATACCATGTGCCAAGATAAGCTCCAAATGGATACAAGACCTAGATATAAAATGACATGTCATAAACAAATTAGAAGAGGAAGGAAGAGGATAACTTTCAAAAATCTGGATAGTAAAAAAATTCTTCACCAAACAAGGGATAGAGAAAATCAGAGAAGATAAAATAGAGAATTTTGATTATGTAAAATTAAAAAGAGTTTATACAAACAAAATTAATTCAGCTACATTTACAAAATAAATTGCTAACTGGGAGAAATATTTGCATTAAACTTCTCTTATGAAAATTAATATTCAATCTGTACAGGGAATTGATTTGAACTTATAAAAACAAGGAACATAGATAAATGGGCAAAGGACATAAATAGGGAATTCTCAAAAGAAGAAATGCAAACAATTAACAAATTTTTTCATAAAATTCTCCTCCAAATCACTAATAAGAGAAATGAAAATCTAGATTATAATAATAGTGATTCAAAAAAGGAGAGGAAAAAAGAAATAATTGCTAATGAAATAGAGGTAGAGTACTTATTAAGTGCTTACTATATACCAGACACTCTGGCAAAGCTACAAATACAAGCAAATGTCAGAGCTAACATTCTCATAGAGGAAGATAAGATACAATGGGGAAGTAGAAAGTAGGAGTGGGAAAGAGGAAATGAGCACAGCTGAAGCCTTTCATGAAATGGTGATCCTGGCTAAAGACTCACCAATCGAGAGAGTAAGCCAAAAACAGAGGCATCTACGAGAAGGCAAGGCTGCTGGTAAGGTGAAGAAGTCCAGAGAGGGAAAACAGCACGGCTGTGGCCCCTCATGAAAGGGGCCCAACTAAGGATTCACCCATCAGGAGAGGAGGCATTGGGTAGAGGAGGCTTGTCAAAGGGGACTAGGCTGCTGCCTAAGAAAAGAGAACAAAAGGAAGTTTAGTAGAGACCGAGAGAACATAAAGCCATTGGTGTTAGCATGGTAAATTTATTATATGCTTTAAAAAAAAAGCTGTACAAAAATATGGGCAATAAAAGATATAGAGATATACATATATACTCACATTATATACATATACCCATATGCCCACCCCTTTTACCATATACATATATATATGCATATATATATGTATATGTATATATGTGTGTATATATACACGATGTGATTGGAGAAGGGGATCACTAAAAACTGAGAGAAAAAGGAAAGGTATCTTAAAGAATGTAGCACTTAAACCAAGCCTTTAAGAGGGGAAGAAGTCCCAAAAAGCAAGTACATTAATGTGGCTGTTTTCCCACATCCTTTACAATATTTATCATTTTCCATTTCTGTCATAATTCCCAATCTTAGAAGGGTGAGGTAGAATCTCATAATTGATTTAATTTTCATATATTTAAGTAGTAGTGGTTTGAAGATTGTTCATATGACTTAAAGTAACCTGGGTTTCTTCCTTTGAGAATTGCCTTCATATCTTTAGACCATTTGTCAATTGCAAAATAGCTTTTATTCTTTAAAATTTGAATCATTTCCTCACATATCTTGTAAATGAGAGAGACATTTATCAGAGAAATGTGTTATAAAGATTTTTTTCATTTAATTGTTTCTCTTCTAATCTTAGCTTTACTGGATTTGTTTGTGCAAAAACTTTTAAATTTTATACAATCAAAATTATCTGTTTTATTTTTTGTGATCATCTCTAGCCCTTGTTTTATTATTATCTTTTGTTATATCCATAAATCTTATAGACAGGGTGTTTTTTTTTCCATGTTGCTGTAATTTATTTATAATGTGACCTTTTTATATCTAGGTCACATTTGGAGGTTATATTAGAATACGGTGTGGGGGTGGAGCCAAGATGGGGGCTGGAAAGCACCGACTTGCATGAGCTCTCCACCAGGTCCCTCCAAAAACCTATAAAAATAACTCTGAACAAATTCTAGAACTGCAGAACCCACAAAATAACAGAGGGAAGCAGGGCTCCAGCCCAGGACAGCCTTGAGGGTCACTGGTTGAGGTCTATTGCCCACGGAGCTGGGAGCCGAGGGGAACAGAGCCCAGAGTGGGCAGCAGCAGGGACCAGGAGCCAAGCAGGATGGGTCCTAGTGCCCTCAATCAGTGAGCTGTGACAGTTACCAGACTTCTCAACCCACAAACGCCAAAGACAAAAGAGAAGGTTAGTGGGAAAAGCTGCAGGGGACAGAGCGAAAGGAGTTCATGGTTAGGCCATTGTCCCGGGGCAGCAGAGGTAGGGCAGCTACAAACTACAGCTGCAGGTGCTTCCAGCCTCAGGCCCTCCTAGGGGGAAGAATTAAGTGGCAGATCAGAGCAGGAGTGCAGAGCCTGCTTAAGATCTGAGTCAGGTCCAGGTTGGTGGTTCTTGGGGGAGTAGGAGTGCTGGTGTGGCAGAGCTGGCTACATAGAAATAGCTCTGAAAACAACAGCACATCCCCTCAAGCTTGGATAAAGTACTCTACTTTACAAGAAGTCATACCCTGACAAAAAACTCAAGGGTCAAGTAAGTTGGCTGGGAACATGACCAGGCAGTGAAAACACACTCATATTCAGTCTCAGAATTTGGAATCTTTCTTTGGTGACAAAGAAGACCAAAACATACAGCCA
>CM053622.1:121584687-121605677 GCA_028646595.1 Phalanger gymnotis
ATATATATATATATATATATATATATATATATATATATATGTATGTATGTGTGTGTATATATATATATATAGATAGATAGATATGTGTGTATGTGTGTGTATTTGTATGTGTGTGTATATATATATATACATATATATGCATGTGTATATATATATATATATATATATATATACTATATATATAGACAGAGGGAACAGGGTGAGTTGAATATGAAGGGATGATATCTAAAAAAAATCAGATTAATGGATGAGAGAGGAATATATTGAGAGAGGGAGAAAGGGAAAGATAGAATAGGATAAGTTATCTCGCATAAAAGTGGCAAGGAAAAGCTATTCTGTAGGAAGGGAAGAGGGGGCAGGTGAGGGGGAATGAGTGAATCTTGCTTTCATCAGATTTGACCTGAGGAGGGAATACCATATACATTCAATTAGGTATCTTATCCCACAGGAAAGAAGGAGGAAGAAGATAAAAAAGAGGGGATGATAGAAGAGAAGGCAGATCGGGGGAGGAGGTAATCAAAAACAAACACTTTCAAAAAGGGGCAGGATCAAGGGAGAAAATTCAATAAAGGGGGATAGGTTAAGAAGGAGCAAAATATAGTTGGTCTTTCACAACATGAGTATGGTGGAAGTGTTTTACATAATGATACCCATGTGGCCTATGTTGAATTGCTTACCTTCTTAGGGAGGATGGGTGGGGAGGGAAGAGGGGAGAGAATTTGGAACTCGAAATTTTGAAAACAGATGTTCAAAAACAAAAAATAAGTTTTTTCATGCAACTGGGAAATAAGATACACAGGCAATGGAGCATAGAAATTTATCTTGCCCTACAAGAAAGTAAGGGAAAAGGGGATGGGAGGGGAGTAGGGTGATAGAAGGGAGGACTGACTGGGGGATGAGGCAATGAGAATATATGCCATCTTGGAGTGGGGGGGAGAGTAGAAATGGGGAGAAAATTCATAATTCACACTCTTGTGAAAATCAATGCTGAAAACTAAATAAATTAAATAAATAAATTTTAAAAAAAGAATAAGGTGTGAGGGGTTGGTCTAAATCTAGTTTCTTCCATCTTTCTGTACAACTTTCTTAGCAGTTTTTTGTCAAATAGTGAATCCTCATCCCAAGAACCTGAGGCTTTGTGTTTATCAAATACTGGAATACTAGATATATTTGACTCTGTATGTTGTGTAATTAATCTATTCCACTAATCAATCTCTCTGTCATTTTAACCAATACCAAATTGCTTTGAGAATTGCTATTTTGAAGTATAGTTTAGAATCTGGCACTACTAGGCCTCTTTCATTCCCACTTCTTTTTAGTATTTCCATTGAGATTCTTGACCATTTTTTCATCTCTCTGAATTTTGTGATTATTTTTTCTGTTCTGTAAAGCAGTCCTTTGGTAGTTTCACAGGCATGGCATTGAATAAATAAATAAATTTAGGTAGTATTGTTATTTTAGTATAGTGAATAATCCTACTCATGAGCAATTAATTTTTTTCCAATTATCTGTATCTTTATTTCTGTAAACAGTGGTTTATGGTGGTGTTTATATAGATCTTATGTTTATCTTGTTAGATAAGCCCTCAAGTATTTTATATGTTCTGAATGCTTTTAAATGTAATTTCTCTTTCTGTATCTTCTTTCTAGGTTTTATTGGAATTCAACAGAAATGATTTATGTGGACTTATTTGTAATCTGCAATTTTGCTGAAAGTGTTAATTTCAGTGAGATTTTTAGAGTTCTCTAAAGTAAACCATCATATCATCTTTAAAAACAGATGATTTTATTTTCTCTTTGTGCATATTCGAAATTTTTTCTTATCTTATTGCTATAGTCAGCATTTCTAGCACTATGTCAAATAGAAGTGGTGTTTCACCCCAAATTTATTGGAAAAGAATTCTAGTTTATCTATTACATATAATAATAGCTCTTGCTTTTTGTCATTCAGTCATTTCAATCATGTTTAACACTTCATGACGCCATTTGGGGTTTTCTTGGCAAAGATACTGGAGTAGTTTGCCATTTCCTTCTTCAGCTTATTTTACAGATAAGGAAACTGAGGCAAACAAGGTTAAGTGACTTGCTTAGGGTCACACAGCTAGTAAGTGTCTGAAACCAGATTTGAATTCAGGTCTTCCTGACTCCAGGATTACACTCTATCCACTGCACCACCTACCTACCCTGGCTCTTATTCTGGATATATACTATTTAACATTTTAAGGAGAGGCCCATTAATTCCTATATTTTCTAGGTTTTTTTTAAACAAATTGGTGTTTTATTTAGTTAAAAGCTTTTTTCTGCATCTTTGGATGAAGAAGGAAACATACCTGAAACACAAAGACTCACTGAGTTAAAATAAAGGAATGTAGCAAAATCTATTATGTCTCAACTGAACACAGAAAAAAAGCAAAGGTATTAATTATAATTTCAGACAAGGCCATAGAAAAATAGACTTACTTAATAGAGATAAAGAGGGGAAACTATATTTTGCTGAAAGGCAACATAGAAAATCATTTGATTTTAATATTCAACATATATGCAACAAATGGCATAACTTCTAATTACGTAAAGGAAAAAAACAATGAATTTCAAAAAAAATAGTTAAACTATAATGTGAGGGAACTCAATTTACCCCAATAAGCCCTAGATAAACCTAACCAATACTAAGCCAGAAAGAAGATAAAGACCTGAAGAGAATTTTAGAAAAAAAATAGATATGATAGAACTGTGGCAATTATTTGACAGAAATAAAATGGAGTATACATATTTCTCTGCTGTATATAGCATTTGTTTGAATCAATGATAATACCAGAAAGCTGAAAAAAACCTCACAAACAAATGCAGAAAAGCAGCAGTATTATACACATCCTCTTCTGACTACAATGTAATTAAAATTATATCAAATTAAGAGCTTGCGAAAGAAATCCAAGCATTTTTAATCTCACCCACAATACATTTCTTTCCTTTCCTTTTTTTTCTAGGAATGCTTTTCTAGCCATTTCCATGAATTGGTGAAGACCACTGAACTATATATCATGGTAGGTAGCAGGGCTCTTCCAAGTAAGAAAGAAGGATTTTTTTGGGAGGGGGACACATCCCTGCTGCTTGTCTTCCCTGAGATTTGTTCTGAAATGGAGAGCTGGATAGCACTGCATGAGTATCTAATGTCTCTGCAAGAAAGATGGAGAAAGAGAATGCTTAGGGAAAAGCTTTGACACTTCTTGGCTTTTACCCAACAGGTGTCAAAGCAAAACCTAGTGGAAGAATAAATAAAATGAGTTTTCAATTTGGTGCAATAGTCATATAGAATTGAGGAGTGAATATTCTCACAGACCCCTACTAAATTATTCCAAAGGGGCACATGACAGGATAACTAAGAAAGCAAAAAGAAAGAAAAAAACACCACTCATTTCCCTCAAAGGCCTTATGGATGAAGCAGAACATTCTACAAACTATTCACACTCTGCAAATGCGAACGTTTGGATCTCATCAAAATCCCTGGCCTGTGAATTGGCTGCCTGTGTGGTGACAAATCTGAATGGGAATGTGTAATCGGCCTCAACTATGCACAGGGCTTTACTCCGTTTGAGCAGCCCATGGAAAATGAAAATCCAATTATACACAGACTTTGGAAAACCAAGAACTTTTCACTCCCAGTGGGTCAACTCCTTTAAAAAGTCAACTTTGTTATGCAATTGGGCATTGAAGTTTGGTTGGCGTGGAGAAGTGCAGACACAAAGGTCGGGCACTTGGGCCTCAGCTTTTGTGCAAGGTTTTGGTTTGACGGCATCAGGTTAGCTAAAAAAGAAAAAAAAATTAACCCTTCTTTGTCAGTCAATCATTTGATAATTACGTTTGTCCTTGTGGCTTTATGCATATGCCTAGAAATAGTACTTGATAAACTGCCACCCAGTTTCTCATGTCCATCCATACGCAGAGAGAATGTGACCTCAATATTTGAGACTCTACCCACGTAGAATTGTAATATGATCCTAGTAAATATGGCCAATTTTAGTGAAAGTTTTGCACTTTTATTCATATCAACTCATACAGATTTCAGACAACTTAGAGAATACAGGTGTCTTCCTATAGCTGTGAGATTTGGTATACTTCACAGGAAGAGAGGGAAATATTAGAAAATGAAAGAATGCTACTAGTTTCCAATAGGTCCTGGTTTTAATGAGCAGTGGATAGGTGCCACGGCTAGGAGGTGAGTAGGAGTGACATACTAATCAAGAAACATTTATTTGTAACATTATAATGAAGAAGAAGCACATATATAAATTAACGCCTTTTTGTTGAAAGCTTTGCAAAAATTATTTTGGGATCAATTATACAACCATCTTTTATCTTTTCCTTTTTTAAACAAACATTCAGTAAGCCACTACAATACCAACAAAAAAGTTTTAGGATGTTTCTTCTACAGGAATTTGTTAAAGAAATATTTCAATTCAGACTTAGTATCATTGTTCCTCAGTCATGTCCGACTCTTTGTGACCCTGTGGATCAACTGTCCATGGGGTTTTCTTGGCAAAGATACCAGAGTGGTTTGCCACTTCCTATGCCAGTTTTAGTCAGGGGATAAGTGACTTGCCCAAGGTTGCACAGCTAGTAAGTGTCTGAATTCAAATGTGAACTCTGGTCTTTCTCACTCCAGGACCAATGCGTCTTTCTGATTCCAGGACCAGTGGTCTATCTACTGCACCACCTATTAGAAGCCTGGACCTGTTTAGTGCTTGTGAGATGGGGAGATGTTTACCAGGGCTATTTGGGCTTATAAGTTTGGCAATGTCTAGGAGCTGTTTGTATACGATTGGGAAAAGGGTAATTGAGGACCCACTCATCCAAACTTTCTCCTTTATGAGTGTTTCTGTTGGGGAGGAGTGGTGGAACACCTTCTGAAACAATCATTTATAGTAGACAGGTCTCCAGTGAGAGTATATGACTGGATGACAACATCATCATCATCATTATCATCATCATCATCATAGCATTAATAGCTAACATTTATATGGTGTTTTAGGATTTATAAAGTGCTTTACAAATATTGTCTCATTTAATCCTTACAACAACCCAGAGAGGTAGGTGCTATTATTCTTTCCATTGTCGTAGATAAGGAAACTAAGACAAAGATCAAATGACTCCCCAGGGTCACAAAACTAGTAAGTATTTGAGGCTAGATTGGAACTCAGGTCTTCTCAATTCCAGATCCAGTTCTCTATCTACTGGGGTGTCTTTGACAGGGTAAAATATAAACTTTAGTTTCCTGGAGGGCAGGGACTGACTCCTTGTTGTCTCTGTATTCCCAGCACGTGGCTTAGTAGATGTTTAATTGGTGTTTATTAAGTTGTGGTGAATGGTAATAAGTACTCAGAGGAAGGCCTCTCAGTGAATAAGTTGGAGCCTTGAGAGAAGATTTACAGAAAGACATGGACAAAAATTCCCCAAGGTAAAGTGGCAGCAGGGTTGTATTCTGCCCTGATGGGATAAATATCCATGACAGTGATTTCACAGATCTATCAAAGTCTTGAGGTAATCCCTCAAAGGACAAAAAGAGGGGGTGCAGCATGCCAATACTTGGGTCATTTGGGCACCAGCAATTCTCTTGTTTCTATTCTTTTGTCCCATTGGCTTTAGCCTGCTTATCACTCTCCCATTCCCTCTCTTCTTCCCTCCTTTCTGTCACTCTCCTTCGCCTTATCCATTCCTCTTCTTTTTTCTATGTAACAGTCTTCTGGCAAAGCATGCACCAGCTACCTTGAAACTCTGTCTTCATTGTTCAAGATCCTGAGAATTACAGATCTTCCAGTTCTGGAAGAGAAACTAATAGAAGGTCAGAATGCAGTGTTTTGGGGTTTTTGTTTTTAATCTCTTAAGAGAAAAGAGGGGAAGAGAATAAGCACAGAGAAGGGAGATAGTGGGGCTTCCTCCGAACCCCATGAGGAGCAGCCCAGGTGGTGGAGTATAAGACTTTTTATCACAGGTTCTCACTCAAGTGGCTGGAGGGCTGAGGGAAAAGACTAGTACAGAAGAATCAATGGTCTTCATCCTCTTCTCTTGCTGGATGTGAAATGTCACCTATTTCTTTAATTCTGTTATAGACTATACCTGACTAATGCTATTTCTCCCGAACACTGTATTAGACCCTACTTTGCATTTCTTTATGTCCCTTTGTTTGTGGCATGAGGGCACAGAAAAGTGCTGGGAGGCACAAAGGAGAGAATGCAAAGTCCAACATCCCCAAATGATTTACTCTCAGACTTGGAAGGCCTAAGAAGTGGTCTAATTCTTAAAATGTGTGTCCTGGCCCCACATGGGGTTGCAACCCAATGTTTAAGAAGTGCTGAAGAGGTCACGAATAGAAAAAGTTTAAGAAGCCCTGGTCAGTGCATCCTGCACATGGGTAGAAATCCTCTCTCCAACAAGTTGGTCATGTGAACTTTTTACGAAGTCTTCAAGTGAGGAGAAACTCACTACTTCTTACCACTGCCCATTTCTCTTTGGGAATGCATAAATCAAGGTAAGTAGGTGGTTCAGTGGATAGTGTTAGCCCTGGAGTTGGGAAAACCTCAATTCAACTCCAGTCTCAGACACTTACTAACTGTGACCCTAGGAAAGTCACTTAGCTTCTGTCTGCCTCAGTTTCCTCATCTTTAAAGTGGAGATAATAATATCACCTACTTCCAAGAGTTATTTGGGGGATCAAATGTAATAATATTTGTAAAGCACTTTGCAAATATTAAACTCTGTGTAAAAGCTAGTCATGTATTTTTCATCATAGTAAGCTTAAGCCTATCTCTTCCTCATTTCCACCCATTTCTCCTAGCTCTTCCCACTGGGACCAAGCAGGACAAATTAATCCCTCTGGGACACAACACCCCTTGAAATATTCCTTTATTTGTCATAGCATGGCATTATTTGCAAGCCCTTCACTGAAGCATCCATTAGATTGTAAACTCCTTGAAGGCAGGTACTATTTTTTGCCTCTGTTTGTAGCACCAGAGCTAGCATGGTACCTGGCAGATAATAAGTGTTCATTGGTTTATTGACTGAAGCATCCTGATCACCCTCCTTTAGCTTTCACAAACTTTTCAACATCACAAAATTAGGACCTAGAAACAAACACAATGTTCCCAGTGTAGCCAGAACATGGCAGGATCTAGGCTTTCTTATCCAAAAGTCTTCTGCAGCTTGTCCTCTTTCTCCAATCCCAGCACGGACAGAAATAACCAGAGCCAAGAGACTCTGCTGGTTAGTGCCTTTTGAATAAATCCTGAGTCCCACCCCCCAGCCAATCAAAAAGGTTCCTCTTCACTATGTGGTCAGCCACCATAACTAGTTTTAAAATGTTTGCATATGTTCCAAATTGGCCAGTGGGGGCACTTCCTTGACATACTATTATGCCTTCTTTAAAGTAGGCTACCCTGTCTCTGCCATGTGGGGATTGTCCCTGATTCTGGTAGTAATTCTGGAAGTGAGGTTTAGTCTAATACTATTTATTACTATCAATACTAGATTTATTCTTACAATTACAGAATTAGAGATTTAGAACTAGAAAACAATCCTAGAGGCCATCTCATTCAATCTCCTCAGTACAGAAGAGGAAACTGCGGAAAAGTAGCTTGAAGTAACATGGAAATTAAATGGAGGAGCTTATATGCAAACTGAGCTCTTATTATTTCAAACTAGCCCTCTTTCCCTCGTACAACAGGAAAAGTATTCTAGGATATTTCATAATGACACAAAATGCTTGATTGTGAGACTCAACATTGAGTTTGACAGGGAGAGGGGGCTGGAATGACCTCCCCACCCCCGGGACTGGGTCAGTTCTAATAACAACTCTACCCAAATGGTTGGAGGAAGGAGGGTGAATTTTGCCCGCTTAATTGTACCTAAATTCCAGCTTCTAAATCAAATTACAAAGAGTGTTAAGAGCAATAGGTATTTAAATAGACCATATAAAAGCAAGCATCAACAGCTGCAAAATGTCACCAAGTACTAAAAGTTAAGGGTATTTATTTGAAAAAGGCCAACAAGGTCAAGTCCAGGAAGCCCTAAAGAGACACTTGGGGAATAACTGAGAGTAAATAAAGCAGGGATGCGTGTGTGTGTGTGTGTGTGTGTGTGTGTGTGTGTGTGTAGCAGTGAAATTTATTTATTTGCTAAAATCAGCTTCATGTAGAGGTAAGAATGCAGGACTTCTAGTTAGGAAGACCTTAGTTTGACCTTAGCTTCTAGCATTTAATATCTCTGTGACTACGGGCAAATCATTTATTCTTTCTTAGTCTCATTATTAAAATGATGATAATATTACTCTGATAATAATACTCATTGTACCTGGCTCACAAGGTTCTTATGAGGCTCAAATGAGGTAATATATGTTTTTAAGCACTTATATTACAAACTTCATATAAATGTCAGCCAACATTATTGCTATATCCTAAGACAAAACTAGATGGAACAGTAGATAGAGGGCTGGATTTGGAGTCAGAAAAACCTCAGCTCAGATCCAGCCTCTCAAAAACATACAACTTCTGTGACCCTGGGCAAGTCACTTAATCATCATATGCCTCGGTTTCTTCATCTGTACAATCCAAATCATCATAGCACCTACCTCCCAGGGTTGTTGTGAGGATAAAATGAGATAATATTTGTAAAGTGTTTTGCAAACCTTAAAGCACTATATAAATGCTGGCTATTGTTATCATAATTTTTAAATTCTTTTGATGGAAGGAAGGAAAAATTGATTTTTAAAAGCCCTTATTATGGAATAGAAATTTTTTGTCTTCTGATTCCCTCACTATGATACTCAGTATCTTAAGAGTTAATGAAATAATATTTATAAAATACTTTGCAAACCTCGAAGTGCTAAGTATTATTTCTACTACTACTACTACTACTACTACTACTACTACTACTACTACTACTACTACTACTACTATTACTACAAGGTAAAATAAAGGGACATGGAAAAAAGGCAGGAAAAGGGAAGCTGAGATTTCAACAGAGGATATTTTGAGGAAATAGGAGAAATAAGCAAGATAGGAAGCACACTATAATTTGTGTAGAACACAAGAAAGAATATCCTATCTTTGTTACCAACTGCAAGTGTGTCCTTAGGAAAATCATTTCCCTTCTCTGAACTTGAGTTTCTTCATCAATAAATGAAGGGATGAACCAGATAATCTCTTAAGGTCCCTTTTCTTGCTCTAAAATTTTGTAATACAATAACTTTCAATCCTCCTGAGGACTAGTCACCTATACAATGAAAATGGTAGTAGAATGCATCTTCATGTGCATTATACGTATTTCAGCAGCTGACTTCACTAGCTCCTTCCATCAGGTACCAGAAGTGCAGGTGTCTCTGTTGCTCTCTGGCTGCCCTTCAGGTTGGATGATCATTAGTGAACCTAATATATCAAAAGTCATTTAATCTGTCAAGTAGCAAGCATCTCTTCTTTTTCAACCCACAGAGCAGCTTGCCTCCTCCTGGATAAACTAATCCCCTGGAATCTCATCCCCATGCAGATTAACAGCTGTTAAGACTCAGCGCCTACTCAGCTCCCTCAGTTGCCTCTCTCCTCTGCTTGGAAGGCCGGAGAGAAGAGCAACAAATTCCCCCCCAAAGCCTTCCTTTATAGAGGGCTCTACATTTTCTCTCAGTGCCTCTGCTTGGTTTCAACTCCACAGAACACATACCCTTTCAATGGGCACATCTTCGTACCCCTTATTTTCAGCTTCCTTTGTGAACTGTCTTACATTTAAGCTCCTTGAGGACAGGGACTATCTTTCTTATCTGTATCCTGATCACTTAGCATAGTGCTTGGCACATAGTAGGCATTATAAATAATAAATAACAAGGTAATCGTGGGGTAGAGGGATTGTCAACTAGAAGTATGAAAGGCCTAAAGCAGGAAGTGGACTTGGAGTTGACCTTTGAAGAGAAGCAGGGATTCTAAAACACAGAGGAGAGAAGGGAGTGGATCCCAGGCCTGGAGGACAGCTTGTACAGAGACAGAGAGATGACAGATGCCCTCCACAACGTTTCACAGGAATGCCATTTTGGCTGCACCATGGAGTTCACAAAGGGGAGTCGTACGTGTTAAAGCTGGACTCAAGCAGACTTGAGATTCAAGTTCAGAATCACACTGTAGGGAGTTTATTCATTTAAGCTTATTAGTAAGGTAAATAAATACTACTCCTTTTTCTGGCACTGGCACCGTGGTAATTGGAGCATATGTAGCATTTGGCATTTTACAAAATGCTTTCTGCATAAAGCTCGTCGTGAATAATCATGCATCCATGGTTGTTCCAGTATGCATTCATGACAAAGATTTGAAATTAATAGGGCATATCTACTCTGTTCCCCCCATTAAGGACTGACAAACCTGATTTGTGAATTTCGGGGCCAGGCTCACTCTAAGGTCTTTTAAGTTGCCAATGGTTTTCAACTCAATTCAACAATTACTAATAAAATACTTACTATGTGCAAGTCACTATGCTGGGATTGGGGTGGGGTGGGGTGCAAAAATGAAAGAATATCTGCCCTCAAGGAGTTTGTACTTTTCTGTAATAGTTCAGCCAGATCTGTGATATCACTAATGTGGTGAATTTCTCACATGGAAACTGACCACCAAAGCAAATTGGCAAATCAGCTTAGAATCACTGAGAGTCTTGAAGAGTTACTTGAGGTATTGAGAGATTGTGGGAGGATCGATAACCTGAAGCCTTACATGTAATTTAAACTATTTTTTTCCCTAAAGGGTATTGAAACCATCCTGGAGACTTCAACGGCCCAAGGGACTGAGGTTGGAACCTTTGATTGCTTCCTGCCATCCTAAATATAAAAGCCAGCACATAAGAAGTCAGGAACTGTTCCTTTAGGTTTAGGACCAGCAAAATAGCATGGCCAACCCAAAAGCAGAGCAGCTTCACCCAACCGAATCAATGCAGTATTTTTCTTAATTTCCCTCCTATAACTAAGAAAATGTCCTTCTGTTAATTCTTAGATAATCTGCAAGTATCCCATTTCATTTCACTATTAAACCTGAAGTACCAGCTCAGCTTGACTCAGACTCAACCTATAAAAAAGGTTGAATGACTTGCTCAGCACAACTTCAGTTTGGGTCAGAGACAGGATTCAAACCTGGTTCTTCCCAATTATAATGTTGGTTCTTAATTCACTATGTCATGTTCAATCTGTCTCAATTTTATTTTTTTAATCCCTAAAATTACAGAATTTTACAGAACATGAAAGTCCCATAGCTTTGTAGTTTGATGGAAAAGTCAAATTCTACCTTTGATCCTTAGCCACTGTGTGGTCTTGGGAAAGTCATTTAAACTCTGTGGTCCACACACAATATGCAAGAACGTATCTTCTAAGTCATAAGTGGTAGATGAAGGCAGTTCTTATAGTTCCTACATTGTAGAGAGTTTCTCTAGAATAATGAAATCAAACATCCCTTACTTTTTTTTTGGTCCCAAGGGTTGTTTTGGACATAAAAATATATGATTTAATTTAAACTAAGATTCTCTGTTGCTTTAAATATCTATGGGAATGTGATGATCCATCTGTAATCATATGCCTTAGTGTATTTATGTGATATTTAAATTTTTTTAAAATATTGCCTGAAATAATTTATGGTTTTTCCTAGATTTTATTATTTGTTATTAATAACAATAATACTAATAGCTATCATTCAAAGAACTTTTAAAATATTATCTCATTTGACCCTCACAACAAACCTGGAAGGTGTTATTATTATCCATATTTTACAAAGGAGGAAACTTAAAAGAAACAATCTAGACCATCCATATTAAAAATAAGAATACTTTCCACGTAATCCTAATTTGTCCATGGTTGATTTTTCTCCTTCTTAGAGACTCAAAACTGCACTCCTCCTTCCCCATTTCCTCACTAGCTTGGGTTCACTTCTGTTTTTGTTAGTCTGAGATGTTCTTCCTTCTGTCATTACCTCTTCTGTCCTCCCACAGAACAGCCATTTCAGGCTTGCCTTTCATCTCTCCTTCACTGTTTAACTTGGGCTTTTGGCAATCCATAATCATGATGGCTGCTTTCAGCAGGACTGAGTTTTGGGGCACTAACATAGCAACACATTTTGGGGGATGTCTACAGGCTGCATTCTGCCCCACACACACTAAGGGGACCAAGATGAACTACTTGGCTAATCAAGGGCATCTCACACTCAAACCTTGCACTCTCATCATCTCTGCTCCAATAAATCTTTCAGCTTGTCATTATCCAAAAAGAGACTGGGATGATAAATCTTAAATTCATTTATCTTCCAAGCTAATCTACAATCTCTTCTCTGTAGCTATTTATTACTATTAAAATAGTTTCCTGCAATGATTGTAAACCACCACCACCCCATGCACATTTCAAACTAAACAAAGGGGGAAAAAAGATTGATTATAATTTTTTTTCTAATATGGAATATTAACATAGAATTTGGTATGCCATTTTTCATGCCCAAAGATAAAAATAGTTAGCAAAGTTCAATGCTAAATAATAATAGCTTCTAAAAAATGAGAAATCCAGGAGGGTGGAGAAGATGCTTCTAGATAAGACTGGAAAATATATGGGATGTAGGTATTAAAAAGGCCTTTTAGCTAGATGCTAGACCTACAGCAAAGAGAGCTCTATTACAGCTAGGTCCGATTAATGCAAATAATGAATCCCTTTAAGTGGTCACATGTATTTGAATTTGCATTATTTGAAGTTATAATTATGTAAAATATGATAATTGGTTCCAGCCCAATGGAAATATTCAGTACAAGTTATAATAATGCAACTGCTTCAAGGGATTCATTATATACACTAATCTGAACCAGGACCTTTACTGAATTAGAATAAGAGGGAATAGATCCTCTGGTTTGGAATTTTTAATAATAATAATAATAATAAACAATAGTAATAATAATACAGAAAATTTTGAAATTAAACTGATGTTGAAGGAATATGTAGAGCAATCAATAGGACCAGGTACTTCTCTCCTGTCTCATTAGGATCACACACCAATAGGGAGAATAACTGAGTATTGATTGATCCCTGCTTCTAACTCCCCTCTGCTGGTGCTAAGCTCCTACCCATCAGCTCTGTCCTTATTCGCTACACACCTTCCCCTTTCTCAATGATCTCACTGATTCTCAAGGCTTCAGGTTTCACTTAATGCAAATGACTCCCAAATCTTTATTTTCTGCATCAGCCTTTTACTGGTTCTGCATTTCCAACTGTTTGTAGGAAATCTCCATCTTGATTTTCTACAGGCATCATAAACTCAAAATATCTAAAGCAAAATCTACTATCTTCTCTCCTTGATGGTAGCTCTATTCATCTAGTCACTCAAGTCTAAAATGTCAGATTCATTCATCTTTTTCTCCTTATACACTCACACACACACACACACACACACACACATACACACACACACACTGCAATAAATGGAGCACTAGGCCTGAAGTCAGGAAGATCTGAGTTAAAACCAGACCTCAGATACTTACTAGCTATGTGACCCAGGGCAAGTCACTTAATCTCTGTCTTCCTTAGTTTCCTTTTCTATAAAATAGGAATAATATAGCACCTAACTCCTAAGGTTGTTGTGAGAATAAATGAGATGATAATTGTAAAGTGCTTACAACAGTGCCTGGCATATATTATTATTATCATTATTATTAAAAAGTTTAATTGAATGGTAATAAGTACTTAAAGGAAGGCCTCTTAGTGAATTAGTTGGAGGCTTTAGAGAAGATTTACAGAAAGACATGACGGACAAATATCCAATGAGGTGATATGCTGGCAGGATTATATTCTGTTAGTTGCTTACTACTACTACTACTACTATTAGTTCTACATCCACAATATCTCCTTCCTTAGCCTCTCCTTTCTAACTCAATCATTAACAAAACAGTATGAGCCCTGCTTACAACTATCCTAAGAAGGCTTCATCTGCCTATTTTGCTGAGTATCACTTCTGATCCCTATAATTTATAAAATTGATGGTAGTCACTTAGAATATATAAATCCCACTTTCCATCTATATTTTCCAAAGTTGAACATGTATATACAGAATTTCAAAAATTTCAAAACCTTATGAAAAATTTGGCAGTCTGGTGAAAAGGGTTTACAACTACATCTCACCTCAATGAATTCTATCAGGATGACATCCTCCAACCCTTATAAATAAAAAAAAGTTGACATACTTTTCTTAATTGTAGAGGAAGATGACCTTTTTATTCGAAAAAAGAGAATTACCAGGACAGGAAAGATGTACTTCAATATATGAAAACTTTAAATTCTATACAATAAAACCAACATAACTAAAATGACATATTGAAAAATATTTAGAGTAAATAGGATAGATAGATTTGATATCTATAATATATAAGAAACTTTAAAAAAAAAGTCACAGTGATAACTCCCAAACCATAATGGATAAATAGTAAAGGGATATAAATAGACAATTTTCAAAGGATAAAACACAAATTGCTTTTTGTTATTAGTTTTTAAAATTTAATATTTGACATATTTTAACATAACTTATTTCAAAATATATCCCTCGAAGAACCATAACTTGGGAAAAATTAAAAAGAGGACAAAAAGCAAGCAATAGAGCAAAACTAAATAACACATATTCTAAGAATGGCAATATATCCAACATTCCATATCTAGCATTCATCTGTAAGAGAAAGGATAGTACATGGTATTTTTCTTGTCTCTTCTTTGAGTACAAACTTTATCATTAGAAATTTATAGCAAAAACAGAATTGGCCAAATGGAAAAGGAGGTACAAAAGCTCACTGAAGAAAATAATTCTTTAAAAATTAGAATTGGGCAAGTGGAAGCTAATGACTCCCTGAGACATCAAGAAACAATAAAACAAAGTCAAAAGAATGAAAAATAGCAGAATAGGTGAAATATCTCATTGGAAAAATAACTGACCTGGAAAATAGATCAAGAAGATGTAATTTAAGAATTATTAGACTACCTGAAAGCCATGATCAAAAAAAGAGCCTAGACATCATATTTCAAGAAATTATCAAGGAAAACTGCCTTGATATTCTAGAATCAGAGGGTAAAATAGAAATTTAAAGAATCCACCAATCACCATCTGAAAGAGATTCCAAATCAAAAACTTCCAAGAACCTAATAGCCAAATTCCAAACCTGCCAGGTCAAGGACAAAATACTGTAAGCAAACAAAAAGAAACAATTCAAATATTGTGTGGCCACAGTCAGGATAACACAAGATTTGAGAGCTTTCCCATTAAAGACTCAGAGGGCTTGGAATGTGATATTCAGGAGAGCAGAGGACCTGGTATTTCAATGAAGAATCACCCACCCGGCAAAACTGAGTATAATTATTTTGGGGGTGGGGACAGGAATAGATATTCAAAGAAAGAGAGGACTTTCAAGCTTTCCTAAGGAAAAGACATTTGACTTTCAAATTCAAGAGAAACATAGAAAGGTAAACAAGAAAGAGAAATCTTAAGGGATTCAATAAGGTTAAACTGTTTACATCCCCACATGGGAAGATGATACTGGTAACTCTTAAGAATTTCATCATTATTAGGACAGTTAGAAGGAGTATACATAGACAGGGCATAGGTATGAATTGACTATGATGGGATGATTTTTTAAAAAATCAAATGAAGAGGGTAGAAAAAGGGATATACTGGGAGAAGGGGAAAGGAAAAGGTACACTGGGGTAAATTATCTCACATAAAAGCTTTTATAGAGGAGAAGAAGACGAAAGGTATTAGCCTTGAACTTTCATCAGAATTGACTTAAAGAGAGAATAACATACAGACTCAGGTGGGTATAGGAATCTGTCTTGCTCTACAGGGTAGTATGAGCAAAAGGTCATAAGAGAAAGAGGGTGGTTAAAAAGGGGCAAATTGGGAGACTTTTGAGGAGGGAAAGGGGAAAAGAGAGAGAGAAGGATAAATGGGAAGATTAGTTGTTGTCCATTCTCAAAGAGGACCAAAATGACATCACTATACTATAATCAAGTTGTAATGTGTCCAACTGTGGCCGATCAGACCAATATGAGCTCAGAATGTTCTACCACAGGTTGGGCAAAAAAAGTCCATATAAACAGTTGGGGTAGATACCTTAAATTTGTGCATCCTGTCTTTCCTTTGAGCTGTTTCAATTATGCTTTGCTCATAGACACAGAACACAGCCCCTTCTCTAATGTGGGCATGCTAAGTTGAGCGGTCAGTGCCAGTATCTCCCATGTCACACAATCAATTCCAAAGTTCTTAAGAGTTACTTTGACAGTGTCTTTGTATCACTTGTTCTGACCACCATGTAAACATTTGCCCTGAGTGGGTTCTTTGGCAAGCATACATATTGCATTCGAACAACATGGCCAGCCCATCAGAGTTGTGCTCTCTGAAGCAGTTTGAATGGTTGGCAGTTTAGTTTGAGTAAGGACCTCAGTGTCTGGTACCTTATCCTGCCAGGTAATCTTCAGAATCTTCCTAAGATGATTCAAATGGAAGCAATTCAGTTTCCTGATATGGAGCTGGTATACTGTCTAGGTCTCACAGGCATACAAGGAGGTCAGCACAACAGTTCTGTAGACTTTCAGTTTGGTAGTCAGTCTAACACCTCTTCTCTCCCATACTTTCCTTCAGAGCCTCCCAAACAGTGAACTAACTCTGGCAATGTGTGCGTCAACCTCATTATTAATGTGTATACCCCTGGAAAGGTAAGTGAACTTATCCAAGCATGTGAAGACTTCCCCTGATGGAATGGGCAAATGAGAAAAATTTTTTCCAAAGGCCATTAAGGCAGGTGAAGTAGGTGCTATGGAGTGCTTAGAGCTTAGTTAGACATCGAAAACACCAAGGTCATCCACTGCATCTTGAGCCATCACCAATCCTCTTGATTCTGTCCAGCCACTGGACTGTGATGACTCTGGAGGAGAGAGTGAGGCCAATGACTTCATGCAACTCTGCCTCACTTAAATCTAATTTGCACACAAATCAAAGGACATCACTCATACCATTTTACCATTATACCTATCTCAAAGTCCTGTGGCAACAGGCAAGTGATGAAGCAGCAGATGCAGATACACTGGGAGTTGTAGTGACAATCCTGCATGCAGGTGGCCCAGGCCTTAGGGTTATTCTCACTAGAAGCAGAAGTGGGAGTCAGCAGTCCCCCAGGTGTCTGAGTAGCCTTTTAAGGATTGCAATGCTCACCTCCTGGTGTGAGGAAAAGGCTAGAAAAGGTGCCCTAAAAATTGTCTGCTTATCCAACCATGTCCTGATTACCATGGTAGGCAGAGAATTCCACTCTGTGGTCAAAACATAAAAAAATGTACAGAAATGTCGGCAAAGATGATTCCACTTACCTTTGGCACATGGAATGTGTGCACGCTCATAGACGACACAAAATCCAGTAGAACTGAAAGACAAATAGCTCTTGTCGCAAGAGAACTCGGAAGGTATTGCATCCAAATAGTAACCCTGAGTGAAACAAGGCTGGCACATGAAGGCCAGCTCACTGAAGTTGGAGCTGAATACACATTTTTCTAAAATGGCTACAGAGAAGGGGAATGTCATGAAGCCGGCATAGGTTTTGCCATCAAAACTAATCTAGTCAACAAGGTTGTATGCCTACCAAAAGGAGTGAATGACAGGCTCATGACAATGCTATTGCCACTTGCAGGAAAATGTCACACCACCATCACCATTGCCTGTGCTCCAATGTGATGAACCCTGATGAGGTCAAAGAAAAATTTTATGAAGACCTGGAGACCCTTATCATCAAAGCACCAAAAGAGGACAAGCTTATAATTCTGGATGACTTTAATGCTAGAGTAGTCTCAGACTACCAGACTTGGCAGGAAGTCCTAGGGAGGAATGGAGTTGGAAACAGCAATAGCAATGGTAACTTACTCCTGAAGACTTGTGCATTTCATGACCTTTGTGTCGCCAACACTATCTTCCATTTACCTAAACACAATAAAACTTCGTGGATGTACCCTTGCAGCAAACACTGGCATTTAATAGACTCTGTGATTGTGAGAAGAGACAAACAGGATGTGAGAGTGACAAAGGCAATGTGTGGTGCAGAGTGCTGGACTGATCATAGACTTATTCTCTCTAAGCTAAACATTTGCACTCAACAAAAGTGGCATCCCTAAGGCAAAATGACTACCAGAAGAGCTAATGTCAACAAATTAGAGCTCTTGTATGAACAGAAACCATTTGAGCCAACACATAGTTGGCAACAGTGGAGCAGAAAAGGAGTGGACAGCTTCCAGAGATTTGGTATATGTAATGGGTTGGTGCCAACCTTGGGGCTGTTAGGACCCTAGCACTTGGCCTGTTTCCTGGGTAAAACCAGACAGGCTTAGTAGGAGTTGGAACGGCAGGTGCCTGGAGGGAGGGCCTCCACCCTTAGCAGCCCCTGTGGTCATCCTGCACATGCAGGCAGAGTCTGTCCACCAAGGACTCTCAAGCCCAAGAGGAGGGATCCAGTTGGCCATTACCTAATGCTCTTGAACCAGTGCCTAACACAATGCCTCACATAGTGCTTTGTTACTTTACTTACTGGAACATCTTTGATATTTTACGGGGACATCCTGCCTCGTGCCTCACGTAGCTCATACAGCTCTGATACCATCTTGCAACATGCCCGAACATTCCCATGCCTCCATAGATACTGTAGGGCAACATCCTCACTTGTTCCCATGCCCCTACAGAGACTATCTTGCAACAGTGCTAATCTTTCCCATACACTTGCAGACACCATAGTATACCATACATTGCTACAATCCAGATCCTTCCCATACCTATATTGAAACCCATACCGGAACAAAGTGCAACTATATACCCATACTGCAACATTTCTATCCTGTCCCTCTACAACATTTCTGTTCCTTCCCATGCTGTCATCCTTTTACCCATTGGCCACTTGCTTCTGCTCATGTAGTACAAACCCTATAAAAATGGAGGATTTCTCCCAATAAATCGGAGTTGCTTCCATCTTGACTCCCGCCTCATCCATTGTGTCCTGAGATTGAGGTCCTTGCTGGTCAAGGACCCCCAATACGTATATAGCACTTCATTTGGTCATCTGAGTCAGAACACTCATAAATACCAAGACTGGTTTGATGAAAATGATGGGGAAATTCAGAAGATGCTAAATGAAAAACCAGAACTCTACAAGGTTTACCAGGAGGACAATTCATCCATGTCTAAGAAGACAGTATTTAATTCCATCAAAAGTAAAGTACAAGCAAAGCTTAGAGAGATGCAGGATTCTTGGCTCAGTAAGAAGGCAGAAGAAATTCAGTTTTATGCTGATAGTAACAATCCAAAGCACTTTTAGGATGCCCTGAAGGCTATTTATGGGCCAAAGAGCTATGGTGCATCTCAACTACTCAGTGCTGAACACATCGATTAGTGATAAGGACACAATCCTAGAGAGATAGACTGAACACTTCCATAATGTTCTTAACAGAGCATCATCAATGCTGAGGTTGTTGACCATCTGCCTCAGGTTGACGTCAATCCCTTCCTAGCTGAAGTTCCAACTAAAAAAGAGATTTTTGAATGCCATTAGACTCCTTTCACGTGGCAAAGCACCTGGTGCTGATTCTATTCCAGCTGAGATTTACGAGGTAAGGGGTCCATCGATCATACAAAAGCTGACTAAAATTTTCTAGGTTATATGGCAAGAGGAGGTTATCCCCCAGGAGTTCAAGGATGCCTCCAGCCTCCATCATCCATCTCTATAAAAGTAAAGGAAATAGACTGTCTTGTGACAATCGGTGTGGGGTGGGGTGGGGTGCCTCCCTCTTAGTCATTGCTGGCAAGATTCTTTCCAGCATCCTTAATAAGCTGATCCTTCACCTGGAAGATGATCATCTACCTGAGAGCCAGTGCGGCTTCAGAAAGCACCAAAGAACAGTTGATATGGTGTTTGCTGCCCAACAATTCCAGGAGAAATGCCAGGAGCACAACAGAGGTCTGTACACAACATTTGTAGACCTAACCAAGGCCTTTGATACTATTAGTCATGAGGGCTTATAGAAAATTATGTCAAATTTTGGTTGTCCAGAGAAGTTCATCAACATTGTATATCAATTTCATGACAGCATGTTTGCCCAGGTTCTAGATAATGGACAATGCTCTCATGCTTTCCTAGATGGAATGAAACAAGGCTGTGTGCTTGCTTCCATGCTTTTTAGCATTATGTTTTCAGCCATGTTATCAAATCCTTTCAATGAGGATGAACACAGCATTAAGGTCAGCTACCACACTGATGGTAAATTCTTCAACTTAAAAAGGTGTGTTGGTAAGCAAAATTGGCTTAGCACTTAGTTCAACAAATGCCCTTGAAGAGTCTGGCTTTTGTTTGGTTGAGTAATTCAGTGTATTTCATTGAGTCTTACTAAGTGCTAAGCCTCAGGACAAACCCCTATTAGGTGTAAAACCTATGTGGGTGTAGATTGGCAACTAAGGTAGGGCCCAAGCTAGGGCTAACTCCAGGGAGGGCCTAGTTTACATGTCTGGGACAGCAAAGGCTCTTAGACCACGTGGGTTTAAGTCGACTCTTTGTGATGATTTTAGGTCATGTGGGTGAGTGGAATGTGTGACTCACCCCTGACACTGAAAAAGATGTAAAACCAGGGCTTGGCCTCCTCTTCCTTGGAGCTCTTTGCTGCAGCAGTGGTGGCATGCCTCTGGGCCAGCCCTTGTTCTGAGCTCCTGGGCTGAACCTAGATGTTGGTGACTATGAATCTGTATTGGGTCTGTCTGTTGATGTTTGTAATTTGTTTGTAATTTGCTCCAAAGTTCAGGGTGCTGGCTTTTTCCCCTGAACCAAGTGAATGATATTTGTATGCTGAATTAAAGTAAGCTTGTCAACCCATTCACCTTGCTTTCCTTAGTTAAGCAGATCAAAAGAACCTGTGCTTTCTGGGTGCTGGAAGCTTTCTGGGTGCTGGTT
>CM053622.1:121612634-121654306 GCA_028646595.1 Phalanger gymnotis
TTTATAGCGGCTCTTTTTGTGGTAGCTAAGAATTGGAAATCAAAGGGATGCTCATCAATTGGGGAATGGCTGAACAAGCTGTGGTATATGAAGGTAATGGAATACTATTGTGCTATAAGAAATGGGGATGATATGAACTTCATAACAATCTGGAAGAACCTACATGACATAATTCTGAGTGAGGGGAGCAGAACCAGGAGAACATTATACACAACCACAGATGTATGGATTCTGTGATGACTAACCCTGACAGACTTTGCTCTTCTCAGCAACACAATATGCAGAGACAGCTCCAAAGGCCTCACGATGGAGAGTGCTATCTACATCCAGAGAAAGAACTATGAATTGTGAATGCAGATTGAGGCGCACTTCATGCTTGTCTTTTTCTCCCCCCCCCCTTTTTTTTTCTTTCTCTCTTTTGTATTTGTTGTTAGGTTGTGTTTTTGGTTTTGTTTTTTTTTTTTGGTTCCGTTTCTTCTTTCTCATGATTCATTCCATTGGTCATAATTCTTCTCCACAACTTGACTAGTGTGTAAATTAATTCAATGCCAGGTTATACATGGAAGTTATATGGGATTCCATGCCGTCTTGGGGAGGGAGGGGGGAAAGGAGGGAAGAAAATCTGGAACTCAAAATTAGGTAGAATCGTGTGTTGCAAACTAAAAATTAAAATTAAAAAAAAAGAAGCAATGGTGATGAGGTTCTCAAGTATAGACTTGCACTGCTTTTGGGCTCAGCTGTGCCACTCTCAAAGGACAGAGAAGGAAGATAGATGAGCCACCCCTTCCGAAGCAGCCTTTATTCTCCAGTGAAAACAGTCTGTGCTGAGGTTGACATACTCTCATCCAGGAGGCTGGAGAAATGAGACTAACAATTCTATACAAAAGTTTTCAGTCTGGTTTTCATTTTTAACCAGCAACTTCAACTTAAAAAGAAAAGAATACTTCTCACTCTCTGCAGTTGGCTGACCCCTCATTTCCAAATTTCCATTCCATGTCTATAAGTTAGTAAATCATCATCATCTGTCCTACTGCCTGTCTGGGGAGGATGGAAGAATTCTGTTTTCCACTCCAAGAAAATAAATGACTTTCTCTTCACTGGACACAGAATAATGAGCTGCTCTGTCCTGGTCCATAATCATATCTTCTTTAAGGCAAATTAGGAACTAGAAGAAAGTTTGTTGTTGTCGTGTTTCTCACAACATTCTCAAGGACCTCAGTTTAGTCTGATTGGTGGCAATAAAGTCGGATAAGTTACCCAAATAAATATTTCACCTTCCTTGGGTTTCACTAGGAAGTGAAAATGTATTTTAGTCTAGGTTGCACATTGACAGATGTGTACCACAGTAGAATGGGCGCAGCATCTTGCTGGGCTCTAAGCCCAGGCCTCACAAAGTAAAGTGGAAACCTGCATGACCTTGGATGACCACATTAAGCACAGACCTCCTCTGCCCAATAGAGTCCTGATGAACCTAGTCACCACCTATAACAGAGCCTACTCAGCAGATACTCTTTCGATATGGGTCATCGCTATGAAATTCTATCTTATAAGGTTTGGCCCAATGTTCCAAACTAGCAAGGTCAATGGGAAGTCTGACTATCATTCCTCCCAGCCTTATATCTACTAAACATTTGATAAGGATACAGTCTATGCTTTTATCCAAATAGTTAATGAAAATATTAAGTTGGGCCAAGCAGAGGTCTCTGGGGAACCATTTTGCTGAAGGCTTCCAACCAAGTTAACAGAGAACCAAACCTTTCGATATCCTTATTTTACAAATGAAGAAATTTGATTACATAGAAAGATTAAATTACTTATGTAAGGTGATAAACCTAGTATCCACTCAGAGCCAGGATTTAAACACAGCTCTCTAGCTTCCCAGTTCACTGATCTTTCATCCTGCCTCTATTAAGACCAGTTTCTGGTTACATTCTTGTTGTTGCCATTAATTTTTTGTTTTATTTTTATAATGTTTCAGTTATCAAGAGATTTTAGGTGAGCATACCTTTTATTTTCATAGAATCATAAATTTAAAGGAAAAAAGTTTAGAAGCCATTGAGTTCAACACCTTCATTTTATAGTTGAGGAACCTGAGATAGTAAGGCACATAAATACTTTGCTGGAGTCCCACAGAAAGGTGTCTGAGACTGTATTCTTGACTCCAAGTCCAGGGATCTATCTATGAAGGCTCCAATCATTTTCTGAATAATTGTATTAGATAGCTCCTTTACTTTACTCTAGTAACCAAAATCACAATGTTTTATACCTTCAACCTAACAATATAGTTCTTCCAATGAAAATCAGGGCCCTTGGCAACTAGAAAGCTCCCTGTTGCAATTATTACTATGGCCTCAAGATGGCATTAGGGGACTTGAACTACATATAATTCTCCTTTGTCCCCAGAGACCACAATTCCCTCTCTTCTGTTTGTTGACAAATTTCTCCCAGCTAATCCATCAAGCAATGCCTTAGCACCTACACTGCATCCAACTCTGTATGAGGTATTATTTGGCAAGACTTTCCTTTTCAATGCCTTAATGACCATCTTACATAAGCCCCAGCTTTTCTTTTTCCCAATTATCAGTGATTTCTCTGATATTTGCAATAGATTGCCCACAGTGGGTATAACGCTATGTAAAATAACCATCCCCAAATCCCCATCCTCTCAGCCACAAGGTGTCTTAAGAGTTTTTTGGTGTTTCAGCATGATTTACAAATTCAATTTCCTTCAACAACCATTTGTTAAGCACTAGAAGAGGGTTTCTGAGAATATAAAGACAATGAGAAAATAGCCCAGCCCTCAATAACCTTACATTCTACTCAAGGTACACATTATGTGCCCAGACAAGTATAGTAAAAGAAAAATTGAAGAAGAAGAGAGTACCAACAACTATGGAAGATCTGGGAAGGATGCATGGAGAATGTGATGTTCTCCAAAGCTACACTTTGAAGAAAGATCAAATGTTCGCATTAATAGATATAATAGGGCAGCAGATACAGCAATCAACTCATACTTTAGGCAAACCAGCTGGGTGATGCTGGACAAATAACTTACTCTCCCTGAGTCTATTTTCTCATCTGTAAAACAGGATAATAACAACCAGGAATGTCCAGGAATGTGCTAGAGCCAACTCCAATCAGCTCAAGAGCCAATTATTTTATTTTGAACATGATCATTTATACCTCAGAGGGCAACAAATGCTACAAATCAATGTTTGATTTATTGTTTTGGTGAATGTCTAGATTTAAGAAAGTGATAGATAAAATATTGATAATGCAGATTAAACTTAAAAGTGTATCATGAGTATATTTTTTGAGAATCAGCTGTTAAATATTCACCAGGACACAAACATATCTACTTCATGGTGTTATTATGGGCATCAAAAGAGATAATGTATATAAAATTTCTGAAAACATTAAAGGGATATATAAAGTGAACTATTATTATGCCATGCATCAATTACTATTGATTCCTTTTAAAAAAAGATAACACAATCGCATGCTTAACAATAAACCAATACTGAAAAGAATTTAATATCTCCTTAATGATTCAGAAAAGAAACTTCATACAGTGCCTTTGGTTTAGTATTATAAGGATCAGTCATCATTTATTCCTTAGATGTTCTGAGATACCATAGACAATGACAATTGAAAGAAATATGGATAATGTGGCATGTCCTGATTATGAAAAGCTAAATTTGCAAGGTAAATAAAGTAGGCAATAATTATTCATGCTATGGAAGAATCATAGAATGTTAATACAAGATGTTATGTTATAGATAATTTATTTCAACCAATTTTATTGCATGGTTCTTTATGAAACGATTATACATTGATTTCTTAAATAGTAAGGTATTTGGGAGAGTTTAAAATGTGATGATTGGAACAAATTTGGGGAGCCTATATATTGCTATTTGCTGGTACAGTGAAAAGAGGATTGCTTTGGAACCTGAAGACTTGAAATTGGATATCAGCTCTGCCACTTACTACTATGTCACCTCTCACAAGTCACAGAATACCTGGTAGCTTCTACTATTTAAAAAAGAGGGAGAGGAGGGAAATCTTGGGACACAATATTGCAAAAGGCAATTTCAACCAAAAATACAAGAATAACTTGCCCTGAAAAAAAACTGAATATAATCCTACAGAAGGGATGAGTGAACAGGGAATAACCTTAAAGGAACAGAGGACTTTCAAGCAATTTCTGAAACAAAGACCAGAATTGAGTAGAAACTTTGAAATAGAATCAAAAGAAACCTAGAAAGGTAAATTTATTTGAGCACTTAGAAAGGGATTAGGATTTAGTGATAACATTCTATTGTGGGATAAAGAAACAAGTTGTACTTTCAGGACCTTAATGTCTTCAAAGGTTAAGACCAACATCTCACACCCTATACCAAGATAAGGTCAAAATGGGTACACAATTTAGACATAAGGGATGACATCATAAACAAATTAGGAGGGCAAGGAATAATTTACCTTTCAAATCTATGGAAAAGGGAAGAATTTATGATGAAATAAAAGATAGAGAATGTTATAAAATGCAAAATGGATAATTTTGATTGCATTAAATTAAAATGTTTTTGCATAAACAAAACCAATGCAACCAAGATTAGGAGGAAAGCAGAAAGCTGGAAATACTTTTTACTGCCAGTGTTTCTAATCAAGGCCTCATTTCTAAAATATGTAGAGAACCAAGTCAATTTTATAAGAATACATGTCATTCCCCAATTGATAAATGATCAAAGGATATGAACAGGCAGTTTTCAGAGGAAGAAGTTAAAGCTATCCATGATCATGTGAAAAAATGCTCTAAATCACTATTGATTAGAGAAATGCAAATTAGAATAACTCTGAAGTACCACCTCACACCTACTGGATTAACTAATACGCAGAAAAGGAAAACGATAACTGTTGGAGAAGATGTTGGAAAATCGGAAGACTAATGCGTTGTTGTTTGAATTGTAAACTGATCCACCATTCTGGAGAACAATTTAGAACTATGCCTAAATGGCTTTAAAACTGAGTATACCCTTTGAACCAGAAATACCACTACTAGTTCTGTATCCCAAAGAGATCATAAAAAAGGGAAAAGGACCCAGATGTTCAAAAATATTTATAGCAGCTCTTTTTGTGGCAAAGAATTTGAAATTGAGAAGATGTCCATCAATTGGGGAATGGTTGAACAAGCTGTGGTATGTGAATGTAATGGAATACTATTGTTTCATAAGAAATGATGAGCAGGCAGATTTCAGAAAAACCTGGAAAGACTTGAATGAACTAATGCTGAGTGAAGTGAGCAGAACCAGGAGAACATTGCTCACAGCAATAGCAACATTGTATGATGATTAATTGTGAATGACTCAGCTCTTCTCAGCAACACAATGATCCAAGACAATTCCAAAAAACTACAGATGGAAAATGCTACCATATCCAGAGAAAGAACTATGGAATCTGAATGCAGATAGAAGCATATTATTTTCACTTCTTATGGTTTTTGTTTTTTCTTTCTCATGGTTTTTCCCTTTTATTCCACTTCGTCTTTCACAACATGACTAATGTGGAAATATGTTTAACATGATTATACATGTATAACCTATATCAGATTTCTTGTTTTCTTGTGGAGGAGGGAGAAGAGAAAGGAGAAAATTCTGGAACTCAAAATTTTACCTGAAAAATGAATGCTGAAATTATCTTTACATGTAGTTGGAAAAAATAAAATTACTATTAAGGAAAAAAGGGTATTGAGAGAGCTAAGTGTGTGTTTGTATGCATGTTCTAGGGATGGGTAAAGCGTGAAAGGGAGAAAATAAAAAGAAATACACTAGTGTAGAAAAAAGTAAGGGGTCAAATTTAGTATTTTTCATAATTAGGATACATGAAAATAATATAAAAACATCACAGAAATAGTAGTGGGCAGAGGCATCAGATGAACCTTATTCTTATCTGAATTGACCAAAAGAAAGTTAAGCACACACTTATGTCCACAGAAAGAGTTTTGTGTGGAAATACGTCAAATGCAACATGGAAACAGGCAGGAACAGGAAGAGGGGAGCAGTAAAGAGAGAAAATAATACTGAGGGAGGAATGGTTAGTTACAAGCAAAACAAACTTCTTGATCCCAAAGAACTGATTAAAAAGGGAGAAAAGAAAATCAAATAATAGGAAAAGAAGAAAGTTCTCATCAATTGGGAAATGGTGGAACACATTGTAATATAGCAATGTAATGGGATATTATTTCACAGTCAGAAAAGAAAGAGATGATTTCAGAGAACTCTGGGAAGTAGGAAGTGGTGTAAAGTGAAGTTAGCAGAACCCAGTCAATGAACTACATCATACAACAACACTATAAAGAAAAACAATTTCATGAGATTTGAGAACTTGAGCACAGCAATAATGAATCAGGTCTCCAGAGGACCTATAAGGAAGCATATTAGTATATCAAATCGACTTTGATGGACTCAAGGTAAAGAAGCAGAAGCACATCTTTGGACATGGCTTTTGCGTTGGTTTGTTTTTCTTGAATATATTTACTATTTAAGTTTATTTTGTGGCTTTGTGGGGAGGGGGGCTGGTGTGTTGAGGATAGTGATGATGAGGCCAGAAAAAAAGGATAAAAAAGATTATTATTCTTGTTCATTCATTCATTCATTCATATCCTACTCTTTGTGACCCCATGGATCATAGCACTCCAGACCCTTCTGTCCTCCATTATCTCCTGAAGTCTGTCCAAGCTCACGTTCTTTGCTTCCATGACATTATTCATCCATTTCATCCTCCACCATCTCTTTCTCCTTTTACCTTCAATCTTTCCTAATATCAGCATCCTTTCCAGTGACTTCTGTCTTCTCATTGTTCGGCCAAAGCAATTAAGCTTCAACTTCCATATTTGTAGTTCCAATGAGCAGACTGAATTAATTCTTTAAGTATTAAGTCATCTTCTTGCTGTCCAAGGGATTTTCTAGCACCACCCATCAAACCCTTTTTAAAATGTCACCGAGAATACATAAGGAAGGTCAAAAGGAAGCACTGGCAACAGGACAGTTTTAAAAATAATGTCCAATTTATCATACATCGTACATTTTTTAAAAATGAGTAGTATAGCATAGAGATTATGATTTCCTATACAATCCTTTGTTCATATTCTATTTTGTATTTGGGAATGCTCATGTTTGATTTTTATTGTTAAGAATTTAAAAAAAATTAAAGAGCAGTTCATACTATACAAACCTCAATTCCTTTTTTAACAGGATTGTTAAGTAGGTAGATGCAACAATCTGTGGGTATAATTAACCTAGGTTTTAGAAAAGCTTTTGATAAAATATCCCAAACTACCCTTGTGGAGAAGATGAAGAGATTAAATGATAACACAGTAAGCTAGATTCTCAAGATTTAGAATTGATCATCTGGCCTCACTCGAACCCTATATGTTAGTTATCATCATCGTCATCATCAAGCTAAAACATTGAGCTATGCCTGAGAAGATGAAATTTAATAGGGATAAATGTAAGGTCTTATACTTATGTACCCCACCAAAAAATGACCTTCATATGTATAAAATGGGAAAGGTGTGGATAGACAACAGTTCTGGAAAAAAAAAAAAGATCTGGTGGTTTCAGTGGACTAAAAGCTCAATATATGTCAACACAGTGGTGTGGCAGCCAATAGAGCTAATGTGCTCTTGGGCTGTATTAAATGGGGAATAGCTTCTAAAAATAGGGTTCTGCTGGTGTGTTCAACCTCCATCAGACTGGATCTTTATGCCATTATATTCAGTCCTATGTGCCTGTAATATCAGTTAAGTTGGGTGTCTTTGAGTCTTACTAGGTGCTAAACCCCAGGCCCAAACCCCTATCTACTAGGTGCTTAAGCCTATGTGGGCGTGAAGCCCTCAGGGTCCTAAGGGGAGTTGCTAAGACCAGAGCCAATAGTAGGAGCCTGAGTTCTGGTCACTCAGATGACATTTGATGACTGCTAGAGAATGCACAAAAAGAGAGAACAGAGCTATTTGCTGGGGGCTCACACTCTTGGAGGTGTGTAGATGTGGAGACTCTGGGCAGCTGTAGTTAAGAGCTCTCCAGCTTGTAAACCTGGATGTTGGGACTTTGTTAAACCCTGGTAACTATGCATTGAGATTTGAATCAGACAAGGTCTGTCTGTTGGTGTTTGTAACTTGTTTGTATTTGCTCTGAAGTTCAGGGTGCTGGCTTTTTCCCCTGAACTAGGTGAATGATAATTGTATGCTGGATTAAAGTAAGATTGCTAACCTCTTAACGCTGCTTTCCTTAGTAAAGCAGATCAAAAGAACCTGTGCTGGCTGCTTTCTGTGTGCTGGTTGCTGGTGGGTCTCACACCCCTCCAGCAGCTGCTAACAGATTGTTGCAACATACCATTGTTTTAAAAGTACATTGATAATCTGATAACTTCCAGAGGATGGATGTCAGGATGATAAAGGGCCTTGAGTCCATGACATATGAGGACTGGTTGAAGGAATCTAGCACGTTTAGGCTAAAGGAGAAAATACTCAGGAAGGAAATAGTTATCTTCAAGTAGTTGAAGGGCTATTATGTGACAGATGGATTAAACTGGTTGTATTTGATTGCAAGGGCCAAACCAAGAGCAATGGGTAGAAGTTACAAGGAGGCTGATTTAATCTTAGTGTCAGGAAAAAACTTCCTAACAATTAGAACTGTCTAAAGGTGGAATGAGCTTCCTTGAGAGGTGGTGGCTTCCTCTTTCTTGGAAGTCTTCAAGTAGAAGCTAGATGATCACTTGTTTCATGTCATAGTCAGATTTCCTTTTCTGCATAGATTGGATTAGATGGTCTGAGGAGTCCCTTCCAACTCTCAAGTTCTATTATTCTAAGATTTGTGATCCCTAAGTTTCCTTCCAGCTAGCAACCTATGATATTATTAGTGTATCTTAAATTGGGCTATACCTGCATGGTGAATACAGTCTTACATGAAAAACTTACACAAAAAAATCCCTACCTCATGAAACACTCTATACAAAATTACTACAATAACCAATCAATAAACAAACACTTACCAGGCACTTAATGTTCTAGCCCCAGGAAAGCTCTGTGAGCACTAGTGAGTCTAGGGTTCTCTGGAAGAAAGACACACAGATCATGCATACTTAGTAACAGGACAGATTTATTACAATTTATTGATTTCAAGCAGTTAGAAGCTCCCTCAAATATGGTTGAAAGAGCCCTACTTAGCATCACTCATTCCTCCTCCCTTCTTGCCCTGATAGGTCCGCTGGGTACTAGGCAGCTAGAAGGAAATGAAGACTATTAGTGGGACAAACTTCTCACATTCCATGTAAGTCATCCTTTTTTGATACTGATTTGCAGATATCAAGAGACTTGAGTGGAAAAGTATCAGTGACCTGACCATCGACATTATTTTTCTTTTATCTCCTTGTGCAAATCATATCAGGGGAATTTGGAGACTGGGAGAAACTTAGATATGAGATCTTATCCCTGGGAGTGGTACCGAGCCCAGGACAAATGGTACATGCTTGCCATATTGATGTTTATGGGGTTAATACTAACAGCTCTCCCTGACACCTGTGATGCATAGAGCTGATCACCATGTAAGATACAATCTTCACATAAGATACGATCCCTAGGCATCTTGGTGGCATAATGAGTAAAATAGTGGACTTGGAGTCAGGAAGTCTTAAGCTCAAATTGGGCCTCAGATACTTTGAATGTGATCCTGGGCAACTCACTTAACATCTCTGTGCCTCAGTTTCTTCATTTGTATGTTATGATATATTAGATGGATAATAAAAGCCCCTACTTCCCAGGATTGTTTTCAGGATATAATTAGATCATATTTGTAAAATACTTTGCAAACCATAAATCGTTATCAAATACTAGCTTTTACTATTATTTGGAGGTTGTTTAGTACATTGAGTGATGGTAAGGGATAAGGTGAAGAGAAAGATAATGAGCCAGATACTAAAATCATTAAGAAAGTTAACAAAGTGATCTGGAGGTCAATAATACAAGGATGTGTAAAAGATTGCATAGACCCCTAAAAGGAAAGGATCTTGAAGGATTAAGGCCACGAAATAGCCTGGAAACAACAATAATAAGCAAAGAGTATACCCACTGCTCCAAATGACCCTTAGAGTTAGAGAGGAATGGGGCAAGGAGTGGCCTCCAGTGGACAGAGTTACGAGGAATGTATAGGCCTCAGGGAAGAATTGGATTTCACTTAAAGCCAGGCTTAAAAGAATGTTGCTTGTTACATTCATGGTTGTAAAGATTATTGAGTATAAATTGTAAGTTATAAAAGGAATGGTAGAATATTGGGTAAGAGGTAAGAGAACCAGGTAGGGATGTGACTGTGAAATTTATTAGAATAAGAATTAAGACCATAGAAGAAACATGTCTTTTTCACCTACTACAGAACGCCTAGATGACTGATAATGTGGAGCCAATATAATGTGAAACACATTATTCTGTTAGCACAACTAATCTAGTAGAGGAGTTATAGAGTCAGCTTACCCCATTCTTCAAAACAGGATTTTGAATCTTGTGTTTGGGGTGCTTTCTATAAAGTGCCATGCTCATGATGAGCTATTACTTCTTCTGGTGTCAGATCCGTGTCTTCAAGACTTTAACAAAAGAGGTGCAGATGGGATGGAACAGAAGATCTGGAGCTTCCATAAAATCTACATAGAATATTTAATTATTATTTCACAAAACCTAATGAAATAAGAAGTCTTCTATTCTTACTTCTCCCTCTTTCCCCAGTGCAGTACTTTGGCAGATGTTCTATAAATAGTTTGTGAATTAACTTTTAAAAGTCACTAAACACACACACATTATGGTTCTTAGTAAGTATATACCTAGGTACTATCTGCTTTATGTTATAATGGAAAGGTCACTAGATCTGACTCAAAGCACTTGGTTTCAAATCTTAGCTTAGTGCCTAAATAACTGGGAATGTCATTTTATCTCAGTTTCCTCATCTGTGCCTTCTTTCTTCAAAGATTAATTTCATATGGCATGCCTTTTCCTACAATATACTGATAAATGAAAGAAAAATGTTACTGCTCTTGTAAGTGAGCCAATTGTCTTTGGGTAATTAATTAAATTCAACAACCATTTTTAAATATCTACCTGCCATATACCATATACCTGCCATTAAATATACCTGCTAGGTACAAAGTCAAAAACTAAACAATCCCTTCTCTCAAAGATCTTACATTCAATAGGTGAGATTGAAGGAGAGAACCATGTGTTTATAGAAAATTAAATGAAAATGTAGTCCTGGCTTCAAACCAAGAATATTTGCATAAGACTATATCCTTTGGTGTAGAAGACAATGACTTGATGCTGCATGAAGAGCTTGGGAAAGTAGAGACAGTCTTCTTTCCATCTTCCAGAGAAGATATATGTGGTTCCAGACCCTCTTCAGGTCCAACTTCAGAAAGAGAAAGAAAAAGACATATAGTGACATACAGCATGTATACATACATACGTACATATGTGTATATGTATGTATGTATACATGCTGTATGTCACTATATGTATATACATATATGTATAGTGTATATATGTATATACACTATATGTATGTATGTATGTATAATCCCTTAGCATGGCCTTGATTTCAGAAGTCTTTTCTATCTCTCTTCAAAGTTTCTTCCAAAGAAAGTCTGGAACCACGTGTGTCCTCTCTTAAAGAAAAAAAGAATGTCTCTATCCTCCCAAGCACTCTTCCCTTATGCAGTGCTGAATTACATCCTTTCCATCAATGAGTAGGGTATTATGAAAATGTCCTGGCTTGAACCTTGAACCAAAATATAGAAAAACTAATTCTGAGGAGGAGGGCACTAGCAACTGAGTTGTTTAGGAAAGGCTTCCCATAGAAGGAGGAACTTTAGCAGAGTTTTGAATGAAGCTAGAGATTCTTTAAGGTGGAATGAAGAAGTCATTCCAATCATTGGGTACAGCTTATGCAAAAATACAGAGGTGAAATGGTGTGCACAGAACAAGTAGGACAGTTTGGCTAGAATATAGATTGTATGTAGAGTAATATACATTAAACCTAGCAAAGCAGACTAGAAGCATATTGTGAAGGGCTTTAAATGCCAGAGAAAAAAGTTTGTATTTTATGCTAAATGCAAAAGAGAACTACTGGAGTTTCTTGAGCAAACTTTTGCTTCGAAAATGTCAGTTTGGCAACTGAATAAGGAATGTATTAGAGAAGAGAGAGACTACAGATAGGAAGGCCAACTGGGGGTCATTTCGATAATTCAGGGGATAAGTGATGAGGCTCCCTAATGAATAGAAAGAAAAGGAAATTCATAAACTACATTAGAAAGGTAGAATCAACAAGACTTGGTAATTTACTAGATATGAGGATTTAGGGTCAAGGAAGGATTGATGATTCTCTCTAAGTTGTGAATATGGGTGACTAAAAGAATGGCATTGTCCTCAACAGAGCTAGAGATGTTAAGACACAGGAAAGACTTGGGCAGAAGGGAGATATCTTTAGGGCATGCTATGCTTGAGATGCTTATGGGACATCCATCTTGGCACTATCCAATAAATTATCCAATAAACGCAATAAATGATATGTGATTGAACTTCAGGCAAAGACGAGAATGTTATTTGAGCTGTCTGTACAGAGGTGATAATTAAAGGCAAGGAGTTTGATTAAATTACCAAGAGTGAGGGTAGACAAAGTAGATGGCACAGAAAAAGGCCCTGGAATATACTCACATATAGGACAAGGATAATGTATGAATGGCTATCAAAAAGAAGAGACTGAGGGGCAGAGCCATAATGGCAGAGTAAAAGCTAGGACTTGCTTGAGCTCTCCCCCAAACCCTCCAAATACCTGTAAAAATGACTCTAAACAAATTCTAGAGCTACAGAATCCATGAAATGACAGAGTGAAACATATCTCCAGCCCAAGACAACCTGGAAGGTCAACAGGAAAGGTCTATCACACCAGGCTGGGACCGTAGTCCAACATGGGCTGCATCAGCATAGACTGGGCTGGAACAGGTCTCAGAGCACTGAATCACTGGCAGCTCTGGCAGTTTCCAGACATCTCAACCCACAAACTCTGTTAGACCTGTCAGAGCACAGTTCAGCCCCAACCCCAGGACAGCAGAAGTGGTGGTGGCAGCTGTGGCAGCAGCAGCAGCAGCTGCGGCAGCAACAGTGGCTACTTCTGGAGCTCCAGGCCCACAGACAGTGGGAAGATCAAGTGGCTGATCTGAGTGGATTGCAGGGATCTCTTTGCTGGCTCTGAGGCAGGATTCTCTTGCTTTGCCCTGCTTGGATCTGGGTCACAGTCCTGGGTGGTAGTCCTGGGGTGAGGAGAAGTGACTGGCATGGCCAAGCTTGTGGTGGCTGTGGAGAGGGAATCCTCCTCCTGGTTCCCAGGCAGAAAAGAGTGCTTGTGAGCATTTACAGACAAGAGCACAGGCGAGGAGAGGAGTAAACACCTCTTCTTTGATCATACCACCTTGGAAGAACTAAAAATTTACAGGTGCCTAGAAGTATCTCTGAAAACAGTTGTGCAAAACCTCCGAAGCTTGGGACAGTGCACTCTCCACTCTGGAAGCAGGGTTCTACCTTGACAAAGAGCTCAAAAGTCCAGTAATTGCCTGGAAAAAAGAGCAAACAGCATAAAAAACTCAGGCTTTGGTGACTGTATCAGTAATTAAGATGGGATTTTCTTTTACTGTTTTCTCTTTTAGCACTTATTTAATCAAGTGCCCTTGAAGAGTCTGGTCTTTGTTTCTTTGATTAGATCAGGAGTCATTGACTTATATACGGTCATACTAGGGATTAACTTTCCCACACCCTAAATGGGATTTTTCATTATTCTTTGTTTGAGTGCCTTTCAGCACTGGGGTAATCAAGTGCCCTGGGGACCTGAAAGGGGTATATAAGATCCAAGATTGGCATTTGACTTTTGGGGCTCTTAGTCACTGGAAGACTGTTGTGTGACCTGAAGAGACTCTGACAGCTGCTGTTAAGAGCCCCCCAGCTTATATGTTGGTGTATGTTGTATGTTGTTGCTTTCCTGGTAACTGAATTGTGATTTGAATCAAACAAGGTCTGTCTGTTGATGTTTATAATTTATTTGTATTTATTCTGAAGTTCAGGGTGCCGGCTTTTCCTCCTGAACTAAGTGAATGATATTTGTATGTTGGATTAAAGTGAGATTGTTACCCCTTAAAGTTACTTTCATTAGTAAAGCAGATCAAAAGAACCAATGCTGGCAGCTCTTGTTGCTGTTCTTATTGGGTCTTATACCCCTACAACAGCTGCTGCTATCCAAATTATTGCTACAGTGACAAAGAAGATCAAAACATACAACCTAGAAGACAACAAAATCAAAGTATCTGCATCGAAAGCCTCCAAGAAAAATATGAATTGGTTGTAGGCCATGGAAGAGCTCAAAAAGGATTTTGAAAATCTAGTCAGAGAAGTAAAGAAAAAATTAGGAAGAGAAATGAGAGTGATGAAAGAAAATCATGAAAAAGGAGTCAATAGCTTGCTAAAGGAGACCCAAGAATACTGAAGAAAATAACACCTTAAAAATAGACTAACCCAAATAGCAAAAGGAGTTCAAAGAGCCAATGAGGAGAAGAATGCCTTAAAAAGTAGAATTGGCCAAATAGAAAAGGAGGTCCAAAAGACCACTGAAGAAAATGATTCTTTAAAAATTAGAATGGAGAAAATGGAAGCTAATGACTTTAAGAGAAATCAAGAAATTATAAAACAGAACCAAAAGAATGAGAAAATAGAAGACAGTGTGAAATATCTCATTGGAAAAATAACTGACCTGGAAAATATATCCAGGAGAGATAATTTTAAAATTATTGGACTAGCTGAAAGCCATGATCAAAAAAGAGCCTAGACATCATTTTCAAGAAATTATCAAGGAGACTGCCCTGATATTCTAGAAACAGAGGGTAAAATAGAAATTGAAAGAATCCACTGATCACCTCTTGAAAAAGATCCCAAAAAGAAAACTACTAGGAATATTGTAGCCAAATTCCAGAGTTCCCAGGTCAAGGAGAAAATACTGCAAGCAGCCAGAAAGAAGCAATTTGAGTATTGTGGAAACACAATCAGGATAACACAAGATCTAGCAGCTTCTAGAAGGGATCAGAGAGCTTGGAATATGATATTTTGGAGATCAAAAGAGCTAGGACTAAAACCAAGAATCACCTACCCAGCAAAACCGAATATAATACTTCAGGGGGGAAAATGGATTTTCAATGAAATAGAGGATTTTCAAGCATTCTTGATGAAAAGACCAGAACTGAATAGAAAATTTCACTTTCAAATATAAGACTCAAGAGAAGCATGAAAAGGTAAACAGAAAAGAGAAATTATAAGGAACATGTTAAAGTTGAACTATTTACATTCCTACATGGGAAGATTATATTCACAACTCACGAGACCTTTCTCAGTATTAAGGTAGTTGGAGGGAATATATAATATATATGTATATGCATATACATATATATTAAATATACATATATATATAGACAGAGGGCACAGGGTGAGTTGAATATGAAGGGATTATATCTAAAAATAAAATTAAGGGGTGAGAGAGGAATATATTGGGCGAACGAGAAAGGGAGAGATACAATGGGGTAAATTATCTCACATAAAAGAGGCAAGAAAAAGCTGTTACAATGGAGGAGAAGAGGGGGGATGTTAAAGGGATTGAGTGAACCTTACTATCATCGGATTTGCCTTAAGGAGTGAATAACATACACACTCAATTGGGTATCTTACCCTACAGGAAAGTAGGAGGGAAGGATATGGGAGGGGGATGATAGAAGGGAGGCCAGATTGGGGGAGGGGGTAGTCAGAAGCAAATACTTTTTAAAAGGGATAGGGTCAACATAGAAAATAGAATAAATGTAGAGTGGGATAGGATGGAGGGAAATATAGTTAGTCTTTCACAACATGACTATTATGGAAGTGTTTTGCATAACTATACCTGTATTACCTACATTGAGTTGCTTGCCTTCTCAATAAGAGTGGAAGCGGGGAGGGGAAGGGAGAGAATTTGGAACCCAAAGTTTTAAAAAAAAAAAACAAATGTTAAACAATTGTTTTTACATGCAACTGAAAAATAAGATATATGGACAATGTGGTATAGAAATCTATCTTGCCCCACAAGAAACTAAAATGGAAAGTAATGGGGAGGATAATAGAAGGGAGGGCAGACCAGGGGAAGTGGTGATCAGAATATATGCCATCCTGCATGGGGGGAGGGGAGAGATGGGGAGAAAATTTGGAACTCAAAATCTTGAGGAAACAAATGTTTAAAACTAAAAATAAATATTTTTTTTAAAAAGAAGAGGCTGAGTTGCTGCTAGATACATAAGAGTAGAATTGGAAAAGAAAGGGTCATGGTAAGCCAGGAAGAAGGTATTTAGGGAAAAAAAGGGGTCTAAAACAGTAAATGCTGCAGAAAGATCAAGAGTGATAACCACTAATAAGAGGCCAATGGGCTTGAACATTAATAGATAACACTGTTAATTTTGGAGAGAACAGTTTCAGTCGCCTTATGAAGTTGGAGGTCATATTACAAGGTCTTGAAAACTGAGTGAGGTGAGAAAGTGGAGAAAATGAGAATGGACAACTTTTCCTAGTTTGGCTGTTTAAAAGAAGAGAGACAGTGCACATCCCTCTGGAGGAGGAGAAAATGGAAGAAAAGGTTTAGAAAGATGTTGCAATTCTTTATCAGAGAAACAGTCAGCTCTATAGCCATCAGCTGTGGCAGACAGTTGGCTGGTTCAGCACTGAATTAGTGGACAGCAGCACACTCATAGCCTACTAGAAGCATTCCACAATCTGCAGCAGGATAGAAGGCCAGCACTTTGGGGAATATTCAAAAAGAAGTCATTTTCTAGGACCAATGTGATTAGTGATTAGTGGCCAACTTTTACACTGTTAGGTAGGTTTCATGGAGGGAGTTTAAGAACCAAGTGAATGTTCAGGCAAAGATATGCTAGTAAATGTTTAACAACCAGCTCTACGGGGGGAAAAGGTACATCTATCACCTTTTTAAGTTTAAAATGCATTACTAGCATTTTCTCCACCGCTTTCTTACTAAAACAATAAATCAAACCATGATTTGTAAGTTTTGCCAATTTCCAGAATATAAATGCTCACATTGAAAATTTAACAATCGACTCTCATTAGCCAAATGGAGCTGGTCTTACATAGCCCTGATTTGAGGACGTGGAAAGGGTTACAATTCTCTGGGTTTCTTGCAGAGACACATCCTTCACATAGGTGATTTCTGACTCTCTTCCCCAATGAACTAACCAATAAACCACTGGTCAGGAAGCTGTCTCTCTATTCTCCTTCATTTTTGCCTGACATGCTTTGACAACATTCAGTACCATGCCAAAGAAAAGGTTCAAGCAAAGACCAAATCTGTGATGAGTAGACCTTTCAGAAATAGTTTTTACAACATTTCTGATACAGTGCTAGCTATAATACTCCACCCCCATTACCCAAAGGGTGTATTTGAGAACTCATGGATGGATGCTAATATATTTGGGCATATTTACAACTAGTTAGGGGTAGCTAGGTGGTGCAGTGGATAAAGTACCAGTGGATACTTTACTGATACTTCTAGGAAGACTCATCTTCCTGAGTTCAAATCTGGCTTCACACACTTACTAGCTGTGTGATCCTGAGTAAGCCACTTAATCCTGTTTGCCTCCATTTCCTTATCCGTAAAATGAGTTGGAGAAGGAAATGATAAACCACTCCAGCATCTGTGCCAGGAAAATTCCAAATGGGGTCTTGAAGAGTCAGACATGACTGAAAATGACTGAAAAAAACTAGTTAAAATACTAGAAAAAAATTAATAAATGGATTAGTATTGACCCAGAGTGGGGGTGGGGTGGGATGTCTATACTGTAGTAAAATGGAAAGAGAAGTACATTTTTAAGCTAGAATACCTGATTTCAAGTCACAGGTCTACCTCTTGTCAGCTGTGTGACTTTGGGCAAATCATAGGATCATACGTACAGAGCTGGAAGGTACTTTAGAAGTCATCTAGTTCAACTCCCTTAGCTTATAATGAGAAAACTGTGACACAGTTTTGACCACGGTCACACAGGCAATGGGTAGCAGAGCCAGGATTCAAATCCAGATCATCTGATTGCAAATCCAGCAATCTTTCCACTACGTTATTCTGTCTTTCAACATTTAATGAGATTGCTCTTCTAACTCCTTGAATGTTCACCTGTGTTTATTCTCCCTCTCATGACAACTTAACCAATCTCAAGATATAAAAGTAGGTCAGACTAATTATTCCAGACCTAATAGTCATTTTTCTTGTTTGAATATCCCGAAGAATCATTTAACTTCTCTGAGCTTTGACTTCCTCATATGTAAAATTGGCATAATACAAACTGTACTGCCCACCTTACAGGATCGCTATGAAAAGAGTGGTTTGTAGGAGCTATAAAAAATATGATCTATTATTACTAGAACTGGAGTACAATAAGATTCTATTCTTATATCTATTCTGAATTTTTATCAGTGATTTGGATGAAGGCATAAATGGCATACTCATCAAATATATTGATGACAAAAAGCAGAGGGAGAAAACTAATACAGGCTTATAGAATTATGCTAGAATGGTGAGTGGATGCTAACAAGATTAATTATAATGGGAACAAAAGTAAAGTCTTACACTGAGATGCCATAATTCAGCTACAAAGTTCAGGATGAAGGAAGCATGGTTTAAAGTAGTTCATATGAAAAAGGAGTTGGGGTTGGAAGGGTTGTACATGTATCCAGATTCCCTTAGGTATACTGATTTAACAAATCACAAGCACACTTATTTGTGTCAAACCTGGGCTTTCAAAGCATGTCTTTAACGGGATTGGACAGCATCTCAGAAACAATATTATGACAGAAATGAAGATTTTGCTATGTCTGAAAAACATCCTCAACACACATTACCATTAGACTGATATATTGAGAATGCCACATACTGAGAAAGAATAAATATTTTTAAAAATCTTGGACACTGAAAGTACAAAATAAGCCATTTTTTGACATAGCTGCCCCAAAAGGGAGTCCTAAACATCTTTCCTATTAATACTAAGATGTTAGGATTGTACATTTCACAATTTATCAAGTCTTCTGGCTTCTTTCCTTGGAAATCAGAGACAAGTAGCAATAAATATCAACAGGGAGAATAGAGGTGAGGGCAGGAATAAGAAGACAAAGGAGAGACAAGAGGAGAAAATTGAAGAGAGGGAAAGAGGAGGCATGAAGGTAGGTGGGAAAAGAGAGAATGGCCTGTGGCTGAAGTTAGGAATGGAGAGGGTATACAGAGATATAATCAACGGAAAAGATAAAAAGAAAAAAGAAAGGAAAGAGAATGAGAAGGGAGGAAAGGAAAGGGAATTAAGAAGAATGAAAATAAAGAAGGAAGAGAAACACTCAATATGCAAGGCAGGACAGTATTGGATGACCTCATCCTTTCCCTGTTTCCAACTGGGATCACTGATTAGTAGCAGGTGACCTCAGATTATATGACAGAGAGAGACAGAGACCGAGAGACAAAGAGAGACGGGGACAGAGAGAGAGAGAGATAGAAAGACATACACATGTACACACACATGCATGCACGCACACACTCACTTCCAAATCAAACTAAATGTATTTAACCATTTTGGGGAGAAAGTGACTCAAATTCCAAGGAAGAAAGATAGTTTATAGAAATAGTTGCCTTTGCTTGGCAAAAAATTATTTGGCAACAGTGACTACACTCTTTGGAAAGTGAGAAGAGCTAAGCACATAATTTAGGAGGAATTCTTTCCAGTGGCCTGGATCCTTGCATAGAGTCTTACTCTTGATCGAAAAATGTCACATATTTTATATGCAGATGATGTGCTAGAAGTAAAATGTCAAAATTTGCTTAGTTGAGTCGACTAGACACCTGGAGTTTTACACCAAATAAAAGCAAACTGGTGTGATTAGATGTCACTCTTTTAAAATTAAAATCATTCCAAATAATCTTAAGTATTTAGGTCATAAAATGGAAAAGTTCCAAAGAAAAATACCTAAAGGGAGCTGGATGGAAAGTGAAGAGAGGGGGAGGAGTGAGGAAGGACGCAGTCAGAGTTAGGATTCAAATAAGGGTAATTAAGCTAAACTAAAATGAATGAGGCTCTTCAGCCTAGAAAGACAATTACTGCACCAGGCGCTGGCGGGGGGGGGGGGGCGCCACGGGGAGAAGGATGGGACACATGATTAATTGAGGAATGAGTGCTGTAGATAAGATGGATATAAAGTTGGTCATCAAATAACCAAATAGTTGAATAAGAAAACCATGCATGCTTTGAAATCCAAGCAAGACTAATTTAGTCTAATAAAAGCAAATAATTAACTCACAGAATGCATTACTAAAGATGGCACAGAGAGAAAAAAATATAAATAGATGTCAAATGAACTTCGACAAAATTTCAAATCATATCAAAATAAAAGACTAAGAAAAGAAATTGCGATGTGTCTATTCTTTGAAGTTCGTGTCAAGAGGTACATTTGTGTTGTCTTGCCATAACATTCCTGATTTCTTCCATTAGAAGAATAATGCAGAATAGGATGAATTGTCAAAGTGTGTGATGCAGATGCAGGTTTTTATGTTTTTCTATGATAGACAATTCATTCTTCATCTCTAGGATTTCATGTTATTTCTGGAGATGATGGATATTTTATCATATTCCAAAAGTTATTCTCACTATAACAGGCAGATGGTCCCCAATCCCAATCTCCCAAATATAAGGACCCATTTTGGACATTTTTTTAAAAATCTCCTGGACTCCCATAAGATAGCAGTTGTATAATTTGCACAGATTGCTAGAAAAAGTATATGATTTTACTAGACTGCTATGCATTTAGTAATTTTTCTTTAGTGAATTTTATTATATAAATTACATCTACATAAATTTGAAAAATGGTAATACATGTTTGGGCAGCTAGGTGGCCCAATGGATACAGAGATAGACCTGGAATCAAGAAGACCTGAGTTCAAATCCAGACTTAGATACTTAGTAGCTGTGCGGCCCTGGGCAAGTCACTCAACCCTGTTTGCCTCGATTTTCTCATCTGAAAATTGAGCTGGAGAAGGAAATGTTAAACCATTCCAATATCTTTGCCAAGCAAACCCCAAATGGAGTCACAGAGTCCGACATAACTGAAATGACTCAACAACAACAAATACACGTTCATATGAGACATATTGAATGGACCTACAGAAAATGTTTTCTTATTTATTTTAATGAATCACATTACATATTTTGTATGAGCTATGTGAAGATCAAACTGACCAATATTTGGTATACATTTAGATTTTATTACAGCTTGCAATAATCCTATATCACTCTCAAGTTAGAAACTACCCCGTATCAGCTCTTAGGGCTGTGCAAAGGAGACAGTAAAAAGATGGTGAGAAGGCAGACTGGTATAGATAGAAGTGTTTTTAATTTAATTTCAATTGATATTTCAAGCAGATGCTTTTATAATGCACACATATATATACATACATAAGTATGGGATATTCATTTATTATTTGAATCAGATGGAAAATACCAAGAAATTGAATTTTTTTTAAATTTTTAGTGCATGATGACATAGCAGTTACTCCACAGTTACTTTTATTCGCACAAATTTTGAGAGAGAAATTAAGAAAAATATTTTCCTCCCACCATTTCCATATTTAAATTCCTATTTCATTTGAAAAGACCAACTATTATACTCTACCCTTCTCTTTGGATAGACTTTTGTGCCTACTTAAAGTAGGTGGCTGTGAAAAAGGGATTAGTAGTGCAGATAGGAGATCCAAGAGTCTAGCTGTGACCATATTGCCATGCTTCTCATAAGACAGGTCATTTGGGACCTGATATTAGCAGTAAAAGACATGGGAAGAAACAAAGTGCAATTTGGAAAATGTCTTTGGCAACTTGATTCCTAATGGGTCAATAATGTGGCTTGATTTAATTTATAGTTAAATCATGTGAATAAAGTGCCCCAACCACAGAATTAAAGCCAACTCCATCTTATTTACTTTGCATTTTTTTTGAGGAAAAACCAAAGAATTAAAGTAGGAAACATCTGCAGAAGTCTCAAATTTGTCTCTCATAAATTTCAAAGAATATTACTATGTCATTAAGACCCACCAGGGCAAGTCACCTTGGGGATCACAACAGTAAGCTCACTCACCCATGGCAAGAATTAATGGAGCAATAAAATTGCCCTGATGAGTCTTAATGGCATTATAATATGCTTGCCAAGTTTTAATTTCATAGGTTTCAAAAATATACAAGTGTTTCCCTTTTGCTCTCTATTTTCTTAATCTATCCTTCAGCCGTTGAAAATGTGGTGGAAACACCTAGTAACAGCTTAGGAATTACTGACTGACATTGTATCATGAAGGGTGATACTCTGTACTTTGATGGCTTCCATAAGTTCTAAGGACCATGAGAAAAATCATTTTTGATGACTTAGCCCAAACTAGAGAATAGAGTCCACCCCATGGAGTGTCACTCATTAACTCAATGGAAGGGAAATGGTTTCTTGGAAGGGAGAAGACTCAAATTACTGTAAATTATTTAGATGCTAGTACAGTTGGAAGATTCCAGAATCAGGTTCCTTATTTTCCCTAGTGCTACTATAGCTCAGGGGTAGGAAAGAAAGAAAGGGGGAGGGGTGGGTAATTGTGTTTAAAGTAGGTAAGACTCTAAGGCCCATTCCATTTTCCTTTCACACATCAGCTATGCTGTTATTTTTATTTCAAATTTGTTTTGCTTACATGGAGATTGTCTTTCTACACTGATTTGGTTTAATAAATGTATTGTCTTATAAGTCTAATAGGAGGGATTAATTAGGTGTATGCACTGAAAGGGGAAATGCTCAAAAGATCTGATAAGAGGACAGATTTCTTTGCTGTTCCTCTAAATATGGGATTCTGTTGACTCTGGGACTACATCAAAGTGATCAGTGCTAACAATGTAGGGAAGTATTAGCTGTGTCTTCTGGGAAGTATGTTTTTACCTACTTTTATATCATCCCACTTGCAGTATTATTTGTTAGACAGATGTAGGTTTCCTTAGGAGACACATTATCAAAACTTAACTTTGTATTTAGGGATGATAAAGGACTCAACCCATCATGGAGTTGCAGTGGTGAAACTTGGATCTCTAGATACTCACAGACTAGAAAGACCAGAGACTATCACCTGCAGAATTAGAGCAGGTAGCAAGGGCAGGGATTACAAAACCTAAACCAAATATGGGTTAGATTTAACCCTTGAAAAAAAAATCAATCATTTTCAGAAAAACCTGGAAAGACTTAAATCAACTTATGTTGAGTGAAGTGAGCAGAATCAAGAGAACATTGTACACAGTAATAGCAACATTGTATGACAATTACCTTTGATGGACTTACCTCTTCCCAATGAGAAAAAATGATCTAAGATAATTCCAAAAGATTCATGATGGAAAATGCTATCCACATCCAGAGAAAAAACTGTGGAGTCTAAATGTAGATGGAAGCATACTATTTGCTCTTTTTTTGTTTTTTTTCTTTCTCATGGTTTTCCCTTTTGTTCTGATTCTTTTTTCACAACATGTGGAAATATGTTTAATATGATTGTACATGTATAGCCTATATCAGATTGGTTGCTGTCTTGGGGAGCGGGAAGGGAAAGGAGGGAGGAAAAAAAATTTGGAATTCAAAATCTTATGAAAGTGAATGTTGAAATTATTTTTACATCTAATCAGAAAAAATTAAATACTATTAAGTGGAGGGGGAAAAAAGATCAACCATAACCTGGGGTTGCAATTACATTCAGAAACAAATCCATTGTTTACCAAGTGTTTGCCACAGTCAAAGCAGAATGGTGGAAACAACTGGGTTTCATTGAACATGCAGGGAAAATAGAATGATGTGAATATCTTCAGTACAGCAAATATTAACTAGGTACTGTGTGCTTAATACATGTTAAGACAGAAAAAAGATAACATGGTTTTATAAATAAATTCGATTGCAGTTTATTCTAATTTTGACATTCTATGCTTCTGTGATTCCAAGTCTTCTCTCTTCTCCCCCACTTCTCATGTGACATTGGTTTCTTATTGCCTTCTTCTGTATGCTCTCCATCTTTTCCATGCCCTTCTAAAATGTGGTAGCAGAACTAAATGGAGCCTGTCCAGTGCAGTGATGGGACAATCACCTCCCTCATTCTGAACCCTAAAATCAGTCACTGAATCATCAAGTATTTAAGCACCTACTGTGTTCCAGACACTACGCTAAAGCACTGGGGATACAAATACAAATATCCTTATGAGGACACCAAAGGTAGCCTGAATAATGGATGGAGTTTTGTTTTTGGAGTTAGGTAGGCAGGCATAAAGTATTTAAGTGCTTTCTGTATGCCAGGCACTGTAGATATAAATACAAGTAAAAAGAAAAACAGCCCCATCCCTTGAAGGAGTTTATATTCTAATGGGAGAAGACAACACTTTAAGAAGGATGAGTAGGGTAGTTATTCACCTTGGTGCATGGTAGCAAAGTTCAAAGGGGAATGCAGCAGGACATGGCCTGGGCCTGTCCCCAAAATGAGGCCCCAGAAAAAGCTCCCCAATGGGAACAGCAGTCAGCCTAGTGGAGGGACATTCCAGAATGAAAAGGCAGCTGAGTCATAGTCAAATTCAGAGAGTCAGAAGTATAGCCAGTAGAGAAGTGAGAAAGACCTGGGCTCGAGAGCCCTACCTCTGATACAGGCTGGCTTGTGACTATGGACAAGTCACTATCTCTCAGTCCAGTGCCCTATCATACTGCCTTTAATCTATTATATTTAAGATTAGAGGCAATATGACAGAGCACTGGACCGAGAGTCCAGATTTCAAATCCTGCCTTGGATACTTAAAAATTCTGTGACTCTGGACAATACCGTAAAATGAAGGGCTTAGCCTCAAAATGTCCTCTGACATCTCCAATCTATGAGCCTATGAATTCATTCAGCCCCTTTCCTTTTAAGCAAGTTTCCCTCAACATTCAGAATCATTCCCAACAGTGAGCTAGTAGTCACCAAAGCTTATCATCTTTTCCCTTATTCCTGTCAAATATTTTCACCTTAATATCTCCCACCAGGTGGAAAGAGAAGACTAAAACTTCAAAATAAGTAGGTCTAAAACCAAACTCATTATCTTCTTCCCCAGATTAGCTTCTTTGCATTTCATGTTGTCACCTGTGACCCAGGAAGAGCCCGTTTCTATGAAAGGGGGCTCCATCTCTGAACTTTTACGATTAGGTATAGTGCTAGAGAAGTCTGACCCAAAAGATAGGGAAATTGGGCTTTTTTCACTCCCTCTGACTCATTAACCCCACCTGAGAGTTCTGGGGAGGAAAGGAGGAATCTCTTAAAACTTTTATGTAGCTTATTATTAGATTAACAATAGCACTTACGAGAGGCGCTCCGTATGCAAAGTAGATATCATCTATAAGACATTTACCTCCTTCTCCACAAAAGAAATACTTAAAGTACAAGAGACTCCCAAGTACAAATATTTAAGACATGAAACAATAGCCCATTATTATGATCTCCTGGGAGGAAAAGATAATTTTGTAGGATTTTAGCACAAATATTTCACTTTCAACTTAGATCTGTACTGAATAAGCAGCTCAGAAATCCAGCTCTCCTAGCCATTCAGACATGGCTTTGGTTTTAACCCTTCAGGTGCAGAATTCTCCTGGTTACGATGCTCTCTTACTCTATGAAGCTGTTACAGAAATAACCGCCTGATGGTCCACAGCACCGGATCTTAGGAATTCCTGGCCTGTAAAACTTACAAAGCTGCTGTCAAGGTTAGAAATATACATCTCTTAGAATTGATACTTGTTCACCTGTGCTCAAAGGAATAAATGTAAATTGGGAAAAAAGTGACTTGTGTTCCTCCAGCCTTAGACTCATCTAGGCAAACATATGCCATGTGGATTTGGTTCTGGCCAGAACAGTTATCGGACTAAGGCAGGGGTAGGGAACCTGCAGCCTCAAAGCCACATGTGGCTTTCTAGGTCCTTGGGTGCAGCCTTTTGACTGAGTACAAGTTTTACAGAACAAATCCTTTTATCAAGGGGATTTGTTCTTTGCACTTTGGATTCGGTCAAAGGGTCACACCAAAGGATCTAGAAGGCCACATGTGGCCTGGAGACCATAGGTTCCTAACCCCTGGGCTAAGGCGGGAGGAGGGTGGGAGGAAGAGAAATCCCTTCTACATTTCACTGAAAGTCTAAGGAAAAGCTAAGTTCCAAAACAAGAAGGATCCCAAGTGAAGAAATGGGATTTTTCTTCTGAACTCTTATAGGCTACTTATCCTTTCTGGGTCATTCACCAACTGACATCAGCACAACTCCTACTCTTATTCATCAATCATCTTCAGCCCAAGCCATGAGATTACTCAAAGATCAGCCAGAAGCTTCTGATTCCTCATGTCCTTTACCTAAGAGCTACAACATCATATATCCTCATGAAATCTAGCTCAGAGACAGGTGTAAATCAGAGGATTTCTTAGATTATCTTCATTACAATTTTTGTTGTTAAGTCATTTCGGTTATGTCCAACTCTCTGTGACCACATTTGGAGTTTTCTTGGCAATGATACTGAAGTGGTTTGTCATTTCCTTCTCCAACTCATCTTACAGATGATAGACTGAGGCAAAAAGAATTAAGTGACTTGCCCAGGGTCACACAGCTTGTGTCTGAGACCAGATTTGAACTCAGGTCCTCCTGACACCAGGGCCAGCACTCTCTCCATTGAGCTACTTAGCTGCTCCCTCATTACAATAAAATCAAGAAAATAGAGAATTGTATAAATGAATGAGATTTTAGAGACTATCTATTTTAAAGATTCTTAACTTTTTGTGTCATGGATCCCTTTGGCAGTCTTGGAAAGCTGATGGACCCCTTCTCAGAATAATGTTTTAAATGCATAAAATAAAAGATGTAAGATTTCCCCAAAAAATCAATTATATTGAAATAAGATGCAACTTCTTTCCTATCCAATTTCACGGACCCTCTAAAATCTACTGACTGACTCTTTGGGGACCTGTGGACCCAATCTTAAGAATCCCTAAACCATTTCAATCTCCTGATTTTACAGATGAGCAATCTGGAGCCCCAAAAGATATGTAATTTACCTGTGGTCATACAATGAACAGAGTAGGTTTTATGACTATAGCTTGGGTGTGCTTTCCATCAACCTTCAAATCAGCCTAGTTGAACTAAAAGATCTTATTGGGGACCAGCAATGAGACTGCTTAAGTGTGGGAGAGATAGCAAAGGGCTCTAAATCCCAGTGTGAGTAGTTAAGTCAAGGCTTTACCCCAACAAGCAATTCAGAGCCATTGGCAGATTCTGAGCAGGGGAGTCAATGTTTTAATTCCAGTATATTATAATGCCCCATTGTTCTAACCTCAAAAGTTGCAAACCATCTAACAGTCTTGGTGGAAACTCTGACTCTGGAGAGCAGTTTGATGCTTTCAAGAGGTGTGCTATGATAGTGCTATAAAATGAAAATGGGGTGAAACTGATAAAAAGGGGGGCTTTAATTGAGGCAGTACTGTTCAGAAGAAAAGCCTATTTTTTTTCTTAAACAAAGCACCAGACAGTGGACTTTCCACTCCTCAATTAGCAGGTATTTATGTTTTTGACAAGCTGAAAAATGTCCAGTTTATACATCCATAAATGTCAGCTTCAGGTTCAGGATTAATGTTCTGTTTGATGCGCCACTTTCCAGAGACAGGATGTTTTAAAGAGTTCTTTCCATGGTTTCCAAACACTCTGAACTGATGATACCATGGCTCAAGGAAATAAAGCCTCATTGCTCTGAGAACAGTGAAGTTTCTATTTAACATTTAGAAGGCCAAGGTCACAATGTCCTGGTTAGCATTTAGATCATCTTTGGGAAACTACCTTAGGATTCAAAATAATCCCAGAATCCCAGAACATAATTAATATTGGAAGGGATTTTGACTAGGATCTAGCTCAGGCTTCTCCTTTTGCAAACTACATGCTTAGAATGTTAATAAGAACAATACTTAGCAAAATGGGCAAAGATTCTCTAATTATTTAAAGATTTCTAACTGTCCAGGGGAGTGTTCATATTAAACTTTTCTTCAATACTATGAAAGATAATAGAATTTCTTCTGGAGGAAAGTGGATGTAGTATGAAATCTGTTTGGATGGATATTCCTTAAACCCCACATCACACCTTTATGCCTTCTCTTTTTTCCCATTTCCCCAGAAATCCTCCATAGGCGATCTAAATAAAGGACTAGAAGCCTTCTCTTAAGAGCACAGTGATACACACACACACACACACACACACACACACACACACACACACACACACATATACACACACATATATATGTATATGTGTGCATACATAAGGATGGGATTTCTATTTTTTTTCCTTTTTTAGCCATAGAAACTCTAGATTTTGAGTCATGTGATCTGGATGTGCAGCTAGCTGACTGATTCTCTGTTGGACCTTGATTAGCCACTTAGTAAATTGATTCCTTGGGGCCTTCAAATCCTAGCCCTGCTACTTATAATCATGTGACACTGGACAAAACAATTCCCTTCCCTGGACCTGTTTCCTCACCAATCAATAAATCAATCGACCATTTATTAAGCACCCACTATGTGCCAAGTACTGTGCTAAGTGCTAGGGGTACAAAAAGAGTCAAAAGATAGTCCCTACCCTCAAGGAGCTTACAATCTGTGGGAGGAGGGGAGACAACATGCAAAAAAAAAATGTGAAATAAACTATATACAGGATAAATAATAAATAATAAACAGAGGAAAGGCACTAGGATTAAAAGGAGTTGTAGAAGATGGGGATTTAAGCTGGAACTGAAAGAAAACAATAGAAATCAATTGGTAGAATGGAGGAGGGAGAATATTCTAGGTAGGAAGGACAGCCAGAGAGATCTGTAAAACAAGAAGGCCAGAACAGAGGACCTCCACTATCTCCTTCAGCTCTAAATCTATGATCTTCTACAGCTGTAAACAAATCAATTTAGCTACTATTTGAAGATTTGACTTAATCACCATTTCTTTACAAATGCCACTTTTTTATATAACCTGAAAAAGAGGAAAATTGGAAGAAGATGTGCTGCCACCTTAAAGTATTTGAAGAGTTTGAGTACGGTTCAGGATTCCAAGGTAGAGTGCTTGGAAATGAGGTGATCTCTCTTACATGCCACTTAAATTGCCTAGGAAAAGAGCCCTAGATACAGCCATGATGTCAGAGACAAGGAGGGATGACAGAGACATGGGATACCAATGTGGCTTGTAAAGTACAGACAACTGCCAAGATCATTGATCCAATCCCTGGCCAAGGACTGATGCTTCCAAGGAGAAAATGAGTGACTGAAAGGAATACAGCATGAGACAAGACCCAGCACAAAATGGTAGAGAGAAAGAAAAACAAGCAAACTTCATTGATGGAAAATGCTCACAATAAGAAGGGGACATCAGGAAGGTTGGGAATAGCTCAGGTCCACTGAGACCCTGATAGAATGGTTTGAAAGCCAGTAAATCACAGTGAGTTTTTATAGGATTCTTATCTGGGTCAAGTAGGACTAGGGAAACAGAGCAGGGAGTCTAGACCTGCTGTACAGGTCAAGGTTTGGGGAATGGTACTGGATTATGCTTAGCAGAGTGAGGGTATCAGAGTGGAATAGATGGGCAGGAGGTGGCCAATTGATATTCAAACTCCTTGTGGTAGGAAAGTGGCTTTCCTCTTTACAACAAGCTTCACTTTGGCAATGTGACTCAGGAGATTTGAGGCTCCCAGCAGCTTCTTCATCTAACTGGTAGGAGAGGTTACTGAGGTCCTTGCAGGCTGTCATGTGGAAGATGAATTAGACTTCTGCTTGGCCCCAGAAGGTGGAGCTAAGAGCACCAGGTAGAAGTTTCGGGTAAGCTGAGACTTGATAAAAGGGAAAAACTCCCTAAAATTCCAAATTGCTCCCTACCCACCTCTCTGCCCAGTCCCTAGGAGTACTAGGTTCCTCTTCACTAGTCTCCAAGCAAATGTTTCCTCTTTTGTACATCAAGTTTGGGTTGTATTATCATAGGATGAGAGATGTGGAGTTGAAAGAGACCTTAGAGATTATCTTGGTTAGCCCCTCACTTTACAGATGAGGAACCTAGGTCTGAAGAGGTTCCCTGACTTGTCCAGAGTCATGCAGGTAGTGCAGAATTACCCCTGAGATCCATGTGTCTGTTTTCTATGAGTTAGCTTCCCAGACAAGTACACTGGACACAGAGTAAGCTAACATTTGCTGAAAGAAGCCGATCAGGAGCCTGCAGTGAGCCTAAGTATCGATTCACTCTCAGATGCGTTCGTTGGTGTTGGTTGGCTGATCTTGGTGAGCTGTGACCCTCCCTGCAAACTGGCCCAAACCAGCCTTGAGGTCAACTGTTCCTGCAAAACACCTTGCTTCTGCGTCCCACCTGTTCCTGGGGAAGACTGTCCATTCTTTTTGCCAACCCCTCCCGAACATCCCCTTTGTGGTTTTCAAGCATAAATTTCCCCTGCCTTTCCTGGGCTGTGGGCTCCTTTGTCCTTTGTACTGGAGTACCTCAGCACTAGTATCTGATTTTCCTCCTAATAAAACTTTTCTCTTTTCAGCTCAGCTTGGACTCCTCTGCATTTTTGAGGGGTGGGCTTTGCCCAGTTGACAGTAGCAAGTGGCAGAGTCAGGATCTCAAACCAGGTTTTCTGACTTCAAATCCAGCATTCTTTCCACTGAAGCACATTTCATCCCCTAAGTGGCCTCTAAGGCCCTTTACAACACAGAGACTAAATATTCTTCCCAACTCCAAGAAAGAAATAGCCGTTAAAAAAACTACAGCACAAACAGCACATTTTAAAGCAACAATTTATTTTTATATTATTGTAATTACTGTAATTTCACAGCCACAGAAGAAAACTGAATGGGTATCTGGCTGCTTTATTTATCAAAGATAATTGAAGCAGATACTTGTGAAGTCATTTGGAGGTAAACCATCTCCTATTCAAAAGGTTAATGATGAATATGCAAAAACTGAGTGCACATGCTCAGAGTTTGACCCCATTTTCCTATTAAGAAGGAGGCTGTGCCCAGCATTTGCCAGCTTCCCTTAAAAAGATTAAGGAACTTGGCAAATACCGAGGAAGTCAAATTATAGATGAGCCTCTGGTTTATTCCCCAATGCTCCAATTTATTTTGGTTTCTAAGACCCCCTTGCTTTATTGGGTTCCAAAGCTGAAGGTCTTCCTGAGCCCCTGTTCCTTTCTGATTGATTGTCATTTTCTCTTACCCATCCTCCATCCCTGCTTTTGCCCCCTCCTTTAGTCTGACAATCACAATCTTGATGTTCCAGTTGGTTGGTAACTGGGCATTGTGGATGCTAACAACCGGGTTGCTGGTTTAGAGTTGAATCAACCAAGTATGGTAAAAGGTGAGATTAGACAGGCATGGTGGCATATTCCTGCAATTCCTGCTACTGTAGAGGCTGAGGATAGCATATCCCTTGAGCTCTGGAGTTCTGAGCTGTTAAAAGTCTGGGATTAGTACGGTGAGTTCTTTATGAACAGGGTTCCATTAGGCTGCCTAAAGGAGGCAGCTAGGTGGCTCAGTAGACAAAGTACTGGGTCTGGAGTCAGGAAGACCTGAATTCAAATCTGGCCTCAGACACTAACTGTGTTTCTGTGGGTAAGTCACTTAACCTCTGTCTTAATCTCTGTCTTAATCCACTGTCGAAGAAAATGGCAAACCACTCCAATATCTTTGCCAAGAAAACCCCATGAACCACAAAGAGTTGGACACTACTGAATTACTGAACAACAACAGGTTACCCAAAGAAGGGTGAACCATACCAGGCCAAATGAAACAGATCAAAGATACGATGCCCATCAAATTGGACTGCACCAGTGAGTAAGCCTTGTACTTCCAGACTGGGCAAAATAGAGAAAATCCGTCTCAACAAAAAGAAGCTGAAGCATATTGAATATATCTTCAATATTTCTAGATAATCTATAAAAGAAGCTTCTAGTGACCCATCTAACTGGACTCCTCATATAATCAGTATCCTGTTATCAGTCAGCCAATAAATATTTATTAAGTTCCTACTGTGTTCCGGGTACTCTGCTAAGCAGTGGGGACACAGCTATGAAAGAGATTCCCTGCCCTCAAGAAGTTTACAATCTAATAGAGAAAGATGGTGTTGTTGCTGCTGTTTGTCCTTCATTTTCAAAGAAGACCGACGGCATTACAAGGCGATGTCTTGATTCGCATGTGAGTTGCATTTAAGTGAGGCAGAGTTGCACAAAAACAGCAGCCTCATTCTCTCTGCCACAGTCATTGAAGTCCAGTGGCAATGCAAAAGTCTGGCAATGGCCCAGGATAGAGTAGATGACCCTTGGCATCCAATGCCTGACCAAGCTCAAAGTGCTCCTCAACATCTGCTTCAGCTGCTTTCATGGCCATTCAAATAAATTGTTCTCCTCCACCCATTCCCCTGGGGAAAGTCTTCTTCGAATGCTTGAAGGAGACACTCCCCTAACTCACTGACTAGTTTGAAGCCAGTCAATTACCCTCAACCTGATTTAGCCGATCCGCCAAGACAGTTTACCGAGGTGCGGCTGCTGAGCACACAACAGCTTCTTAGAGCCACCCGTGAGAGGCAAGTGCTAGGTTGATACCAAAGGTAGATGAGCAGCCCTAAAAAGGGCTTTTCCTCCTTGAACACCCCGTACACCAGTAGGGGATGATAACACACAACAGGAAACTAAAAAGTAGAGAGGAGCTGAAGTCCTCTTTAAATGGAGGATTTGGAAGGAATTCTTTGCCCTGTCCTCCAGCCCTCCAATCAGAAGGGCAAAGGGTAGTTACTGATGAGGTGTGAATAGTAAGACTGATGAAATCTTTTAGGATGATGAGTTCTCTAATGATGAGGTTCCTGGGGGCGTTGTGGAGTCCAGAACAAAGAAGTGAAGTGAAGAGAGCCTTAACAAATTGTTGTGAATTATTTATACAGTATCTCTAAAAATGAGAATATTCTGTCGACATGGTTTTTCTTTCTTCTCACCTGACATCTTCACTCTGAAACAAGAAAGTGGAAACATACTAAAAAAGTAAATGGGATTTGGTCCATTGTCATTCTACAAATAACATTAATCTTTGACATTCTCACCTCCATTACCGAAGGGGAACTAACATGGTGTACTGCACTAGCTAGCAAGAGACCTGGGTCTGAACTCCAGTGCCTCCATTTATTAGCAAAAGAGCCAAGTTAAATCACTTAAACTTCCGAAACTCAGTTTCCTTCTCTGTTGCCCTACCTATCTAAACGGGTGTGAAGAAAATTCTTTTAATAAACACTATATAAATGTGAACTTTTATCTTTATCATTATTCTTTTTAGTTAATTAGTCACGTCTAACTCTTTGTGACCTAATTTGGGGTTTTCTTGGCAAAGATACTGGAGTGGTTTGCCATTTCCTTTTCCAGCTCATTTTAGAGATGAGGAAACTGAGGCAAGTAGGGTTAAATGACTTGTCCAGGATCACACAGCAAGGGCAACTCTAGAGCAATGATATTAGTGCTAGAACTATAGATAGCTACAAAAGTATAAAAATAAGGCAAGAATAAAGGATGAATTTTAATAATATTTAACTAATGATAAAAAAAAGAATAAATTATGTGTGGACAAGCAAGGAAAAGCAACGCATTGGCCTTTCTGAGAATGAAGATCTGATTCTGTACCTTGAATCCTTGCCTCTCTTCCAGGAGGTGAGAGAAACATTTGATCATCTGCTTTTTAAAGTCACGATTGGTTACTTTCAGAGTTCTAAAGCCTTTCAAAGTTTCCCCCTCACCTTACTATTGCAGTTATCAGGTAAATTGTTCTTCTGATTCTGCTCAATTCACTCTGTATCATTTCAGACAAACCTTTCCAAATCTCTGTAAATGCCCCATAGTGATACTTCCTTAAGGTCCAGCAAAATTCCTTTATATTCATATGTCAAGATTTGGTCAGTTGCTACTTAATTGGTGGGCACTTGTTTGCTACAACAAAGTGCTTCTATGATGTTTTCTTGTTTATATGAGTTAAAAGGGTGTAATAGTAATTAATGTGGGACTTTTTGCTGTTGACTTTTAATGATTCTGGCCTTTGTTTGAAAGGGAGAGATAAAGTGGGATGTTTTTGTATTTCTCAGCACTGAGACAATTGGGAGTCATTAGTGTATATCTGATGTGATACTGGGGGGTGGGGAACTTTTCCACGCCCAGCCTGGGTGAGGTCTGGGCCTTGGGGGCCCTGAACAAGATATATAAGCAGAGGTTAGCCTTCTCTCTTGGAGCTCTGAGCCATGGCAGGAGTGGCATGTGACTCTGGGTCTTGTAATGAGCTCCCCAGCTGAACACTCAGATGTTGATAACTACAAATTATACTTGGTCTGTAATTCAGAGTGCTGGTTTTTTCCCCTGAACTAAGTAAATTATATTTGTATGCTGGATTAAAGTAAGATTGTTAACCCCTTTAAGTTGCTTTCCTTAGTAAAGCAGATCAAAAGGACCTGGGCTTGCAGCATTCTGTGAGCTAGTTGTTGTTGGTTTTACACCCCCATAGCAGCTGCTAGCTGGATTGTTGATACAAAGGGGAAATGATTTATGAGGCAAGCTCCTTAGGGGAGATGAAAAGATCTGGAATTAAGGGTACAAGAAGCTTCCCACAAAGTCTTGGAAAAGAGAAAAGAAATGTCACAATTTAAGATCATGTAGGTGTGGCCATTATGGGTGATGATGAGATCTAAGGTATGACCACCCCTGTAGGTGACTGAAATTGACTGAAGGTTTAGGTCATGGAAATTAAAGAAATTGATGAACTGGGAGCCCAGGATGTGTGAGAGGATAGTAACACAGATATTTATCTCCCTAATTATGAAAACAAGTGTTAAGGCAGAAAGAAAGACTGTAAGGAAGGAGGAAGAATGATGTGTAGGTCATTACATAACATCCAATATTTGGACCAGATGATATAGATAGTTGGAATGAGAACCTCAAAAATGAATAAACAAATAAGTAAGTAAACAAGTAGATGAATGAATAAATAAGTGAACTAATGAAAAGAGGTTTCAGAGTAAAGTTTTTCATGTGTGTATGCATGTTGGGGAAGGGTATAATTAGGGGTTATCATCATTCTGAATCTTGGATTCTGTTCCATGGATATGGCATTCTCTATAGAAAGTCAGGTTTCCATAATAACAAACTAGAAAGGGAGTATGAGGAAGGGATCTCAAAACCCTTTGACATCATCTCCCACTCTCTCCTATTTTGCCCCCAGTCTCTGACAAAGAAGTGGCTTTTCTCCGTTGCCAAAGTCAACTCTTCTACTCATGTACTTGACCCTATTCCTTCCCATCTTCTCTAGCAGATTGAATCTTCAATTATCTCTCCTCTCCTCTCACTCAAATCTTCAATCTCTCCCTATCCAATGGTTCTTTCTTTGCTGCCTTCAAACATGCCCAAGTCTTCCTCATCCTTAAAAAAAACCTTCACTAGTCCTTACAATCCCCTCAAGCTATAATTCTATATCTTTCCTCCTCATTTCAGCTAATTTTTAAAGAAAACTTTCTGTGAAAGATACCACCATTGTCTTGGGTTTATACATCTGGCATTGTCCTGGACTCCTTGCTCTTCACTCCTCCGCGTAGTTAATTCTACTTCCATATCTCTTGCATATGACCTCTTCTCTCTACTCCCACACCTACCAACTTTAGTTCAGGCTTTCTTCTTAGCTAGATTGTTATAGTAGTCTTATTTTCACCCTCCTGTCCATCCTACGCACTACTGCCAAAGTAACTTTCTAAATTCTTACATAATATATTGTTTATTAACATTTCAATTTTAAACAAAACAATAAGTGAATGGGATAGAAAGTAAGTCTTCACATATGCATGAGTATATCTTCAGGTTGTTGCATGTGACCCAACCCATACCAGAATTTCCAGAAGACAGATTCCATTTTCCAACAATGGTGGAAGAGAGAGATGCCCAGTAGAAAGACATGAGGCTGAAACCCCATTCTTTCCTTAGTGAATATAGGAGTCTTTAGGGAGGAAGAGGCTCAGAGCCCTGTGGGACCCACTTGGTTAATTTTAGGAGTATTCAGGAACTCAGAATGACCAAGCAGCCCTGGACAGCAGAGCTGAAGAGACCTGGGACTAACCAGAGTCTAGGAAGGATCAGGAGTTCCAGATCAGGTAGTGTCCTGAGAGACTAGAGGAAGGAGGATGAAAACACACACTCAACTGCCCTCAGAAAAGAGCACCATGCCCAGCCCTATCTAATCATGCCCAGGATGGCCCTCTGTCCTTCCCTTCCTTTCTCCCTCTTTTCTTTTCTCCCTCTCTCTCTCCCTCTTTCCACCTACCTCATCAAGCACTGAGCTGAGCAGCCAGGTCAGATGAAAATGGGGAAGGGGGAGAGTCATGCTGGGATGGAGGAAGTTGGGGTTGCAGAGAAGGAAGCAGGATTTTGCAGGCAGTACCTGGGATGGGGAAGGCCTCAAATCAGCTCAGATCTGATACATACAACTTCAAGGAGACCATGCATGGAATACAGAGAGCAGGATAGGGACCTGTTCCATTTGTCTCATTCACAATCAACTTGCGAAAACTTTCTGAAGTCTATGCTCAGTAGTTTGACACAATACCACCCAGTGGCTGGGTTTCATTTATTGGTGATTCAGATCTGGTTTGAAAAGGAGTGACCGTGATGAAACTTGTACATATTACATACTCAATAAATATTTTTTGAATTGATTTGAAATATTTTCCATATGTCCATCCATTCATCTGCAATGTGGGAAATCTTTCTGCAGTCTATCTTCATTCATCTGACAATGATACCACCAGAATCTTGGTTTCATCATGGAAGCCATGGAAGAGGTGGAGCAGCCTATTCCTCTATGGCACTACTCACTTTCCCTGTAAATTTCAAGATCAAAGTGCCCCTCCCTGGCTATTACTCCCTTATTAGAATGTAAGTTCTTTGAGGACTGGAGCTATCTTTATTTTTATACTTTTATCCCCAATCCTTATCACAGTGCTTGACATATAGTAAGCACTTAATAAATGGCTTTTGCATTCGTTTAGCCATTATGAAGTGCCACATATATCCAACAACTTAGAGTTAGAGTTCCCTCATTGCAAAGTTATTTATTAACCATTTTCCTTTCCTCTTGGCCCCAGTGATGGCTTTAGCCTGACAGAATTTGGTGCCTCAGAGCCAGGTAAAATAAGCAGGAGATAAATGAGGCAAGATGGCCAGAAGTGGTACAGCCCAAGGCCATGAAAAATGAGAGGCAACAGCAGATTGTAAAAGTGGGGAGAAGTCAGCTGACAGTTTAGCAAATAGTTAGTCTGAAAATAAGCAAGATGCTTGCCTTACAGAGCTGCCCTATATTTGGTCAGTAACGAGTCATGTAGATCTACTGGGGCAGGCAGGGTCAATGGTCCAAAACCAAGGATCAATAAAAATAAAATACTAAATGAATCAGGGGAAAGGGCCAATCTTGAGCAAAGGGATTTCCACATTTTACCAAGCTCAATGAACTGAACATCACTGATTTATAAGTTGTCTCTACAGGATTAGTTCTACTCTCTTCCTTGTTCTTCCAGATGAGCCACAGCTGTGGACAGCTCTCCCCAGCACCTGAAAGGGAAGCAACAACGTTAGAATGCCAGCAGATACGCATGGAGAGCCCAACCTTGAAGCCTTGGAATGTTGGTCATTAGAACACAATGACACTATTTGGTGAGTTAATTTAAAAACAATGTAATCCTTTCCTTACAATGATTGGAGAATCATTCCTTCCACCAAGACTTAACTCAATGATACCTCCTTCATGAGGCTTATCTTGATTCTCCAACTTGCTAGTGCACTTCCACCCTCCCCCACCCACCACCCACCCACCTATACACACACACCACACACACACACACACACACACCACTCCTCCAAGCATTAACAAAAATGATTTTTCACTTTTTGTATATATTTCATATTTACTTTTCTGTGAACATGTTCCTTCCATTTCCCTCTCACCAGATAGAATTTAGGCTACATGAGGTCAGAGATGGCTTCATTTTTGTCTTTATATGCTCAACACAAAGCCCAGGACCTGGGAACAGAGTAAGGTACTTAGGATCTGTTGCATAAATAAATCTAACACTATCATCTATGTTAAAATCTATTTTGAAGTAAGATTTACCTTGATAAAATGGCTAGTGGTAGAGAACAGAATCCCATTCATCAAATTAAAATGTACTCTGTAATTAATTTCTTTGCCAGTTTATTTTGCAGCCAATGTAGCACACAATAACCTTTTGACCTATGCCATATTTGATGAAATAACTATCTCAATTCATCTAACATAATGGGAGAAGCCTTATGACATTTAAAAGCCACTTCCTGACCCTTTTGAGTGTTCTACTAAGTTCTGACCTTGATATGCCAACAAATCTAACAATCTAAGTGAAATAGATGAAATTTTATAAAAAGATAAATGGTGCAGATTAACAGAAGAGGAATTAGAATAAGCCTATCTCATAAAAAGAAATTGAACAAGCCATAAATGAGCCCCCTAAGAAAAAATCCACAGGACCAGACAAATTGCCAAATGAATTCTACCAAACATTTAAAGAATAATTAATTCCAATACTATATAAACTATTTGGGAAAAAGACAAAGAAGGACACCTACTAAATTCCTTTTATGATATAAATATGGTTTTGATACCTAACCCAGGAAGAACAAAAATGGAGAAAGAAAGCTATAGACTAATTTCCCTAATTAATATTAATATAAAAATTTTAAATAAAATATTAGCAAGGAGATTACAGCAATATATTACAAATATCATACACTATGACCAGGTTGGATTTATACCAGGAATGCAAGGCTAGTTCAGTATTAGGAAAACTATCAAAATAATTGACCATATCAATAACAAAAACAACAAAAATCATATGATTATCTCAATAGATGCAGAAAAAGGCTTTGACAAAATATAAACTCATTTGTCTTAGAAACCCTAGAAAGTATAGTAATAAATGGAATTTTCCTTAAAATGATAAATAGTATCTATTTAAATCCATCAGCAAGCATTATCTGTACAAGGCATAAGTTAGAAACTTTCCCAATAAAATCAAGGATGAAGCAAAGATGGTCATTATCACCACTATTATTCAATATTGTACTAGAAATGCTAGCTATAGCAATAAGAGAAGATAAGAAACTGAAGGAACTAGAATAAGCAAAGAAGAAACAAAACTAATTCTTTGTAGACAATACGATGGTATACCTGCAGAATCCTGGAAAATTAACTAAAACATTAGTTGAAACAATTAACAACTTCAGCAAAGTTCCAGAACACAAAATAAATCCACATAAGTCATCAGCATTTCTATATATTACCAACAAAGTCCAGCAACAAGAGATAGAAAGAAAAATTCTATTTAAAATAACTGCAGACCCCTGATCTTATCGGGAATACATTTAGCTTATCCCCATTACAAATAATGCTTGTTGATAGTTTTAGGTAGATGCTGTTTATAATTTTAAGGAAGGCTCCATTTATTCCTATGATTTCTAGTATTTTTAATAGGAATGAGTGATGTATTTTACCAAAGGCTTTTTCTGAATGTATTGAGATGATCATGTGGTTTCTACTAGTTTTGTTGTTGATATGATCAATTATGCTGATAGTTTTCCTAATATTGAACCAGCCTTGCATTCCTGGAATAAATCTTACCTGGTCATAGTGTATTATTCTCATTATAAGTTGCTGCAATCTTTTTGCTGGTATTTTATTTAAAATTTTTGTATCAATATTCATTAGGGAAATTGGCCTATAATTTTATTTCTCTGTTTCGACTCTTCCTGGTTTGGATATTAGTACCATATCATCCCTACTATTCAATTTGGTACTAGAAACATTAGCTGTAGCAATAAGAGAAGAAAAAGAAATTGAAGGAATTAGAATAGGCAAAGAAGAAACTAAATTATCACTTTTTGCAGATGAGATGATGATTTGCTTAGAGAATCCTAGAGAATCAAGTAAAAAACCATGTGAAATAATAAACAACTTTAGCAAAGTTGCAGGATATAAAATAAACCCACATAAATCCTCAGCATTCTTATACATTACTAACCAAGTCCAACAGCAAGAGATAGAAAGAGAAATTCCATTCAAAGTTACTGTAGACACTATAAAATATTTGGGAGTCTATCTGCCAAGACAAGCCCAGGGCTTGTATGAACATAATTATGAAACACTTTTCACGTGAATAAAGTCGGATCTAAATAAATGGAAAAATATCAGTTACTCATGGTTAGGCCGAGATACTATAATAAAATGACAACTTTACCTAAATTAATCTATCTATTCAGTGCCACACCAACCGAACTACCAAAAAATTATTTTACAGAGCTGGATAAAATAATAACAAAATTCATCTGGAAGAACAAGAGGTCTAGAATATCTAGGGTATTAATGAAAAGAAATGCTAGAGAAGGTGGTCTAGCCATACCAGATATTAAACTGTACTATAAAGAAGCAGTCATCAAAACTGCTTGGTACTGGCTAAGAAACAGAGTAGTGGATCAGTGGAATTGGATAGGTACGCAAGACACAGAAGTCAATGACTATAGCAACCTACTCTTTGGTAAACCCAAAGAATCCAGCTTCCAGGCTAAGAACTAGCTATTACACAAAAACTGCTGGGAAAATTGGAAAATGGTAGGGCAGATACTGGGCATAGACCAATATCTTACACCATATACCAAAATAAAGTCAAAATGGGTTCATGATTTAGGAATAAAGGCTGATACTATAAGCAATTTGGGAGAGCAAGGAATAGTTTACCTATCAGATGTGTGGAAAAGAAAAAAATTCATGACACAACAAGAGATGGAGAGCATTACAAAATGCAAAATAGATAATTTTGATTATGTTAAATTGAAATGTTTTGTTTTAAAAAGCCAATGCAACAAAGATTGGGAGGGAAACAGAAAATTGGGAGAAAATCTTTACAACTAGTGTCTCTGATAAAGGCCTTATTTCCAAAATATACAGGGAACAGAACCAAATATATAGGAGTACAAGTCATTCCCTGATTGATAAATGGTCAAAGAATATGAACAGGCAGTTTTCAGAGGAAGAAATTAAAGATATCTTTTGGCATATGAAAAAATGCTCAAAATCACTACTGATTAGAGAAATGCAAATCAAAACAACTCTTAGGTACCACATCTCTCCTGTCAGATTAGCTAAAATGACAAAACAGGAAAATGATAAATGCTGGAGAAGGTGTGGGAAAACTGAAACATTGCTGATGGAGTTGTGAACTGACCCAGCCATTTTGGAGAGCAATTTGGAACTATGCCCAAAGGGCTATAAAAAATGTTCATACCCTTTGACCCAGCAATACCACTTCTAGGGTTGTAGCCCAAAGAGATCACACAAGTAGGAAAAGGACCCATATGTACAAAAATATTTATAGCAGC